>CAIGQQ010030863.1:4897510-4910186 GCA_903798035.1 Danio albolineatus | reverse complement strand
TATATATATATATATATATATATATGTATATATGTATATGTGCACACTGACTTCCAAAAATCACTGCGTTACTGTAAAGCTAGTTTGATATTTGCATAATTTAAGTGTACTAACACAATCTATTCACACTGATCTGCGTATACCACAAATTACTAAATTGCATCTATACAAATGGAGTCTTGTAGTCCAATAAAAAGTGTTTGTCAGGCCACTAAAATGCTGCTGTAAAGTAAATAAAGGATTTGTGTTAGTTTACTCTTTATTCGGACTACAGTGTTTTATTGCACAGCTTGTGGAATATGTAAGTGTGAATTTACAAATAGATTTTCCAGTCAGAAGTTCTGCAATTTATATTTAAAATCCTCTTGTTTTATGCATAATATTTAGTCTGATGTACTTTGTGCATAAGTTCATATATCGCTTCATTAAACGTGAACGCATCAAAGATGTTAATATTTCTGCACATGAAGTTTTGAAATGGTTTCAAGGCCATTGGAGTCGAATGACATGTAGTGAGGTTGATAAGAGCTTCACTGGAGCATGATAGTGCTTTATACAATACAGATTGCTTCAAAACAGCTTTACAGTAATAAACAAGAAAATAACAGTTAAAGCTCTAGTTGCCTGTTTTTATATCCATGTCTATACTGGTTTAAAATCTCTTTTATCTTTATATATGATGTATTTAAAGGGAGTTTATTCATCTTAAATTAGCTGTTTAATTACTAATTTAAAACTCCACTTAACATTAAAAATAAAATAATTGTCGCTTTGTCTCGTGATTCTGACTTTGTTTTGATCACAGTTGAGTTTGCATCTCACAAATTATATATGTGTTTTCATCAGAGAGTACAAGGTTTTAAATGTGCATGTATTCACGCTAAACAGTTTTGGTTTGATTAAAATAGCTTTGCTGCAACTTCTGTATTATTCCGGTTCATTTGAACAAGTGGCAGTCATGCTGTCTGAACACTTCTGTAAAACCAAACCAGCAGACAGAGAGTGCTAAAAAGATGGCTCTCAGACTCCTGACAGACTCTGGTGTGGTTTGACTGATATATGTATAACATGACATCTAAATGAACCAAAACAGGCCTTGAAATTAACGACGTTCAAGAATACCTGGTGTGTGGCATCTTTTGGCCCGTTTCCACTAGGCATGGGCCTAGTGGAACATGATTTGATTGTAACTGCAAATCAATGATGTGCAAAATTGCCTACTGTAACATGTGTGATTATATTAAATAAATAAATAAATGCATATACAGTAGGCGTAGGCGGTATCCAAATTTTGATACAGTGAAACCTCCTTCCTATTTTACCCTGGTTTATGGTAAACAGTAAATAATAATAAATAAATAATGATGTAAGAGTCAGACAGTGTCACCAAACTGTTGGCTTGTGCCCAAACCTTTTAGAAACTGAATGCCAAACACTAATACTGAATCCATAGCAAAATAACATGCACAGCAATATCAACAACTTGTATAATAAATTTGTATTTAATATAATATATTTCCTTCGCCAAGTAATTTGTCACTGCGTCAGTACAGTACAGGTTTTCCAACGGACACTGTCCGTTTTATACTTTTTTTGTTGCACAAATTGCCTCATCTGTATTTATCGCCTCTCCCTTCTCGTTCGGTCAAAACCTGAAATACTGGCAAAGTTCAGAAGTTGTGTCCTATTTCAAGACCAGGTCACTTGGTGCGCGACTCGCCATCTTTCCCCACCTCTCTCTTTCTCCTCCACACTAAATTATATGCAATATTCAATCCTTGTCTCCTATATGCGTCCATTGTTTTTTTATAATGGTATTGAAACTGATACCGTTGCTATTTTTAGATACCACGGTATATCATATTACCATATTACCGCCCAAACCTAATTTACATACAACCCCTTACAGTCTCTGATGCGTTACCAATTATAGAAAAACTACACACAGCATACATTTAGTCCTTATTTGGGTTCAAAAACACGCAACATATAGCCCACAGTCAGTGCAAACCTCTCATCTGTCTTTAATCTTTACCAGCACGTAACCTCTTGTTAGAAAGTAACTGTCATTCTGAGATCATAATAGTCCAAAAGGTGATGATAATAGTTGAACATGGCAGTTTGTTCATGGTTTAGGTTGCTGAAGGAATCATTTGCTCCTTTGTTTTTTTGTGTTTTTTTTCTTGTTTTTCCTTTTTGTCTGGCTTCACTCTTGCGTTTGTCCGTTTCTGAAAGGATCGGATGTCAGAAGCACTTCAATAATCATGCATACATTATTGTCATCAGCTCAAAAAGATTGTTTTTTTCAAATATAGAAGCTCTGCGAGGGATAGCGAGAAAGCAAAACCGCTCGTGCTTTAGATTGCCTTGTAAACAACAACGGGGCACAGGGTAGATTTGGCTCTTCTTGCCTTTGTGGCTGTTCATCAAGGTTTGTTTGAGCTCGGGTCAACCATGACTCGTTATTATATGTATATGTTATCACGATGTAATGTCTCGGCTATGTATTTAAAAATGGCGCTTCCTTTATTTTCATTCTCCTGCTTGTGTACAAGCTGGTGACATATTTCTGTAAACCAATAGCGTTCAGCTACATCTAGCTCCGCCTTTTGGTACCCTTTTGTTGAGCTAGGCACCCTTTCGAACCCAAAAAATAAACCCAAAAAGTGGTATGGTACGATTCGCCTTTAGGTACCTTTTGACACTGGAAACGGCTTTAAAATCGTACCCTACCGTACCACTCAGTGGAAACGGGCCAATAGTTGCAGTGTTGCTCATTACTAGGGCCAGACAGAATCTATAGACATGTTTTGCTATTTCTGCGTAGAGTTTTGTTAAAAATCAGCGGATTTATGCAGAATGATTTTGGTAGTATCATAACTAAAACCTTAATATATGAAATAAAAAGTAATACCTTTTGAACTTTTAATGTTTACAATGCCAATCCAATTAGATCCATTAGATTATTTGGTAAACAAAGCAGGTCTCTCATATAAAATATCTACTAAAAGACAGAAAATATTACTTAACTGTATTGTAAATAAATCATATGAATATTTTCATATTAGTCAATAATATTACTGAAATTAATTAAACAAAAAATAGAAATGTACACACATTTACACCAATAAATAAACAGAATCAATGATGGGCTAAAAATCTGTGGAAATCTGCAGAATTCTGTGCAGGCATATTCCGTGTGGGCCTAGGCATTACATAAAGCTCAATCCATGCGTCACAGATGCATCTTCTCACAGCGTATCTTCCTGGAATTCCTGATGCTGTTTTGACTTGTTCTCACATTTTATGATCTCTTCATAAGTTCTTAACTGATAAAAATAGCAATACATGATTGCACATACAACAGTCATATTCAGTTTAGCATACTAGCGTTGTTTTGAATGTTCAGTAAGTTCTTCAAAATAAATAAACCTAATAAAAGCCACTTTGTGTATTGCATAAATTTTGCTTGTAAAATTGGCATTATGAAGTCCTGACATTATTAGCCAAGACTAAATGTATCTTTTTATTTATTCATTTTTTTTAATCCAGATCAAACTATAGGGAACACAACCAGTTAGAAGATGTATAACATTTTTACTTGGTCATAATTACCTTTAATACTTAATTTCCATATTAAAATGGAGGTAGTGTAGTGCTTATAAGGAACTTAACTAATAAATGATATGAATAAGTTCCACATTAGTCGTCTGTTAAATTGACCCTGTTGCTGTTTTCCAGGTCAGCCGCCCCCGTTTATCGCCTAGCAACTGCCACTTCAGAGTCACCACCCCTGGCCCCGCCCCCCAGAGATGACTGATGCCCAGAAGGCCAATGAGCTCCCTGAATGCCCATCAGAGGGCGGGGCCACAGCAGAGGAGCAAGACATGCCACTAAGACAAGAGACCACGCCCACCAGCTCTCCCGCCGGCGAGGACCCAATCAGCTCGCAGAGTCCTGACAAACAGCAAGCTCCCGGCCTGCTCTCAATGCCCTGCTTACTGAAGGAGCTTCACAGAGACTCTGCCTCTGGGCAGCCACAGGAAACCGCTCCGCCACCGAGCTCCGCCCAGTCAGGACTGCAGGAAGACAGCGATTCTTCAGTTTGTCTGCGGTCGCCTTCGTCTTCTGGTCATCTCGGAGACTCCGATACGCTTTCATCTGCAGAGGAAGTAGCCGCACCCACTCAAACGGCTGGCAGGAAGTCCCGGCGCTCGCATTCAGAAAGCGACACATCCACTGTTGCGATGGCGGCCAAGAAGAACCGCTGCCAGGAGAAGCAGGTGAATGGACGAGTGCGGGTTCGAGGGCCGCGCAGCCAGAGGCAGAAGCAGCGCATGCGGCAGCTGCGGCAGAAGAGGGAGGCTGCGGCCAGACGCAAACCTGACGTGCTCCAGGACAGCAGCACCAGCGACAGTGACATCACAGCGCACTCGTCTTCATCATCGCCCTTAACGGCTTCATCCGACAATGAGGGAGAGACAATCAACTCTCACGCACCAGGTAACTGCACAAACACACACATATATATATATATATATATACACACACACACACATAAACACACAGGTAATGGCCTGGGGTCCATTCTTCATACCTTTCTTAAAGTACACATGAAGCTCACATTACTAGTTTTGTGTTGAACATTTCATCTGTGCATGTCATTAAGAAAAACAAACTAGTTTGCCCTTGTAACCTTTAATTGAAATCTGAAAATGCACTTCCTGTTTGTTCTTAGTTATTCTCAGATTAGGTCTGTCTGAGGTATTGGGCGTGGCTAACATACTTAACCACGCCCCTCTAACAGTTTGTTTGACAACAAACAGAAATGGTGAGGGGGAGGAGTCTGTTAGGTTGTAATAGAGTGGAGGAACTATGAAGTCAGCTTGTAGGCCAATCGGATGCTAGCATCAAACTGGTTCCCTCAATAAAATCCCCACATGATTTTTCCACAGGCTTTTCGAAGATTGCAAATAATAAGCTCTGTGTTCAAACACTGTTCATTACACTTACACGTTTTGTCCAGCCGGATAATCCTCACACAAAAATACAACTTTTAGCATTTTCGGACCTTAAATATAAACGCAAGAACTGAAAAGCTACTATTAGGCTATTAGCGGACTACAGCCTTCAGGGCGCTCGCCTGTAACGTCAGCACCACCCTGCTACGGACAACTTTTCAAGCTTATTTTTTAGAAATATGGTCCATGATAAAGGTTTAATCTCGGTTTATTATAGAACAATCCACGCTATAAATTATAAACAAATAAATGTGCAAAAACTTATAGACCTACGTGCCTTTTGGATAGTTTTTACGTGGGAAATACATTTTGTTTTACTTTAAGGTTGTTGTAAAAGGTTTAAAACTATGTATAAATGTCCCTGCATAGTATCATCATAAGACATATTCAAATAAGTGTATCGCTTGCGTGCATACAGCCCGCGAACCTTAATACACGACAGAAATTGGGTGTGAGGGACAAGACTATCAAATGCCTGCAAGTTCCATCATGGACACCGAACAACATTCAATATTCTTTTTTTGTTACGAAGTACAGCGAAAAACAGCCCATACAGTCACATATGCTCTACATGTTAAGCAGGAGTGTATTATGACAGAGTTAAATGTGTTCAGATGAAGACTAAAACGGACGAAAAATCTATTAATCACGTTAAAATGACAGTTCACATGTATGTATTTTTTACACATTTATTCACACGTTTGCATTACTGAGAGCAGGAAAGAGACAGGCTGCGCTGGTAAGCAGTAAGTGATCTTCATAATATCGTTTAATTCAAAATAAATGATCAACAAATTAATTTGTTCTGGCAGTCTTTACAAGTGAAGGAATTATCTACACACAATATGAATTCCCAATTAGAAAAATACAACCAACTATAAAATACTACTCATAAAAATACTTAAATAACACACAAATCTAAATGTCCAACGCAAGCAGGCTGCGCTCCAGCAACAACCCCAGACCAGTGCAGCTCGATGACATATAATGTCTCCGACACCGCCTGTAGTCCCGTTTGGCAACTTTATAGCAACTGTCTTTTAAAAGAAGCATAACAGATTTAAAAAATCAGGAGTGTGATGAAACTGATGTGTTTTATGTTGTAGAATAAAACGTGAAAGTATGTTTAGTTTGTGTTTGCCATGAACCTTAAGCGATTTATCTGAAATCCCATTGGAAAAAACCCATTGACGTTTTGACGAAGGAACCAGAACTGCTAAAATGCTAACTCGCTTCCAGGTTTTTGCATACAAATTGACGTCATAGTTCCTCCACTCTATAACTCTCCCCAAACCCTGTTCCCCATCTTTCTGAATGAAACGCCTACTTTACTACATCCAATCAGAAAGCAGTAGAAAAAACAAGACACGCCCACTGCTTTCTCATTTAATATTCAGTTTCTCTAGGAACTGCGTCACAATACGACAGAATTAAAAACAGTCGCAGCTTCCAGTTCATGCAGACTTAAAATGGTTTGAATACAGTCGGAGGTAGCAGAATGTAAAATTTCTGTCTGATATCAAAGCTGCTTTGAATCTGTTCGTTAATGAGAAATGGCAAAAGGAATGGGATGAGTGCATAAACAACAAATGGACCTTTTTCACACAACTACAATGACATGTTTAATGGTCATCATAGTCTTAAATACCTGAAAGTTTTTAATATGTAATGTAATGAAATGTATAATAAAACATATAATAAAATAATTTAAAGTATGAACATTTATTTGTATTTATGTATGTATTCTATCATCTTGAAATTACAAAAAACAAATTACCGCTTATGCGAGGTGTTTCTAATGCAGCGTCAATGGGGCTGATGTTATGTTATTCGCTCCTCTGGCTGCCCTCTCACACAATTTCTTTTCCTTTTTCTGAAAGTCTTGATAACACCATCATGTTTTCGAGTTTCTCTTTTATTATTTCAGCAAATAGGATTGTAAAAAAAAAAAAAAATTGTTATACTCTCCTGTTCACTGTGCTCTAAGTTTACCAAACTATAATGCCTTCTGCTATTGAAAAACCTTGAAATGTGAAAAGGGTCCATTGTATTAATCCATTTGTAAGTGAAAGAAGTAATTATCATTTTAAAAACAGACATAACCAGGTTGTACATACGAGATGTTGAAGTGGCCCGCTCTAGACTTAAAACTGGTTTATACTTTGTCGAGTGATCGCCGTCACCCACATCGCATGTCTTGCGTGTAGTCGTGCATTTATACTTCTGCATGCTGTTTGTGTTGCTCTGCAATAGCGCTTTCGAAACATTAGCTGGCGGTGAGGTTTTTATGTTCCTCTGTGTCGAGTTTCTTCGAGGGTGTTTTGGTTTTTCTGAACGCTACCTTAATGTACAAGTAACTAGGCATGGGCCGGTATAAGATTCTGACGGTATGATAACCTTGGATAAAAATATCATGGTTTCACGGTATGACTGTATTGTGATTACTGCTCTAATATATATTATTTTTAAATGTCTGGCTAAAAAACAAAACCTTTTTCCGTATTGAACACAATATCTTTTATTTTGAGAAACATTTAAAATATTTTGGGGCAGTAAACATGTCAGGCTAAATCATTCAAGTGAATCATTGACTTCTGTGGTCTTCATTTGTTTCAGAAACACAGATGTCTTTACAATTTACACCTAAAAATCATAACAAAAAAATGTAAATAATCTTACTCATACCTTAGGAACGGTATAGCAGAAAATTTTGGCGGTATGTAAACTTGACTTCCAAATCCCTGTATACCTTGAAAGGGTTATCGTCCCATGCCTACAAGTAGCTAAAACTCGCTCATTCAGAGGCAGGAACCGGTGGACGCGCAACAACTTTAATCATAAGGTAAACACAAAACAAAAGTCTCTTTACGCTTGTAAACACTTGCTCCATCTGGCTCACGGCTCTCGGCACCACCTACACTTGTCACCGCTACCAAGCTGACCAATCGCAGAGCTTGCACTACGCATTGTTGCGACACGTAGTTACTTTTTTTGAGAGATGCGCGTCAGCCACGATGTGGGCTATGCAACCGCACAAAGTCTGCGCACATCGTTTGTCTTTTATCTGTTGAGTTTGTTGCAGTCTATGGTTCGTTACCATTCAGACTCATCGCCTTTATCTGCGCTGCTGTGTACACATATATTTAAAATCCTCCAGGTTACTGGCAGGGTTAATGGTTGGAATTGACAGGGCAAGAGACCTGCTGCGCTGCTATCCACTGTGTCTGCATTCAGACCCGGAGATTGAGCAGGAGACAAGTCCTCCTCATTTAAAGTGTTTATATAAACACTATTATCTTTATAATGATAGAACAAATTGTGGTTATGTGTATACAAAAACAAATGTAGCAGGACATTAAGTTACTTTCTGTTTATTTCTTTGCATTTTAACTTTTTAAACTATTAAATCATGGGTCTCCTCACAGTTTGTGTCTCATTTTGTGAGCTGACTGACAACAGTTGTTCACTCCACTCTTTTTCCCTAGCACTGCCGGCCACGCCCACTCATATTTTTATTTAAATTCTGAGGTAGACTTGAACTGAAAGAGCCCTTTAATGAATATATATATTACACATAAACTCGACTAATGTAACCATCTAGAAGAAAATGGCATGTGTGGATTTCATTGGTTTTGTTCCCTCAGCTGAACAGATACAGTGGAAGTAAAGACTGAACATGAAGACTGGACAGCCTGATTTAACCCAGTGCGTAAAACAGGTGCAAATACAAGCATCAGATATGTGTCTAATATAAAAATATATATTTATTCAATTTTTTTTCTTTTTTTCCTACTTTTAATTATCGATCATTTGATGTGCTTCGGTTCACTCTCTGTATTAATCTGCCTGACTGGGTTTCAACAAGGTCTGATACTGATGTAAAGCGGGTGGGTACTTTCACTTTTCACTACTACAGCGGCTCACCTCTGTTCGTGTTCAAACCAAACCAAGATCGATGCGGTTTTTCACATGGCAGGTTTTTACATCCTTCATACGTGTTGAGAGATGGAGTTGATCGACTTGAAAAGGGAATACAGGGTTCAACGCTAAGGATTTTTTCTACTGGCCCGGTCGGGCCAGTGGTTCAGATTTTTACTTGCCCTGCCAAAATTTTCACTGGCCCCACCAAACAAAAAGTAGTTAATAGCTGTTTCTTAGCCACATATTTTTATTAATGTGTCAAAAAACAGACATAATTGTATACATGCGCTTTTAATTTATTTATTTATTCTATTGAATTAATCAACCTGTTTAATAAAGTTGGCTAGAATTATGCATTGTAGACATAACTTATAGAGTGAAATAACAGATAAAGCGGTGTTGTGCCAAGAAACACACCCTGCCGTAAATTGCACCCCTTCTGAAATGTGCATATATTAACTTAAATGTATTTAAATTAATATTAGAGTTATGACAACAAATGACAGTGACTGAGGTGAGTTTCATGAATAGAACCTTTACCTTACAGAAGATATATATCTAAATAAATAAATAGATTTAATTCAGCGCTCGGTAATATTACAGCATGCTTTCACTTTCATATTCAACACGAAATGCACATTTACTGGTAAGAATGATATCCCGCCCTACTCATAATTCCCTCTTCATATGGCGATTACACAACCATAATACACGGTGATATAGCCTGCTTCGTCAGTTCGTTGGATTGTTTTGTTTGTAAAACCGAACCACTCTAGGTCGTTTCAATCGAGCCGAGATCACCTCATCAAAGATGTTTCATTCTATCCTTTATTCCAAATAGAATGGACGGTTAACGCTGTTATAGTTGCGTAACTTTCTTTATTGACACAACACATTTGATCAGTATTCTCCGGCCGCACGCATTCGAGAACATCAACAACTCGTGTTACACACAACACCATTCGTACTGCAACAACCATCCTAACACTGGCGATCTCGGACCAATTGATTTGCCGCGAAACCGAGCGCTATTGCGGGATTCACAAATGCTAGACGAACTGCGCTTACAGGGCAAACGAGACAGGTTCCCAAACAACCGTCTGGGTGTTAAAGCACCCTGTATTTGCACGCAACTGATAAACAGTCGCAGCCAAATTTCACTTTAGTAACAAGGCAGCATTGGCCCGACCGGGCCAGTGACCATCATGTACACTGTCCCGAGTGTCTCGCACGCTGGCCCCGGGCCATCGGGCAGTCCTTATTGTCGAGCCCTGGAATATGTCTTGACATAATTCACACAGACTTGACTTAGTAAAGAGTGAAGTCATGTATCATTTTAATCGTTGCATTAGTTTGAATAGAAATCCCCTCATCAGGCAGCGCTGCACCAGCATGAGGGAGTGGACCAAACCGCACGAAACCAAAGATATTAAAAAAAGAAAAACAGAAAACGTAAATATTTCTGTATATATTAGACACCACTCTGATGCTCGCGCTTGCACCAGTGCTGTGATGCACGTCCACAACTTCACACATTGAATTAAATTAGGCTGTCCAGTTTCCGTGTTCAGTCCTTTACTTCAGCTGATGGATCGAAACCAACCCTGTGAAGTCAGACACAGCAACATTCCAGGATGGCGGCGCCCTTGTGCTAAAATCTATAGTAAAACATGCCGTTTTCTTCTAAATCGTTACATTAGTCTAGTTTGTTTAATATATTTTCATTAAAGTGGAAACCAATGTACAAAATCATGTAAATTTGACTGAGTGCTTCACTTCCCCTTTATAACATAAAGAAATTAGGCCTGTGAGAAGAATCAGTAAATTGACGTATTGTTGAATACATGGACATGACCTCAATGATTTTTGATTAGCTCTAGGCTAGATGTTTGGTGTTGACTTGGTGTGTACCGACCTTTAGAAACGATGCTCTCTGACTGCTGAAGTAACTTTGCTGAAGTAAGTTTTAACTTTTCCCTCAAAAATACTGAGGGTTTGGAAGACGTTATCTAAAGGAGCTCTTTCAAAGCAAGATCCTGTCATAATAGTGACAACTTAAAATATGATGCACATTCACTAACAACGTTGATGCCATTTTAGAGGAACGTTTAAGTTCTACAGTGTCAATGTTTATGTTAGGCGTTTTATTTTGTATTTAGCTTTAAGAATGAGGAGATTCTGACTTACCGTTTTAATTTGCATTATTATTTTGCTGTATAATCTTTAGGCAGTGGGATAAACTGATACCGCTGTATCACACAACAGGATTTATTTAATTGTGACAGGCCTAGATCTAAGATGCTTTGGCAGATCCTGGGTCTTTTAATTGTTATAACTGACCTCTGACTTCACATCTCAAGATTACGCAATCAGATTATAATGTCTGGATTTATTTATTCTTAGATTTACAGCATGTGCTTGTGACTGTTGTTAAGGGCAGATCTATCACTCCTCAAAATCATCATCATTCGCACTGATTGGCTGGCGGCAAAACAGCTGCATAATGACATCATCTGATTAACATTTACCAGCCGTTTGAGCAAAATGACATCAAGTTCATAATAAATGAAGCGGTTTGTTAGAGGATACACAATACCTTTCAACATTTGTTGCAAGCTATTTCTACTGGCTTCTCACTTTCTGTCAAGTATAGTAGGCTTTTATTTTATTTATTTGTTTATTTATTCAGGGCTCGACAATAAGGACTGCCCGATGGCCCGGGGCCAGCGTGCGACACGCTCGGGCCAGTATACAGAAGTGTTACTGGCCCGTTCGGGCCAGTGGTGCCTTGTCACTAACGTTTGGCTGCGACTGTCTGTCAATTGCGTGCAAATACAGTCTTAGGGTGCTTTCACACATAGATGTTTGTTTCGGAATATGTCTCGTTTCCCCTGTTAGCGCGGATCGATTGGCGTTTGTGAATCCAGCAATCACGCTCGCATCCGCGCCAAATCAATCAGTCCGAGATCGCCGGAATGAGGTGGGCTCTGCTCGATTGAGCGGATCGATTGTAGTGCGAAAACAAAACTATCCAAAGAACTAATGACCCAGGCTATATCATATTGTATTAAGATTGTGTAATAGCCATGTATACGGCTATATGAATAGAGAATTCATCCCTACCGGCAAATATGCGCTTCATGTCTTAAACGAAAGTGAAAGCATGCTGAAATATTACAAAGTGCTGTTTATCCGTTAGGAAAATTGCCCGAAGTTACCATCTGATAATTTTTCCACATTTTAATCTTATAATGTGTTATATTAGGCCAATTGTTTTGTTCATTTCTGCACTGACAGCTCGAAAGAAAGATCAGCATCGACCTGCTTTATAATCTGATGCAGTCACGTTTCATCTGTTATTTCTCTCTCTAATTTAAGCCTATAATGCATAATTCTAGCCAACGTTTCTTTAATAGATTGATTAATTCAATAGATTTTTTTAAACGTGACAACCGAAATGCGGCTCTGTATGAGAAAGTCTGACTTCTCGGATTTATATTTGGTGAAGGTGTCTGTGGGGGTCAAAATTAAAGTGCACATTTTCGCTTGTAAAATATTATATAAACAACTGGTCAAAAGTTTGGGGTCAGGATTGTTAAATATTTAAAAAAAACTTCTCCTGCTCACCAAGGCTGCATTTATTTCATCAAAAATACAGCACACATTGTAAAATGTTATTGCACTATAAGATAACTGTGTAAAAGTAGTTCATCATTTAATTGAATAATTTATTC
>CAIGQQ010030863.1:4872208-4892510 GCA_903798035.1 Danio albolineatus | reverse complement strand
TTTTTTTTTTTTTTTTTTTTTTTTTTTAAGGCCCTTTAAAAGAATGCCACATTTACTTGGAGCAGATTTATTATGAATTCTTCTTATATTTCCATTATCTAATCCTAAATAGTTTTAAAATCCCCTTCATATATCACACAGAAAATCCAAATCATCTCAGAGCAAAAGAGTTTTAAAACTATCTTCATAAAACACAAAATATTGTAATAATTGCGTTGCGAAATGTCATCTGGGGTCTGATTTTAATCAAATTTGCATAGAAACCTTTCTAAAAAGAAACATACACCAGAATAAATGTGAATTTATTTATTATTATAGCTCATATAATGATTTGAAGTGATTCAATTAAGTCAATATGTGAGTTAAATATGTGTACTTTGTTGTGCACATTCTCCAATTAAATTCTTAATTTTTATTTTTACTTTTTTTTTTTTACAGATCACAACTTTTGCATGGGAACATCTTTCCACCCGTGTTGTGCTCTGTGATTTAATAACCGTAAACTAGAGTAATGATGGCAGTAGTTTAGTTGTTCATAAAAATTAATTCGTACACTCTATTGTTCTTCCACCTATTTCCTGAGGGCTGGTTCAGAAAGTTGATATCTTTCCTCAGTGTGTGTGTGACCTTTTAAGCCGTCTTTAGTCATTTGGTGAAATGTACCCAAAATGCACTGCGAGAGCTGCATGATTGTTTCCCAGCATGCTCGCCGGTGTGCACGCTATAACGCCGCTCCTTTCTGCCTTCCTGTGTGTCTGACGTCTCTCTCTCGGCACTGCCGTCTGTCTTTAAGCTGGCCATCGCCGAGCCGACACTTCTGGAGCATCAGCACGTGGGCGGGGCCAACTCGACTTGGGCGTGGCCAGCGGGAGCCTGGGCGGAGTCTTGGAGGAAGCTCTTACGCGATTCGCCGCAATGCAGAGACAGACCGAGGAGCGCTTTCGCGTGTGGATGGACAGACTGACCCGCCTACACTCAGACGACGACCTTTCGTCCAGTGAAAATCCAGAGGGGCGGAGCCACGTCAGCTCCTTCCTGCCATCATCGGAGTCGCAGGAAACACTGGCAGCCTATCAGATGGCACGACTCAACGCCATGACGGTGGTTCCTCCTCCTCAGACTGCCAGTCTCAATGGAAACGCGGAGCCGCCTGAACCAAACGTTTAAAGAACGTTCAAGTAACATCTGTGCCGATTCGCTGAAGTGGAGGCTTAGCACAATGCACAGACTCTCTCTCTTTATCTCTCATTGAAGCTTTCATTCTCCCATTCTCTCTTTGTTAAAGAAACTGTTCACCCAAAAATTAACATTTGCTCTTCTTCATGCCATTCCAAACCCATTTGACTTTCTTCCGTGTGAGTTTTTCAGGAATATCACGCCAATTTAATGAGAGAGTTCATTCAAAAATGAAAATTCAGTTGTCTAAAAGGATGTTTTTCTTTCCTTTTTGAACATAGTTAGCACAAGCCATTGACTCCTATTGGATTTATGGAAATCAGTAGCTAATGTCAACTATCTGGTTACCAGCATTCTCCATAATCTATTTTGTGATTAAAGGTGCAGTAGGTGATCTGCCAAAATGCTAACCAGTTATGCCGAGTTCAGACTGCATGATTTTCAAAGTAGTCGTGTCACAGATGTTTACACTGCATGACTATCTGGGCTAGTGCTTTGCCGCTGCTTTGTTTACACTGCAAGATGGATCGGCGACAGGGAGTTTCACACTGCATGACTTCAAAATAGGAAGAATCGACGACAACTTTGTCCAAACTACGTCTCACACCCAAACACACGTAGTATATCTTTTGATATTAACACATTTCACACGGCATGATTTGAACCCCCGACAGCTTCAGATATTTAGCACGCCAAATATCTCCCGGGCATCTGCGACTCATCAGCGATTTACTCCGATTGCGTCTTTGATAGTTCATACTGTGTGATTGTCACTCGCGTGCACGAGCACCGATTTGCCTGTGATTTCAGGCAATTGTCAGCGATTTCTCAAAAACTGTCGGCGAGACAAAATCGGGGCTAAAATCATGCAGTCTGAACTCGGCATTAGCATAATATCTTTCAAACACAGTCCCTCCCCTGCCATCCCCAAAGCCATGCCTCCCGATACACAAACTCACACTAAGGATGACAGCAAATATCCCATTTGTTCATGTCATTCGCCAGCTAGAAATGTAATTAGTGGTTGGCTGGCGACGTGCAGGGATTACCAATGACTGTAAGGGAGTTACACTTATTACTTGTATAAGTAAGCCATACTTGTATGCTATTTCAGACCGAATGTTCAAAGTAGCATGGTAAACACTATGGGGAGCGCGTCACAGGTTGTCATTGTTCAAAAATGAACCAATGTCATAGGAATATAAAAGCAACTTCAGCTCAGTAAAGCTAGGTGGAATAGCGCTATTTACTGATGTTTTGTTGTTAAACTAAATAAAAATCTACATTATCAATGCTGTAAAAGGACTTTATGAAACCGAAAATAGTCACACCAATCTATCGCTGGAAGATGTCAATGGCTGAACAACACTTTTGTGTATATCCGCTTGTTAAGTGGTGATGTATGGGTGACGCATGGGATACTGTTTCCGGGTCTAAGCAGCTACTCATTTGAACTTAGAAAATGTTCGTTTATGAAGTGAATTTTAGATAAATTCTTGGTGTACACAACAATCTCTGGGCTTGATGCATCACAAATACCAAAATTTGAACAATTAATAAAAATATTAGGCGTGGCTATATATATTGCGATCACGATTTTCGAAAGTATTACATTGCTTTGTAATCGTTTATTATTACCGTTTGATGAGTCTCCCCAAACAGTCTGATAGAGTGCTTGGACCCGAAGCCACTTCGCGTGACCTCACACTTAAGAAACGGATAACTCATTCATAACACAACACTATCTACAGTTGTCAACATTTGAAGTGGACCACCAGCTTTCATCAAAGTTGTCCTAAAACTATAGAACAACACCCGTTCTTGTCTTAGGACAATTTTGAAAAACATTTTTGATTCACTTCGAATGTTGCCTACTGTACATCAGCTTAGCGTGACTAAAAGAGATTTAAAACAGAACATTACCTGTCTAACAGAAATAATTCAGCCATGGTGTCGTCCTTTTTTCAGCGTGCAAAAGAAACTCAAAGAAGCATTTGATTTTACCACGACTGTGATTATCTAGTGTGCATATGAAAGCACGTCACGCATGCACACGTGCACGTGCTAATGGCGGATCTCCGTGAAGAGATGTGCAGTTATACAAATCTACTTTTGCCGACAGACAGTTTGGGCTACTTAACAGAATTATGGGAAATGTCGACCCGACAATACTTACTTTGATGAACATTTTTTAGTTTTATATCTCACCCAGAATATAAAAATACATATTGGACTGTGAGGAGACTTTCAACCAGCACACGAAAACATGTTTCTGAAGACAATCACCTACTGCACCTTTAAGAGAAACAAAAATATTTAAGTTTCAAACTATTTGAGGGTAAATAATAAATAAACAGTTAAATAAATAAATATGTTTGCACATATATATTTATAAATTATTATTATTATTATTATTATTATTGTGGTTATTGTTATTTTTATAATACTTGTACTATATATTTATTTATTCATTTATTTTTTGTATGAACTTTCTCCAAAAAAATTTGTGCCATCAGGCCCTTGAAATGTTAAATTATTTAAAAATGAAATTACTTCGATTTGTTCTTAAGATAAAACTATACTGGAAGACCTATAATATAGTTCACAAGTTTTAGGAAAGACAAAATCATTGATGAATATTATACATGTCTTAATTGTAATGCACTAAAGCCTGCTCACACCAAGAATGATACCACTAACAGTTTTAATGCTAACGCATGATAGCATT
This sequence comes from Danio albolineatus, assembly GCA_903798035.1. Lineage (NCBI taxonomy): Eukaryota > Metazoa > Chordata > Actinopteri > Cypriniformes > Danionidae > Danio > Danio albolineatus. The sequence continues at coordinate 4,888,606 of CAIGQQ010030863.1, read as the reverse complement.
GTTTAATCTAATTGCACGCTGTAGTTTTATCGACTGCCGATTTAAATGCTGGCACTGTTTAAAGTTGGGGATTCTGATTGGCTCAATCATTTGTGAGAAAACTGAAGTGACTCCTCTCGTCATCTATCATTTTAGTTCTGGTATTCATTTTTCATAGATTAACAGTTGTTAAAGGTTTGCCTTTACGTTTTATAATCACCTTGAGCAGATTATGATTTTATAAAGGTAAATTTTTGCACCAACACAACCAGTTTAGACCAGGGATCACCAATCTCGGTCCTGGAGGTCCGGTGTCCTGCAGGGTTTAGCTCCAACTTGTCTCAAAACACCTGCCTGGATGTTTCAAGTATACCTAGTGAGAGCTTGATTAGCGTCTTAAGGTATGTGTGAGTAGGGTTGGAGCTAAAATTTGCAGGACACCGGACCTCCAGGAACAAGTTTGGTGATCCCTGAGTTAGACCATTGAGGTTTGCTGTATAGAACCATTTTTATTTTAATTTTTTTGTCTTTGAAGTTTGACCAGCCTATCCAAGTTCATCAATCCAAGTCCCAAAAGAACATCTCTCTTTTTCTTAAAAAGTGTGGTGCACAAAAACACAAATTATGATCAAAATTATAGTTGCTGTTGTACTCCATAAGCAAAATGCATGTTACCAGGTGGAAACTGACCACTTCTGAGCTGCTCTTTGAAAATGCTTGTATAATGCCTAATTTCCAGTGAGTGGTATGGTATGGTAAGGTTACGATTTGGTACAGCTCACCCAGATCAGACTTTGCAAAAAAGTTGCGATCAATGCTATTCTTGCTCAAGAAGAAAGCCATACAGGCTGTTTATATATCTTATGTTTCAAATGTAGAAAACAAGTACACACAAATAGAAATGGTGTGCTGCATATTTAGAATATTTTGAAATATCGTACAGCCCTAGCTTGTTTTATGTTCAAGTGGTGTGTGTACGGATTGGAAGAGTGTGACTGACAGCGCCATCTGGTGGTAAAATGGCTCCAAATCAATTCAAGACAGAATCGCAATGTGGTAAACTTCAGAATATCTGCTAAATATCTGCAGAATATAGGTTTTCACTCATTTTTATCGTTGATACTAAATGTTTGCACCTCAACAGAGATTTTTAGTCTGACTTAAAATTAAACCGTTAAAGATTTCATTCAGATCTAATTATTTTAATATCATTAAATAAACATTGGTAATAAAAATAGCATTTTTCTAGGGAAATGATATATCGTAAGAAATATCGTTAAAACAATACGCAGCAGCATTCCGTATTTTGGATGTTTTCCAATATCGTACAGCCCCACTTGTTTTATGTTCAAGTGGTATGTGTACGGATTGGAAGAGTGTGACTGTTTGAAAAGCATACAGCGCCATCTGGTGGTAAAAATGGCTCCAAATCAAGTGAAAATTGCAATACATTCAGAAAATTTCAGAATATCTCCTTAGGTTTTCACTCATTTTTAGTGTTCATGCTAAATGTTTGCACATCGACAGAGATTTTTAGTCTTGATTTGAATTAAACCGTTCTAAAGCATACAGCGCCATCTGGTGGTAAAAATGGCTCCAAATCAAGAGAGAATTGCAATGCATTCAGAATTTCAGAATGTCTTCAGAATGTTTTCATTCATTTTTAGTGTTCTTGCTAAATGTTTGCGCCTCAACAGAACTTTTCAGTCTGAATTTAAATGAATTAGATCTGAAAGATGTTTTTTACCAGTTTATTTTAATATCCTTAAGCATAGCTAATAAAAATATCATTTTTCCAGGGAGATGTTATCGTAAGAAATATCTTTTGCGCAATACTCCACATCATTGCATATTGCATATATTTTCCAGTATCGTGCAGCCCTAAATTGTTTTACAGGGTATGTGTACGGATTAACAGATCATGACTTTGTTTACAACTAGATGGCGCTGTATGCTTTACAAACTTTCAAATCAATTAAATAGAGAATCACAATGCATTCAGAAAATTTCGCAATGCATCGATTTATTGTCCCAATCCTAGTGCTTCAGTACAATTTGGTGTTTTGATGCTGCTGATAGTGGAAACTGAAATAAATGTGTATATTGTACCGTACCAAACCATTCCATTCAGTGGAAATGAGCCATAATTGTCAGGTTAAAAAAATAGCTTAACATTTTTTTTTGGAGTAGAACTGAAATAATAAAGTCATATGGGTTTGGAATGACACAAAGGTGAGTAAACGACTGAGATTTATAGTTTTGTTTTGATGAACTGTCTCTTTAACTTGATCTTGTCTGTCTTCTATTAACATTTTTTGCGTTGTTTTCTATTGGCATCTCAGGGCCGCCCTCCACAGTCAGTGCCTTTAAACGCTCTCGTGTGTTCAGGAGAGCCGAACTTTTCCATTCACCAGGAGATCAATCAATCAACCATTCGTCAAGCCCATAAAAACAGTGACGAAAGACTCTGTGACTGCCGTGTGTGTGTGCGTGTGTCTGTCTGTCCTCATTCAACCTGGCATGTCTACCAAAGAACACTTGTTTGCATTGTGGATTGTTTTAGATTTTTATTTAATCGCTTCCTTACGACGCGGAATATGCATGTTATAACCGACCACTGAGAGCTGTAATGTGATGACAGCCTGTACATTTGGATTTTATGCTAAATACTAACCTAGAGCGCGCACAAATGAGCATCTGACACTAATAGAAACGGTCATAATGCAATAAACCGGGCTGATTCTGCTACTTCACTGATTGGATTTTCCCTTGACGCAGTGTTTAAAGCTAGAGAGACACTAATCACTGTTTTTTGACTATGTATGTAACTATTTAAGGGTGATTTTTCCACAAAAACATGTCAAGAGTCATATTTTCCCCCAAATTTACTGGTTTACATTAAAACAAAGCCTGTTTTTTATGAACGTTAGGATTTAACACATTTTTTTGAAGGATGTTTGTGAAAATTGTGCAGTTTTATATACCATATTAGATGATAAAATGAGGAATAAATAAATAGCATTTTAAAAGTAACATACTTGGTTTACTGTTTAATCTTACAGTAATAAGCAAAACTAATTTCTCAATGCCCAAACTTTGAGTTCATTCAAAGGCCTGATGTTATTGCATATTTAATTTATTTTTCATTTTTTAGTCAGCCCCCACATTTTTTACATGAGGAGAAATTTAATAGATATAAATAATAAATTCTCTTTAATGGGCTTTTAATAAAAAAATGTGAATTAAATAATTCCAGCAAAATATATATTGTATATGTTTGTGTGTATATATACATGCATACACAGTTGAAAGTCATATTTTATAAACACTTTCATTTTACAGTGGCTTTCTTAATTTATTAAAGGATAACTGTGCATAGTGCAGTTTTATATACCATATTAGATGATAAATAAACAATAATAATAGCATTTTAAAAGCAACATACTTGGTTTACTGTTTAATCTTACAGTAATAAGCAAAACAAATTTCTCATTGCCCAAACTTTGAGCTTATTAATAGGCCTGATGTTATTGCATATTTAATTATTTATTTTTCATCTCTGAATGTTAATAGAATCATTTTTTACTCAGCCCCTGAATTTGTTTACATGAGGAGGAATTAAATAGATATAAATAATACATTTTCAACATCTTTTTAATGAGCTTTTAATAAACAAAACAGGTATTAATTAAATCCAGCACAATATATATTGTATGTTTGTGTGTATATATACATGCATACACAGTTGAAAGTCATATTATTTTATAATCTTTCATTTTACAGTGGTTTTCTTAATTTATTAAAGCATAATGTTTGGAATTGGTATCAAAACTGTGTGCAAATTGTGCAGTTTTCTATATCATATTAGATGATTAAATGAGGAATAAACAAATAGCATTTTAAAAGTAACATACTTGGTTTACTGTTTAATCCTACAGTAATAAGCAAAACAAATTTCTTATAGCCCAGACATTGAGTTTATTAGGCCTGAAGTTATATTTCATATTTAGTTTATTTTTAATCTCTATATGTTAAGAGAAATTATTTTTAATCAGCCCCCACATTTTTTACATGAGAAGTTAAATATATATAAATAATACATTTTCATTCTCCTTTTAATGGGCTTTTAATTAAAAAAATGTGAATTAATTAAATCCAGCACAATTTATATTGTATATGTTTGTGTGTATACACATGCATACACAGTTGAAAGTCATATTATTTTATAAACTTTCATTTTACAGTGGCTTTCTTAATTTATTAAAGGATAATGTTTGGAATTGGTATTAAAACTGTGCAAATTGTGCATATTAGATGATTAAATGAGGAATAAATGAATAGCATTTTAAAAGTAACATACTTGGTTTATTGTTCAATCTTACTGTAATAAGCAAAACAGTTTTCTGAATGCCCAAACTTTGAGCTTATTAATAGGACTGATGTTATTGCATATTTAATTATTTATTTATAATCTCTGAATGCTAATAAAAATCTTTTTTTAGTCAGCTCCCCAATTTTTTTTTTACATGAGAAATATAAAATACATTTTTAATCTCTTTAATGGGCTTTTGATTTTAAAAAATGGTATTAATTAAATCCAGCGCAATATATATTGTATGTTTGTGTGTATATATACATGCTTACACAGTTGAAAGTCATTATTTTAGAAACACTTTCAAATTACTTTGGCTTTCTTAATTTATTAAAGCATAATGTTTGGAATTGGTATTAAAACTTCACAACATGTACTTCTTAACTTGTATATAAATGGGTCTAATTTTATTGCAAAGTATAATTGTGTTATTTCTTCTTGATTTTAGGGCGAAATATGAGCTGGACATGTTCTTGACAGGTTTCATGAGATTGGCCCATCATGTGCTTCCTACACACTAATACAAACACTCGTAGTCGACGTTTACTGTAGATTTACGGGAGGACTTGAAAGCTGTTTGCTGTTCTGTATAGAATATCTGAAGGAGATTGTTTACGTTTTTATGTTGTTGTTTTTTTGTGTAATAATAACCAGACTGCCTAAGTTTAGTGTCATAATGTTTCAGATGGAGGCCAGAATATTCTCCATAATTGTTAGAAAACAAGAAATGAGTTACCAGAGATAGATGTCTTTATTTTTATTTGAGATATTTTTCTTTATTGTTACATTGTTTTTTAATGTCCTGTACTACTGCCTCACCAGACGTTAAAGTGTACCAGGCGACGTTCATTTGTGTTTTCATGTCTATGTAACACTTTACTGACGTGTGATCTCTGCTCTGTCATTAGCTGGTTAATAAATATACTAGTATTTTACCAGCATTCTGCTGTTTTACCTGATCTTATAGTGCATGTGCTGTCAGTCATAAAGGAATATAATTTAACTTAAAAAAAACAAACAAACATACACTACCTGAGAAAAGTTGTCGCCTGTCAAAGTTTTTAGGAACAACACATAATAACTTGACTTCTAGTTCATGATTTGGTATCAGAAGTGGCTTATATGAAAGGCAAATTTGACAAATTTAAAATTTGATCATGCCTTTATTTTTAATGATTTAATTAGGACAGTAAGGTCTGACTCTGCTGAGACAAAAGTCTCGTCACTAAACAGAAATAATGTCCAGTATAGAATATAAAGTCATGCTGCGGTGGAGAAAGAATGAATATTGTGTATGACTCCTATGAGCTTGGAGGACTGCATCCACACATCTCTGCAATGACTCAAATAACTTATTAATAAAGTCATCTGGACAAAGAAAGCGTTCTTGCAGGACTCCCAGAGTTCATCAAGAGACTTTGGGTTCATCTTCAACGCCCCCTCCTTCATCTTACCCCAGACATGCTCAATAATGTTCATGTCGGGTGACTGGGCTGGCCAATCTTGGACCACCTTGACCTTCTTTGCTTTCAGGAAGTTTGATGTGGAGGCTGAAGTATGAGAAGGAGCGCTATACCAAACTTGGCTGATTTCTGTGAGAATCTTGGGTCCATGCAGGTTCCAGTAGGTCTTCTGCAGTATTTGTGATGATTGAGATGCAGTTCAACAGATGATTTATCAGAAAAATCTACCTTCTGCCACTTTTCCAAATGATCAACTGAAAGTCAAGTTATTATCTGTTGCTCTTACGATTGGGATCGAATTATTAACAGATGATTCTGTGGATTTATTTAGTTTTACATTAAGTGATTAAACAATTTATTAAGTTGAATTGATTTAAGTTGAAAATCACTCAGTTTAATTTGTTTAAATTCAAAACATTATTATTATTTGCAACAATTTTGCGGATTTTTTTTCTTCTTCAATGTGTTTATTTAATATATTTTTTAAAATGAAAAATTTCAGTGCATGCTTCTGGCCTTATGGGAATAGGTTCACAAATTAGCTAATAGAGCTATAACACAATTTTTATTTTGTTTTTTAAATACTTATCTAAAAATGAAGAAAACGGAAGTTTATTTCCGCTATCAACAAGAACATGTAATTAACTATAAATAATTAACAGTAAAATAAGTTTAAAATGATGCATTACTATTGAGAATGCGTTTTAGAGAGAACTTTCACCATGGAATAAACAAATATTTATTTGACTTTTAAATATATTTATTAAATAAATTGAAAAAAATGTGCACCCTTCCTCTATTTTGCGAGTTTATATCTTGCCATTTAAAAAATTTTCCTCTCTCTCTCCCAAATTCCCTAAAAAAAGGTAATGCAAGATGATGCACAATTCTGACCTTTTTTTTTTTGTTTGTTTTACCTCACGATTGACACTTCAGAACTACACGTCTGCATCATTTTGAAGTAATATGTAAAGGTAGAATATCAGCTATTTGCAGTTTTGGAAAAAAAAACATGGCAGGAATAGGCTTTTGCAGCTTTTTGCTTTTGAAGCCATTCTACTTGTTTACGTAAAGCACTACGTTACGCTAATTTATTTTCTTAAACTAAGAAAATAATTAGAAAATAATTATTAGTAGTCTGTCTACTTAATATCTGATGATACAGACATTCAACAGACATTTAACTGACTATAAGAAACTTTGCAAGTACATGTCAACTTAGACTAACCCTACCCCCAACCTAACCCCAACCTAACAGTCTACTTATAATCCAATGACAATTAGTTGCAATGTAATTTAAAGTCAACAAACGGACCATCAAAATAATGTGTGACCATATATATATTTTAAATTTTTAAATGTGAAGCAGAAGTATGACCAAATGTGACTTCTGCTCATTTCAGACTGCATGATTTTAGCCCCGATTTTGACTCGCCGACAGGTTTTGAGAAATCGCAGACAAATGCCTGAAATCACAGGCAAATTGGTGCTCGTGCACGCGAGTAACAATCACACAGTGTGAACTATCAAAGACGTGATCTGAAAGAATCGCCGATGCCCGGGAGATATTTGGCGTGCTGAATATCTGGAGCTGTCGGCGATTCAAATCATGCCGTGTGAAATGAGTTTTGACTGAAAATAACATCGGTGATGGCCTACAGCCAATGAGAGAGCAGCATTCACTAGTGTGGGTACCTGCAGGCCAGCGGGAGGTTGGGGGAGAAGTTAAAAGTGCTCATTTTCAATTAATTTGGACCCAAGTAATGGAGGAAAGACTAGTGGAAATTTGACAGGAGCACCCTTGTCTGTTTGACGTGTTGTCTGAGCAATACCACAACCTGGTCGAAAAAAAAAAAGTTGAGGAGAAATCGCTAATTCCCTTCAAACCGAGGTGAGCAAATATGTACATTTTCTACCCCATTAAAGGCTTCTTTCTCGTTATGTAGTTAATAACAAAAGATATACTACGTGTTTTTGGGTGTGAGATGTAGTTTGGACAAAGTTGTCGGCGATTCTTATTCCTATTTTGAAACTCCCTGTCGTCGATCCATCTTGCAGTGTAAACAAAGCAGTGACAAAACGCTAGCCCAGATAGTCATGCAGTGTGAAAACATCAGTGACACGACTACTTTGAAAATCATGCAGTCTGAACTCGGCATTAAGGGCCTTTCACATCATGCATAATAACAGTAAAGAACGTTTTTTTAGATAAGCAATTAAACACCATCAGAAAACATTGAAATAAGGGCTCACAATTTAAGGCTACGGACATTGTGGAGAAGTTAAGCCCTCTTTTAAAAAGTTAAAGGTGATCTTTAAAACAATTGGCTATAACAGTACGATACCAGTTTACATGGGAGCTATGCGAGTCAGGCTAGCAAATTTATATGAGCAATTCCAGCGTTATGAATGTGACATTTGCAGTAAAAATGTAAAACATAAATTCACATAGACAGTATACATTAACATTATATTGAAACAACTAACCACAGAGTTATGGGATCAGTAAAATATCAATCTGTAAATATCTTTTATATTTTAAATTAAGTAAATAAATGTGTGTTATGGATGTGACAAAAAAAGTGCGAGTTCACAGTATACAACATACTTTGTAGAAATTCTGTGAATTAAACTGCACAACCCAAAAGAAATAATGATAATCACAAGGGTAAGAGTTGCTCTCTATAGAACAAACATGATTGATTTTATTTTATTTGATATTTTCGCATTTATGATGAAAAAGCTTTATGGATTTGACGTCTTTCCGTTATGGATGTGACGGATGTGAAATTCCCACTTGTGTGACTTTGGTAAATCAAATATAATAGTTTAAAATCACTGACAAAGACATTTTTGAGTATTTATAAAGCACTGTAAAATACTTGCTTACACACAAAATGTAGAAACGGTTTCTCTATTTTGGTGAAAACTAATTTTTTTCATGGCAAGGTTGACATTTGCATGGAATTGCTCATATATATTTATTGAAATATATTTATTAATTTAAGTAAATAGTGTTGGTTTGTCATTTAATTAACTAACATCTAACTAATTTTATTCCACTACACAGATTGCGATTGGTAAATTTGGTGTTTGATTTAATCAATTACACGAGCTGGACTCACTGGATAGATTCACTATAAACGTTGCACACTGAGGAAATCTGCAGGTTAAAAGTATAAACTAAAAATACACAAATTGTTATCATTTGCTGGTGTTGACACCAATATGGTTATTGTTAAATATTTAAATTTGTAGTTATCGTTCTTGGTGTGAATGGCCATTTAAAGTGAAACCTACATAATCAATGTTCGGAAAGATTTTAGTTTTTTACAGGAACAGACTAGTGAGACTAGAATTGTGGACGTATGAATATATTGGTGAATCTTCTGATGTGTGTGTTGCAGTGGGTCCTGCAGTGATTGGACACTATGATATTTCAGACACGCACTCTGAACAGGATCAGCAGTCGTTGTCAGGTTCGTTTTTTTGTTTTTGTCTTTTACGTTACTCAACCTGCAGGATCATAGTTTAACTGTACGCTTTTACACCGGGTTTAGCACAGTGTGTATATTAATATATTTGCAAAATTGGAGTTTTTCTGCGCATCATTACAGGCTTTAAAAACACACACAATACATTACACTACTAAAGAGAAGTTTGTGCACCTTTTTATTGACTAAAATAAATGTATTTGTGTTATTTAGGCAAGTAAATAAAACATTTTAAATAAATATAATCAAACTTTTACAAACAGAAAAAAATATAAGTTTAGAACAAACATTATGCTGGTATATAAGCTAGAGTAAAACCAACTATGAATTAAATGATGCAAAATGTGACTCGCACTGAAAGGGCACCTAGTTTACCCCTTTTTCAAGATTTAAGATAACTCTTCTGTGTCTTCAGAATGTGTCTGTAAGTTTCAGCCTAAAAAACCATCAGATTATTTATTATACATTTCAGAATATTGTATATTCTGCTCTTAACACTGTGGCTGTTTTCGTGGCATGTGCCTTTAATACTAATTCTCCTCGCCTACTGTTCTGACGATCCTGTAAGAGCGTGCCTCAGTCTCCGCCTCGGCTGCGTCAGATAACAGATAGACATGATGGAAGCAGATCTCACATATTGTTTATGAGAAACACTACAGTAGGAACTTTCCCAATGATTATTTGATGTATTTGTTGTGGAGGTAATTCAATTGTTGCCATTGTTATCAACATTGGCTATGATGATAAATTCATTTTCTTTTTGCCTCAGTCCCACTATTAATGAGAGGTTGCCACAGCAGAATGAACCGCTGGCTATGATGATAAAGACGGAAAAATTGCTGTAATGCATTACAAACCTGCACGGTTCCCATTTGATGATGATTGATGATCATGAACAGATCTTTTAATCCCGGTTGCTGTGCACACGTCCTGTCTTGTTGATATAATAATACGTGTTACTATGGAGACATGTTAATAAGCGGCTGACAATCAATACGGTGGGTGGGGAAACCGCACTCCTACATAACGTTGCGGTCGGCCTCAAAATGGAAGGGATTAAGATCCTATTTTAACATCAGGAATTTAAAAAAAAAGATTTATTGTTTATGTCAGCCTAATATGACTGTGGTGGACACACCATAACTACACACAATTCTGTTCAAATAGCTTACAAAAGATGATTTTCATCATAGATGCCCTTTAAATCTAAAACTTACGTGAAATTGATTAGATTATAGAAGCTACTTTGATGGGAAATTACTTTGTTTGCACTACAGCTATAAGTTTTTATTTACTTGCCTTACATTGACTAACCTTATTTACATTCATTTATTCATTTTCTTACTGGCTTAGTCCCTTTATTTAATCCGGGGTCGCCACAGCGGAATGAACCGCCAACTTATCAAGCATTTGTTTTACGCAGCGGATGCCCTTTCAGCTGCAACCCATCTCTGGGAATACCTTAGTTACAGTGAGATCATTATTGGGTTCAATGGGTTAATTTATCACCTGAAACCTAGATATCATGTCAGCGGTGTGTGCAATGGACGAATTTATTTCTACAGAGGTTTATTTATTTATCGGGAACAATATTTTAGCAATATTTTGCTGAAAGTTTTTATTGTAGTTTAATCTTGTCATAGATAAATGACACTAATACACCTGTAGGTGGCAGTAATTCTTGTCTTATTCAGTGCTTCATTATTGAATCATGACTGTCAGAGGCAATGCAATGACTGTCCTTATCTGTCAACATTGTGATTTGTTTTGAGGATTACATAGAAGGGGCAACGGTGCCTGTAATGGAAAGGAAGGGAATCAGTATTCAGTAAATGCTTTTCCATTCCACTTCTTTTGTTTTTTGATACGTTGATCCTAAGTTGTTATAATTTATACACATCTAGGTGTATTCACTAATTTTTTTATGCAATATTGTAAAATGCGCATAAAAAAAGTTGGAAACAGCTTGCTACTTTTTGTGTCCATCACTTAAATTATTGGCTCATTTGATTAGCATTCTGATGATTTAATTTCAATATCGCAAGCTTGCAAAATGATCCGTGTTGTAGGTGAGTAGTGTTGCAGTAGTGTTGTTGGTAATAAAACGATCTTCGACATCATTTAGTGATTATGGATCCATTTTGACAGGAGCAGTGATGTTTTTACGACGCATCCAAACATTTATATCTGAAAATTCATTTATTTGTCTTACAAATGCTACAAAAAAAACACAGTCAAAGGTTTCCCTGCAAATCCTGCCAGCTGATCACCCATCACCTGTGTGCCCTTACGTAAGCAGGTGAACTGACGTCAAATATAGGTGGAGCTAATCCATATCACCAAACCACTCGGTCCGTGACACAGAATATTCATTCATTCATTCATTCATTTTCTTTTTGGCTTAGTCCCTTTGTTAATCTGGTGTCACCACAGTGGAATGAACCGCCAACTTATCCAGCATATGTTTAACACAGCGGATGCCCTTCCAGACGCAACCCATCACACTCATTCACACACATACACTACGGATAATTTAGCTCACCCAATTCACCAAATTACCAATCATGTCTTTGTGACGGCCTGCCACAGAATAATACAGCATAATATTATTAATCTTAATTACTCAGTAATCATACAACAAAAAGTATAAAATTATATAAATATCACAAATGGCTCCAACAGGTAATGTTTACTGAATCCAGTGTGTTGTTTGTTTGTAGGTGCGGTAGAAGTCGCACCTTCTCAGGTGACTCTGGCGTCCACAGACAGTGAAGTGGAGATCGTCGGAGTTCAAGAAAATGCCAGGTAAGCTGATCCCTATCGCAATCTGTTATTTAGCAACAACATAGGTTGAATAGGTTCATTTTACAATTCCCCCAGAGTTAAGGGATGGAGTTTTAGCATTTTTTAATTCATACAGTCAATCTCTGGGTCTAGCCGAAGCACTTCTAGCTTAGCTTAGCAAAGATCATTGAATCAGGTTTGACCATTAGCATCTTGCTCAAATTTCAAAAAAGGTTTTGACTCTTTAAAGCTGGACTCTTCTAGCATGCTAAGAGCCGGACCACACAAAGCTGACGCCAATCGACTTAACACAGACAAAAACTAACTGTATTGTTGACTTGCGTCAGCTCGTTCAGCTTCGAATGTCTATCAGAGTGAACTACTACCTTCAATTGTTTGATTTTTCGATTGACATTCGAAGTTGACAAGATGCCCTACCCCTGTTTTTTTAGCTACAGGTAGCAGGAGGTAGCACAGATTGTCAGAACAACAGCTCTAATTTCACCACATTTGACAAATATTTGCAAACGCTATGGATTATATTTGATTATCAAACATATTTGCAGGACCAAATTCCTTCATGGTGAGTGACATTTACTGTAATTAGGCACAGAACATGATGTTTTTAAGTTGGCTAACATCCGTTTGGTGTGTTCACACACAGCTTTTTTGTGGTACAGACAGAATCAGACGTGATCAGACGTGAGGCAACAACACAGTTCGGTTTTGTCAGTGCTAGTTGTTTGGTGTCGCTTGGACTCTATTTTAACAATCTAGGCACAGAGTCTAAAATGCAGGGCGCAAAGGCATTAAAGGGCCATGAAACCCCCTGGCTTAGCTGGGTGTTTTCACACCTACAGTCTGGAAAAGCTCAGGAAAGTGGGTGTGTCCAGCTCTGTTAAGGTGGGAGTGTCAGGGGAGGGAATGAGGGAAGGTTTTGCATAAAGATGGGAGTTTCCATTTGTGCACGCGCTCGTTTTCAAAGAAGCAACGCACACACACAGACGCACGGGGAGAAAGACAGTGACTGTTTATATGGACATCAGTCATCTAACTATTAGCCAAATTATTAATTTGTCGACTTTAACTGCTGTTTGTCACTTATACTTTAATCCAGGAACATTTCCTGCATGTCCCCCGTGACAAACGAGGTGTGAGAAACTATTAAGAGAGTTGTTTTAATGGAGTGTTTGATACCGCGCGGCGTAAGGGAGAAATAAAAAAACCCTTCGCAGACTATCCTGTCACAAAATGCGGCAAAAATTCTACACGAAAGTAATTGTTCGACTGCAGTGTTTACACTTGGAGAGCAGAATGTACAGCGGATCTTTCAGTCTTTAATATTGTACGGATATTAACGGGCTGTAAACTCAGTAATAGTTAATAATTTTGACAGGTCTGTCTTTAAACACTGAAAGAGTTACGAACTACTAACTAACTACGAACTAACTTTGCCATCTGAATAAACAAACAAAGAGCACTGATGGCTTACTAAATCTGTAGACTAGGACAATCCACATAAACTGGAGCGGCATCTGTTTTAAAAGGAGACGAGCGGCAAATCCCGATTTCACCATTTCCAGATGCGGAAAGCTCTTGGGTGAAAAAAATAAGTTTCTTACAGACGCATTTCTGCTGCGCGTGTGGGAGTCCAGCTGCGCTCTCATAGCGGGAAATGTAAACAAAACCTTCCTTGCAGCACATAAACATAACTCTGGCGGCCTGTGTCTCCCAACAATTATTCTTCTTCCACTTGTTTTGGAAGCACAACGTGTCTTCCCTGCTGTCTGGACACTAAGATTAAATCTCATGAATTAATGCCGCACGCACAGAGACGTCAGAGTGTTCTCGCCGGGACAGACGTCCACTCTCCACGCTGGAATACACGCATGGATCTCATCGGCGTGACGCAGCTTCTAAAATTAGTTTTAAACCGGAAGAACGAATTTGCTCGAAATAACGCAAAAACAACCAATTTTTTACTTTTTAGTAAATTATATGTGTCGTTATAGTGTTTATAGCAGCGCGGGACACATATATGACTGTCAACAGCTCAAACAATGTGTTTTGGTGTTTTGTGGCCCTTTAAGGGCATGTCTGAGTCCACTTTTTTGCGCTCTAGACCTCAGAGGAGATTTACTACAAATCACACCGTACATCCTTCTGCATCTGCATTTGTGATTTCAATTCGATTTATCGCCCAGTCCTACTGTGTAAAAAAATGTAATGACAAAAAGACAACAAATATTTTTATGTAGCTTTAACTCAAGTTAATCTGGTTTCAACTTAAGTTATGCAAAGTTTAGCTTAATATTTTAATCAGTTTGATTTAGTTTGGATGACTAGAAAAGTTCATTTGGATCAACTGAAAAAAATGAATGCAGCAAGTATTAGTTTTTTACAGTGTAATCTTTAATGTTTTTTAATTAATATTTCCAGCGTTGTCTCAAGGTTTCCTCGTGGCGGAGTGATCCAGTCGCTTTCTTCTTGGAAACAAAGAGCTCCTCCGTCATGGACGTCGTCTGCGCAGTCGGGCTGGGTTCCTCCTCCCGAGGTGGTGGATCTGACACTGGATGAAGACCGGCACAGATACCTGCTGTGATCACACATACACACACACACTCACACACAGATGCTTAGATACATTCACATACATGTGCTTGGTGGGCTGAGTGACTCAAACCATGACATTTGACAGGTGAATCTACCAACACATTAAAAGAAAACCTCTTCAAAACTGCTCAACGTTTTTTCCTGATACACTATGAGTTACTGTTTGTTACTGTGAGACTGAAAACGTGAGGAAATGTTGACAGGTTTTAGTGGTTAGCGAGTGCTTACTGTACCAAGTTCTCCCATGATAATGTCAGGTATTAAATATATTAGTCTTCAAAATAAAACTATGGGGCTTCCTTTAAAGAAATAAATGCTGAATGTATAAGGGTGAATCTCACAAAACTGATCCAAAATCAGGAATATACAGGATATATTTAGCTTAAAATGATGACGACTATTTTGAGTACTATAATATTATATATATATATATATATATTAGGGCTGCATGATATTGGAAACATTTTACATTGTGATATTTTATTCTCTGTGATATATGTTGCCATATAATTTCACCACTAGACTTGTATAGCTCTATTTGCAAAGTCATTACTTGGGATGATTTTGTAGCGGAGTGAAATATAAATGTATTTTTATGTAATTTATTATATACATAAATCATAGTCATAAATAAACGCTGTGCAAATATTAAAGTGAAACAAACCGTGCTTTATGGTTTTCTGGAGAGAGCAACAGTATTCAGGTACAGAACTTGAATAATCAAATGTAAAATAGCACTGTTTCCCAGAGATGGGTTGCAGCTGGATGGGCATCAGCTGCGTAAAACATATGCTGGATAAGTTGGCGGTTCATTTCGCTGTGGCGACCCCAGATTAATAAATAAGCCAAAAAGAAAATGAATGAAAATAGCACTGTATAGTCTTCACCATATAAATAATTTTTAAAAAATTAATCTTTATGAAACTTCTTTATGCACTACTTAAATGCTTGAAACGCTCTTCAAATGCTCACACAGTGACAGGCCTTAAAAACACACGCAGATGATAATCTTTCACTCTATTATGGTTCGATTCTGCAGCGTCTTCACAAATCTTGTGTGTTTTGACCTGTGGTTTCTGGTCATCTATAGTCCTAACTCAACATTGCATATCTTGCGATGTGACAATTGCGCACACACATTGTCGTGTGTGATATCGATGCTCAATTTATATATTGTGCAGCCCTAATAAACAGTGCTCAGCATAATTGAGTACCCCCCTCCTCCCATTTTGTAAGCGAATATTTTTATCCATTTCTCAGTGAATATAGGTAATGCATTTAATCAAAACAGATTTATTAAACAGATATATTTATTAAAATAATATTTTAGTCACCAAACATATTCAGAAATTGAAAGATAATACAATTTAAGCTAAATATTGCAAAAACTACAAAATTTCAACTAAACTTTTTTGCTTCTTGATTTTTCCTTGTTTTTTATTTGTATTTAATATTTTTCTATAACATAAATTTGGCTGTACTGGTTTTTGGACCGTTATTGTAAGTTATCTTGTCAGATAAGCTCCAGATTTAGCTTCAGTACTGACTAATCTAATATATATGCACAAACACAATACTGGCTTCCTATTAAAAAAATGAATTTAAAGCATAGATTTGTGAAGGGTGTACTTAAATATGCTGAGCACTGTGTATATATATATGTATGTGTATATATATATATATATATATATAT
>CAIGQQ010030863.1:4779639-4804542 GCA_903798035.1 Danio albolineatus | reverse complement strand
CGGCACAATGACACATCCGTATCTCAGCTGGGTGCGTCATGTTTTTGGGTCCTCTTGAAACATTTCCGTTGTGTTATGTGGATGTTTGCAAGTGTTTTGACCAATTTGCTGTGCGTTTCTTCCATTGTTTGTGTTTTGACCAATTTGCTGTGCGTTTCTTCCGTTGTGTTTTGACCAATTTGCTGCACGTTTCTTCCGTTGTCTGTGTTGTGAGAATTTGTAACAGGTGTGCTGTCAAATTGATGAAGATCGTTTCTTAATTTGCTGGTGTTTTTTGTTATTGCATGTGCTTTCTTAAATTGCAGCGCGTTAAGCTCTCTCGGCCACCGTATTGAATAATGTTAACAATAATAATAATAATAATAATAATAATACTGAAATATAATACTGAATAATAATAATTATTTCCAGGTTTTGCATGTATTGTCATTAAAATAGCTTTTACTAGTGTTTTTTCAGAGCCCGTTACTGCACTGACCTTTTCCTTCATCTAAAAATAATGGTCTGCCCTTTCCGATGTCACATTCTTTTGGCTTGCATCTTCTCATTGTGCGAAACATTTCTGGTGTTATATATATGTTCTCATTATCCAATTATATTGGATTAGTTTAAAACGGGTATTGATCGATAATGTTTGTGCTTTAACAACATTCCTTCCATTCATTTTCTCTAACATCCATCTGAAAGTCCTCAATCCAAGCCAGTCTTTTAGGATTTGTAGATTCTTTGAAAGCATTAATTTGCTATATAGAGCTTAGAAATTTTGTATTTGGTGAGCCTCTATTTTGAGTATTTTGTTATATACTTCTGATGAGAGATTTAGTGATCAAGAAGAAATATCTCAGCTCTTCCAGGATTTTATAACTAGCAGCGTTCACGCCTCCTTCCCTCTCTCTCACACACACAAACACACTCAATAGGGCATTTCCATCTCCCTGTCACTCTTTCTCTGTGATAATTATGAGTTAGAAAAGTCACGGTTAGACTGTGATATCTGCCAGAAGCCCATGATGACTGCTGGAGAAAACATTTGAGCTCGCGGTTGGCATGGTAACCGCACCGGTTGCCAGGGTGATGTTTTCATTATCGGCATAGGTGAATCGGTGACCGGTTTAGCACTCTGGGTTTCATGCTCTCAAGTTATATGACAGTTCAATTGGTTCTCAGAGTTGTCACGGCTTGATTGGGTTTTGATTGTCAGTGCAATTATTTCCTGTTGTCAGATCGTGTGTGCGGGAAGAAGAATTTTGTTCACAGTGCGGACATGTCTGATGTGGTGCTATGTTTGTCGACAAGAGGTAATATATTTTGCTGAGGCGACAGGCGTGAGTTCACCTTTGACCCCTGACGCACGCAGCCCTCGTCTGAGCTGTTGTCATGCTGCAGCATGGCTTTTACCTAACATAGCACTGTAAACCCCACAGAGGAAAGAAAGAGAGAGGGAGAGCAGAACATCTGAAAAGAATGAGCAGTGAAAGCAGACAGAGTCAAGGGCATTTGACTTACACCCACATCTGTGACTCACTCCAGTGTGTTTGTGTATAGCAGAAAAGACTGATCGTTCCCATTGAGAAATTATAGATTGCTTGAGACATGGCTGTGTATAAAACAAAAATGAGACTTTACAGGTTTTTTTTAATCAAATTTAACACATTAAAGAAATTGAAAGCTGTGTGTCCATGCAAAACCCAAGAGAATTTGATTTCAAACACTGTTCTGAAACCCATATTTTCAGTAATATAAATAAATATCTTAATCTTAAATATCTTGAACGGGCTAATAAATTTTGATTATTTGAATTCAGTGGCGAAACAGAAAACTGGTATTTTATTTTGTTAAATATTTGCTTTGATCAAGTATTAAAGGGATAGTTTACCCAAAAATCTAAATTCAGAATCATTTACTTATACTCAAGTGGTTGCAAATGTTTCTGAATTTCTTTCTTCTGTTAAACACAAATCAACATATTCTGATAAATGATGGTTTAAAAAAGCAGATATTAGCCCCTTTCACACAGTGATATTGGTAAATATCCGGTAAATTTCCGTAACGACTTTTCTGTTCACACAGACTAGGACGTTCTGGAATTTTTCCAGAAAAGAGCGTTCACACATACATTCCAAAATACTGATAAATTCTGACATCATTAACTAGAAATGGCCTCCAAACGGCTGTGCTTGTATTTGTAAACATAGGAGGTCAGGCTTTTGTTGATGGTTTCACATTTATTTAAAGCTTTAGCATTCATGCAGCTGCTTTTTCCCAGAGACATCCAAAGGCAGAAGCGCGAACCGCAGCTAAATGTTGACACATTTGACTAACAAATTCTGTGGATGGAGAAGTATTGTGAACAACTTCGATGAAAACATATGGAGGAACACTTTCGGATTTCAAGATGTACATAATGTCTGTGTGCTTGCGCTCACCGAATGCTTCACGTGCACACGCGCCAAGCACCTGAAGTAGACCTTGATGGTAAACTAACAGCGGTTTATCATATGCGTTTTATCGATAATTATTTCCCCACTTGGCATTAAGAAGGAACATAAAAACATTATCTGACTAACATCTAGCAGCTGAATGTGTCTGGAAAAATATTCAAAGGCTTTTATTTTCACAAAAAGCGCGGATGTGAATGCGTCTGAATGTTCTGATTGGCTGGAGTAGATATCAGAGCTTTCTAATCGTGAACATGGTCTTTCTGGCAATTTTCCTTCTGCGTTCACACAGAGCAGCATTCTCGCAAATTACCGGTAATGATACAATTTCTCTTTCTGGAAAATTGTTTCCAAAAAAATCCATTGATGCGCAGCTCCACAAGTGCCGAACCATGCAAGTTAGTGGCGATAGCGGTGAGGATCAAACTTCACCGATTGATGAAGAAAAAAAAAACCTTGAGAGAAACCAAGCTTAGTTGGACACAACCATTTCTCCTCTGGCCAAACTTCTTGTGAAGAGCTGCAGTCTAGGCGGCGGAGGCTGGAGAACGTTGGTTGTCCATCGTGGATAAGCTGCAGGTGGGAGAGGTCACCGTCTGGTGTACAGGCTGGCCCTTCAGGATCAATGCGAGGACTCGTCTGTCACTGGGGTCTTAAAGCAATCAGTCTCATGCTCTCCACTCCTCCATGACCACCACAGCAGCTGCTCAGGATACGGCCTGGTCCAGGATTATGGAAACCTCGGGGAATAATAAAAACAGACTAACATAAGTGCAGATGCCGTTCAAACTAAAATGTCTTTTGGGAAGTGTTCTCGGCTCCTGCTGCCCTAAATAATTCAGACTAACAAGAGCATTTCTGTTTTATGTGTATACAAATGCAAAGAGATGTGTCTTTAATCTAGTTTTAAACTGACAGAGTGTGTCTACTTCCTGAACTGTGCTAGGAAGGCTGTTCCAGAGTTTAGGTGTCAGATATGAGAAAGATCTACCACCTACAGTTGATTGTGATATTCTGGAAATAATCAATTGTCCAGAATTTATTGAGAGTAGTGGACATGAGGGGCTATAATACCACAGGAGCTCCCTCAAATACTGGGGAGCTAAGTTCAGGGCTTTGTAGGTCGTCAATCAAATTTTTTAATTTATACGATATTGAATAGGGAGCAATGATGAAAGAACTGGAGTAATATGATCACATTTCTTTGTTCTAGAAAGCACTCTAGCAGCTGCATTTTGAACTAGCTGAACAGGTCAAACTGAAAGGTCATGAAAGCATGAATAAGCTTTTCCGCATCAGACATTGATAGAATATGTTTGGCAACATTATTAGGATAAAAAAATGAAGTTTTACAGATGCTTGAAATCTGGCCTTCAAACAACAGGTTGCTATCAAAAATCACCCCCAAACAGATGGCTGCTGGTTTAAGATGACCCCAACTATCTTAACCCAGCTCATGCTTGGCAAAGAACCAGCAGCCATTTCAAAGCCAACTATTTCAAAACCTACTGTACTGGCATATGCTGTTGTTGTCAACAAGAGATTTGTCCATTATCTTATAAACATCACCTCCACAAACTGGAAGACACAATTGCCATTCAGTTATGTGCTGAATATTAGGCTACTGCAAATCTCTCACTTAAAGTGTCGCAGTCTTCTGCTCCATCAGTGTTGTGATTTACTCATGTTCACATCCAAGCAGGTGGCTGTTTTATTGTTTGCCCACTGTTTCAAGTGTGAAGAATTTGCATATGTGTTGCGTGGACTGTCAACATTTCATATATCTTATGTGTGTGTTTGTTCAGCAACCACTTTAAAGAAGACGAGGACATCTTGCTCATCAAAAATAATACCAACACACACAGCACCAAGGGTCACGGCGATAGCAGCCGCTCCAATAAAAGCTCATCCAAAGGCAAACCCTCTGACATGATATATGTGGGTCAGTATTTATATCAATCTCTTTGTCAGCGACTCTCAGGCTTTTCTACACCTGCCTAAACATTTTAGGAAGTTTGTTCAGCTGCCCGTTGTTGCATCTATAAACATAAGCACTATTTATACATACATTTAAATACATTTAGGATTTTGTTATAATATATTTAATGGTTTTTTTTTATTGTATGTAGTCGGAGGGTGGAGTAAAGATGACCCGTCCTGTCCAGTTGAGCAGTTCTGCCCTCAATATAACGAGTGGAAAATTACCGCTTCAATGCTACATCCCCGCGGTGACACAGGGGTGTGTGCTCTGGGCGGGGCTATCTATACTGTGGGCGGGTCTGATGATGTCTCCTGTTTAAGCAGTGTGGAGAGGTGGGTGTCTACATCAACTAAGAACTAATCCAAAACACATTTAAATGGTATATGTTGTAAAATTACAGCTGTCTGCGTAAAAGTGTCCAAAATATTAAGCTCCTAACTTAACGTCTTAAAGCAAGAAGGTCGCTGATTCAAGTCCCAGCTGGACTAGTTGGCATTTCTGTGTGGAGTTTGCATGTTCTCCCTGTGTTGGCGTGGGTTTCCTCTGGGTGCTCTGGTTTCCCCCACAGTTCAAACACATGAGCTATAGGTGAATTGAGTTAACTAAATTGGCCATAACGAGTGCGTGTGTGAATGCGTGTGTATTGGTGTTTCCCAGTACTGGGTTGTGGATGGAAGGGCATCCGCTGCGCACAACATATGCCGGAATAGTTGGGGGTTCATTCCACTGTGGCAACCCCTGATAGATAAGTGATTAAGCAGAAAGAAAATGAATGAATGAATAAATCCAAATGGTTTTCCAATTAATCTGAGTAATTTGATTCTTAGTTATACAGTATTTTATAAAAAAAAAGATCAATATTTTGTTTCTGTTGTTCTGGGATTTAATTCTATGGGAAATATGCAAATATTAATTTATTATATCACTAAACTGATGCTACTTAATTTAATGAAATAATCCTAAAAATGCATAACACACAGAAATATTGGTTAAAACTATCTTCTTTTAATTACGGTATTTTCGTCATTATTGCAATTTATTTGAATTGAATGCATTTTAATTTAATATTTGTTTATTATTGCAAATGTTCTTGCTGTTTGCCATTTGTAACCCTGAAGTCTTATTTTGCACGGTATATTTTTGGATATTGTATGGATAAAAAAATCTAGAGATTTTTTAAAAATCATCAGTATATTAGGTAAACATCATGGTTCATGAGGAAATTTATTTTTTATCAACATTTTTGCCATTTTAGACAATATACATTTTGGGGTTATATTTTCCAAAAAGAAAAGAGTACTGTTTAGAATTTGGCCAATAATTTTATTCCTACACTGCAAAAAATGCTTAAAATAAGTAAAATTATCTGCCAGTGTGTTAAGCGAAATAATCATTTAGAAATAAGTGTATTTTTCCTACCTCAGAGGCAGATTATTTTTCTTGTTTTAAAGAAAAACTCACTTAATTTTGACTTATTATTTCTGAAAACAAGACAATATTTCTTTACTTGTCTAGAAAATGCTTATTGATTTAAGGATTTTTAGATGTTTGGACTAGAAACAAGACAAAAACTCTAAGAAGTTGTAAGAATTGTTATTCACAACTAGGCCTGTCATGATATCTATTTTTTGTTGTACGATATATTGCACCAAAATATATCGCGATAAACAACTTTATTGTCATTTTAAGACCACTTATTATACAACGCCAGAATGACAATATAATAGCATCACAATGCAAGTACACTTGGTAACACTTTATAATAACTACATACTATGAATCATTTTTTATGCATTAGCAAATAGTTATTCATTACTTGTTAAGCATTAACTCTACATTAACAGATGTTCGTAAGCAATTTATAACTGCAAATACAAATGCTGTATTCTTGACTTATAAGCTCACAAATAATGATTGTATTTTCATACTTTGTTCATTATTATTTTTTCCAAACTAAATGAAGTATGGCATCGTTCACAAAACAGTTATTTGAGAGAAGTTGCTGGCTTTTAAAGCATAGTACTCACTTTAGATTTGGTCTAAAAACTGGATGAAGTTGAGTTAATAAAGCATTTATTGACATACAAATTAACTATTACTATATGCCTAAATAATAAGATATATAAATGGTTGATTTGAATAGTTTATTATTCATTTACTAACTTATTCTGAATGATCTTAAAAACTTCTAACTACACTTAAAAACAAATGATTTATTTGTAAATAATGTGATACTTAATTTAGTTATGAAAAATTAATCAGTAACAAAGTATGAATGTAATGTGCTTATAAGTAGGCCCACAGGGAATCTGCGTGCACAGAATTCCGCAGATTTCCAGATTTTTAGCTCATCAATGATTCTGTTTATTTACATGAGTAAATGTGTACATTTATATCTATTCCGTTTTTTTATTAATTTCAGTAATATTATAGACTAATATGAAAATATTCCTATGATTTATTTACAATACAGTTTGTAAAGTGATATTTTCTGTCTTTTGGATTTATTATATGACAGACTTGCTTTGTTTACTAAATAATGTGGATCTAATTTGATTTGCATTGTAAACATTAAAGAAAAGTTAAAAAGGTATTATGTTTTAGTTCATATTAAGATTTTAGTTACAACACTCCCAACATTATTCCGCATAAATCCACAGATTTTAAACAAAATTCTCTATGAAGTGTTACCATTCACACTTTCAAAGAACACACAATATTTTGTTCTTAAGACTATTTCATTTAATTATTACGGAGGTCCTAAGAGGCCATGCATTAAAATATTTTTTCTCTCTTGTTATGTCGTGATCACAACTTAATCTTGTGATCTCCACATAACTCGTTTTCTTGTGATCTCGACATAACAAAAAGTTTATGTCGTGATCACGACTTAATTTTCTCGTGATCTCGATATAACAAAAAGTTCTGCTTATTCTCAAACTTAACTCCACACCTCTTACCAATTCTTTCGTCAGCCGCAAACCATTTAAACGGCACCTTTCTAGCATCATTCTATAACCGTGCAGACGTCCCGGTCCTTCAAGTTGACTGGCAATGAAACTGACGATACTCTCAGGGTCTATATCTTCAACGATAAAGTGGAGAGCCGAAAGCCTCCTTCTCAAGTGTCGGACACTGATATAGAAATGGTCAATCACTGAAAGGCATAGAACTATCTCAGTTTGACTCAGTCCCTGGTCAAAACAAAAGTGAATGCGTTCGTCCATGATGTTTCGTAGACGTTTGCTTACGGAAGTCAGAATAAGGAGAACTTTTTGTTATGTCAAGATCATGAGAAAATTAAGTCGTTATCACGACATAACAACTTTTTGTTATGTCGAGATCACGAGAAAACAAGTTGTTATGTCGAGATCACGAGATAATTAAGTTGTGATCACGACATAATAAGAGAGAAAAAATATTTTAATGCATGGCCTCGTAGGACTTCCGTAAATTATAGTCATTTTAACACTTTAAGAATTAGGCATTAGGATCAGGATGTAAAAATGCATATCCTGAATAAGTGTTTTTTTTAACCATACTGACTCCAATAAAGATAGAGATGTTGCACAATGAGCTAAAATGTTACTGTTTATGTATGGGTGATATATATTGCATCATCAAAAATGATTGCGGTCATGTTCATGCGTTGTGCGATTAAGTCGATCTATAGATTATTGTGACAGGCCTATTCACAACTGGTACTTGTCTATTTAAAAAAGCTGCTTTGTGCATATGTTTGTGTTAGGTATCATCCAGAGAGTAACACCTGGACTGTGGACGTTCCTTCACTATCCTCACCAAGATCAAGAGTGTGTGTGTTGGAGATGGATGGCTGTCTCATTACACTTGGGGGTTTTGACGGAATGACTTGTATTAACACCGTAGTGAGGTCTATACACACTGTGACACATATTTATAGCATAGAAACAACTCTAGAAATGACGTTTGTTCTGTGTGATATAGGTATGACCCATTGAAGAACTCTTGGTCTAAGTTGACTCCAATGTTGAGAAGCAGGGCAGGTGCATCAGCCGCTGTCCTGAATGGCCAAATATATGTTGTAGGAGGAACAGATGGAGACATGCCGCTGGATTCAGGTACAGAAACATGTATACAGTGGTGAATGCAATTAAATTATTCTAATTAAATTACTTTTCCTGCGGCATGGTGGTTCAGTGGTTAGCACTGTCGCTTCTCACCAAGAAGGTCGCTGGTTCAAGTGCCAACTGGGCAAGTTGGAATTTCTGTGTGGCGTCTATATGTTGGTGTGGGTTTTCTCCGGGTGCTCCGGTTTACCCCACAGTCCAAAGACATGCGCTATAGGTCAATTGGCTAAACAAAATTGGCCGTAGTGTATGAGTGTGTGTGTATGAATGTGAGAGTGTATGAGTGTTTCCCAGTGCTGAGTTGTGAATGTAAAGGTTTGCGCTGCGTAAAACATATACTTGATTAGTTGGTGGTTCATTCCACTGTGGCGACTAAGCCAAAGGTAAACCAAATGAATGAATGAAATTACTTTTACACAGAAAAAAATAAGGGTTTGCTTAATTTATTTTGGTAATTTAATTACAGTTGCTTATGATATACTTGTATAATTACTGCACATAAATTCAACAGTTGTTTTTAAATCAATTCAGAAAAGCTGAGTAATCTATATTTTGCAGAATAATTATATTTTTAACTTAAGAACATTTATAATTTATCAAGACATACGCTTATGCTTAGGAAAAAAAATTTGAGACATCAGTCCATGACAATACAAGGTATAAATTCATAAGCAGAGTAATTTTAGATCTGATTTTTGTCATTCATATAAGCAACTCATCCTAATGTGTATAGGCAACAGTATTTGGATATTAGAAGTCAATATTCTCAACACTCACCTATCTTTACAGATGGTTCAAAGGTAGAAAATGGCGTAGCAGCAGCAATGGTAACTGGGCAACAACATTATGGAATCAGCCTGCCTAAAGAATGCACAATATTCACAGCTGAAGCCCGTGCCTTACTTTTAGCATTGGAATATATAGAAAATGTCCAACAAAAGAAGTCTATCATTTTCACAGACTCCAAATCATGCCTCCAAGCTATGGAATCTTCAAAGAATGATCATCCTTTGATTGATAATATTTTAACTAAAGTTCATCAATTACAAAATCAGTTTTATCACGTCATTTTTTGCTGGATTCCAGGACATGTCAGACTTTCAGGAAATGAGCGAGCTGACGCAGCTGCTAAAGATGCTTTAAAGCAAGCGGTGAACAAATGCCAAATTCCTCCATCAGAGATGAGACCTTTTATCAACGTTTACATTTTAAACAAGTGGCAAGAAGAGTGAAATACATTTGAAAATAATAAATTATATGAAATCCAACCTGAAATCTCATACAGAATTTTAAGACATTTTAAGACTAGATTTGATTAAGTGGTTTTTACTAGATGTCGTATTGGACACTCAAGACTAACACATGGTTTTTTGCTCCAAGGTGAAAACCCTACGCAGTGTTTGTACTGCACAATTCCACTATCTATAAAACACATTTTACTGGACTGCCCTGCTTTTAATGACTCCAGAAGACTTTTTTATGAAATGAACACTCTTAAGGACATTTTTAACACAGTGACACCAGAAAAGATTTTAGAATTTTTATCATGTATTGACACAAAAAATCTTATTTAATTTATGTATTCATTTAGATGTTGATTTTTAATTGTATATCTATTATTGAAATGTTTATGCCATGAAAATAGCCTTGGTTGCTGACATGGCATTAAATTAAATAAAATGAAATGAAATATCATTCATATATGATTGTCATTCAGATATGATTTTCTCATATACCTCAAATTTTCGGTGAAAGGTTTTATTTTTATTTTATTTAACGGCACATGCTTAAGAAACAATTCAATTTAAATTTATGCCAATATATGGTGTCATTACTTTGAAATGTTTTGTGTTTTGATACTCAAGTTGTTTAAATTGTTTCTTTTTAAAAACATAGCTACAAGGTCTTGTTTAACTTCTATTGTCTATCCACTGAATTCATGTGAATTTTTATATTTAGTCAAATTAATTATCATAAAGCAATTTAAATACAGTTGTAATGTTGTAATTTACTTTTTTGGAGTAATTTACTCAATACTGTTTGGTTGGGAAATATAACATATGGAAATAATTATTTTCCATATTGAACGAAAATGATATATATTTCGATACAAGTTGTTAATGCTTCCAGATTTAAAAGAGTACCCCAACAATGACAGTAGCCACAAAAATTAGATGGTCTATTAAACGTAATTCAGGCCGATAAATTTACGGTGGCCGAAAATTCGTTAACGTCTCTAATATCAACACACTTTTAGATTCCCATCGTTGCACATTTCTGTAGTGTGACTGGTTCTTGGATTAATAAAGAGTAAAAAAAGTCCAGAGCTTATAATTGTTATTGACGTAAATTTGATTGCGATTCGATATAATATTGTTTATCAGCCCAGCCAGCCTGATCTCACGAGAAAATGTAAGCAAATGTAAGCATACGGTCATACGAAAATGTACGATTTAAAAAAGGAGGCGTGGCAACCAACCCAAACCCCCCAACCCCCAACCCCCCCCCCGTCCTTAACCCAACATGAGCAAAGCGTACTAAATTGTACGAATTAGATTGTACGAATTAATACGAATTAGCCACTAAATCAAAAGTTATGAATTGCCATGAGATAGCGTTGGCCTAGCTCTACAACCCTGCATATACAGTATATCTGTGCAAATTTGAAATCTAAGCCCTCAATTATAATTTCTCCTACACTAGTTGAGCGTTTTGACCCATTTGAGGGATGCTGGTCTTTGTGCCCAACCATGTCAACTCCGAGGGAAGCTTCGGGATGTGCCGTATTTCTTGGCTGTCTGTATGTTGCTGGAGGACGGGATGAACTTGGCCTGTCATTGAGCAACGTGGAGAAATACGACCCAGACACTTTCCGCTGGAGCCCAGTTAGAGCGATGAACAACAAGAGATTTCAGGTTTGAAATAATCATTATTAACTCACTTCATCACTTTTACAAAATTATCATTTTCTTGTCATTCCAACAAATATGTACAAAAGTTATCCCGACCGCCATGAAATGAGTAAATTTGTTGAATATTGTTTTTATTGTAGTAAGGTTATTTTCTTCAATATGTACAGGTCTCTTTAATGGTGTTTAATGGCTTTCTTTTGGCTATTGGAGGATCTGATGGTGTTCGTGACCATAAAACCATGGAGGCGTATGACTATGAGACAAACTCCTGGAGGTGTGTATTGTTTTAAAGTGCACATAGAGACTCGAGAAATCTGCAAATGTTTATCTTTTTAACAATTATGAGGCAAAATAGATTTAAATGTGTCATTATGTTAGCTACACTCTTATTAGCAGTTAAAATCATCAGTGTGAAGGGAATAATGCTACCAAAAACAACATTTCTGTCCTTATTTCACTTAATTAAGATTTATGCTCCTTCTGTTCATCTCTTATGTCTATTATGTATTTTCTTGTGTTTAGACATTTTGGCAGTATGAAGTCCAAGCATCCAGGTGGACAAGCAGCTCTGGTTAAGCCTGTCTGAAATTTACTGATACGAGTAATGATATGAATTATAATAAATGACAGTAAAATTAAAATGAGAAATGACTATGTAATTTCTTGTTGACCCCCAAAAACCGACTGCTGCTGTAGGTCTATCATGGGATCAAATCAGATATTAATACAATGGTTTAGTATTATTCAGTACCATTTATAGTATAAAATGCATACTAGCAAAATGATGTCATTATGGCCTACTGTAGTTATGTTTAGTATTCAAACCTTTGTTTAAAATAGATTTAATGGGTTAGTAGCAGTATTAGGGGAGCGTGGGGCACAAAGTAACGAGGGGTAAAATGTAACACAGAGTTTTAAGGTATTTGCTCAGGGTTAACCATGGCATGCTTCTGAGGTTTTCACCACAGTGTCGGCAGATGTCTTCCTGACAATTATTGTTAAAAAAATTCTGCAAAATTTGGATGAGAAACACAGGAGAAACCATTTTTGCAGCATAAAAGTCTTTTTTAATTTAACTCAGTATTTTTTTATTTTAAAAAATTATCTGTGAATGAATGTATGTAAAATCTTATATTGTGATTACCGTCTTCTAGACTAAAAGATGGAACCATTTTGAAAGATGTAAAAAACACAGAGACTGACTAGCCACTTTTGAGGAAAACATGACACAGCGGGGTTAGTTGTAACAGGGTGTTACAAATAAGCCACACACTTTTGGACACCAATTAAATTAACAAAATGTTGAATTTTGAGTGTAATGTTGAGTAACACTTTATTTTGATGGTCCATTTGAGTATCAGTATACTGTCTGTTTAATATCTGTTGATACTGACATTGAACAGACATTTAACTGACTATAAGAAACTTTGCAAGTACATGTCAACTTCCACCAACACTATCCACAACCAAACAGTCTACTTAAAATCTAATGAGATTTAGTTGGCATGAAGATAAAATGTAATTTAAAATCAACAAATGGACCATCAAAATAAAGTGTGACCTAATGTTGAAAAGTTTTTATATATAAAAAAATATTAATTAATTAAAAAATATTTTATTGCTAAAAATGCAAATAAATGCATTGTATAATAATGCAAATAAATCCAAACGTGTTTATCCAATATATACAATAAAAAAAATGCAGTGCTATGTAGAATTTAAAAAAATGAGTTAAGTACTGAGGAAATATACTGTACTATTTAAAGTAAACTGAATTTAAATTAATTGTTTAAAATCTGACTTTTTAAGTACGTTACAACTAACCCTCTGCACTGTAAAAAGTAACAAGTTATTTAAATCGATTAAACCAACTGACTTAAAAGCAACAAGTTGACTTTACAAAAATAAATGCAAGTAAACCCATCGTAAATTGGAATAGTTAAGCTGACTTAATGTTTATAATTATGCAAATTGTCCTTACCTTTTTAAAAAAAATAAAAGTAAACTAATCACTTTTTTTTTCCAATACATCTTTATTATATTCGTTTTTTCATGCTTCTCTGTCTCTAGCAAAATGACATACAATAATAACTAAAATAAATTTGCTCTTCCAGACTCCAACTTGTCTTCTAAATTCAATATAGGCTATTATTGTAGATTTTATAAACTTAATGAAGCACTAAATATGTAATATTGTAATAATTACAGTAATTATTTGAAAACAGATGTGCTAAAATAGTTTGACACTGTAAAAAGTGATTAGTTGACTTTAAAAAGTGAGTACAATTAACATAATTATACAAATTTAGTCAACGTAACAGTTCCAAGTTACAATGGGTTTACTTACAGTATCTTTGTGAAGTCAACTTGTTGCTTTCAAGGCAACTGGTTTCCTCGCTTTAAGTAACTAGTCACTTTTTACAGCGTGACTGTTACAACCTCTAAATAGTAACTTGGTGGGGTAAATAGTAAAATTTTACTCCTGGCTCTTTTGGCAATACTTCACAGAACCAAAGGTCTGTCTGGCGATCATACACTCTCAGAAAAAAAGGTACACGATGGTACAAATAATGTTCCTTGAGGAACAGTTTTGTACCTTTGTAAAAATTGTACCTTATATGGTACTGAAAAGACCTCTAATGATACCGTTCTGTGCCTTTTATGGTACAACTGAAATGAAGGTACACAATTGTTCTCATACAAAAGGTACAAAAGTGTTGAACAACTCCTTCTTTATGACAGTATCTATGAAAATAAATATGACTGGAAAGGCAAAGTGATTTTTATGAATAATTTCCATATTAAAACAAGAATCATCATTTAAAAGTATATGTTTAAAAATGCTTATAAACATACATTTTTAGTTCTATAATACAATTATACAAAACAACTGGTAAAACATAAAACTATAGGTATTGTAAACTAAACATTTAGGCATTTTAATAAATGTTTGGTAAGCATTTTTGACTCTGTTAAGGTACAAAGTGTCTTGTCACTGTGGTGGTACCTTTCACAAAGTATACAATATTGTATCTGCAGGTTTTTAAAAACAAAGGTACATTTTGGTTCCCCATGGTACAAATCATGACCTTAAAAGGTACAAATTTGTTTCTTTTCTTAAGGTACAATTCTGTCCCATAAAAAGGTACTACCCCAGTGACAAGGGTTTGTACCTTCTTTGGCACAACATTGTACCATTTTTTCTCAGAGTATACTTTCAGTGCTCATTTGAGGGCCTGTGTGTTGTTGGTAAAAATATATGGTTTGTCTAAGCCCATTATTTTGTTCATTATTTGTCCAAATCCAAAAACTTTGTGCCCCGCTCTCCTCTAGTTAATAGTCTTTGGGAAATTCAAGACATTCTGCCTTTATAAGGCATGGGAAATTACGTTAAAAACCTCCCATGACCACAGAAGTCCTTATGTAACTACAGGTGAACAACATTCAAAGCTGTTCAAAGAAATGAACTCTGTTGCTATGTTACAGTGAATAGATGTAGCCTTGGCAACTAAAAAGACACTTGATGTCTTTTTTTTGCAGAGTAATAGTTATTATTCATGATGAATAAGATGTTGTTCAAGGCTGTCCAGCACACGGCGCTGTGTCTGACACTTTAAAATGCCACGGCAATCTTACCTCTAATGTTAGTTGATGTAGAAGTTGACAGACTCCGGTGTGCGCCACAGGATTGATTTTTTTTAAATCAGCAAAAATAAAGTTCAAGTGAAGCTTGATTAAATGTCAGAGCAGCTTATTTTTTATATCAGTATTAAAAGCGTTACAGTGTTTTTGGGATAACCTGTTTTTACCTCAGAAAGTTTTTTTATCTGCGGACTCATCGACCGTTAACTGAATAACGGACTCGTTTTCAAATCGGAAAAAGCGCGCGATGCCTGACGCTCTGGCTTGTGAGGAAGAAACAGGGGGAGTGACGTTTGAAAAGATGAGCGGCGCGTGCTACACAAACCACACTTTTGAATACGACGATGGGAGCACGCGCACTGCCCGCTTAAGGTAATGTGTGCGCGCACAGTTGTCTTCAAGTTAAAACAGCGAACATTTCGTTTATTTTCCTGTTGAAACTATTCGCAGCTTTTAGCAAACTGTCTGTGAGAGTGTTATAAACCATGTCAATGTGATGCTATTGGCCCATGAATATTTCATGCTCGTTGTCAAACTATTTCGTTACAGTAACAACAGGCAATTTAATCATATCTTAACGTTAAAACAGCTTTCATAACATTATTTATCAATATGTGGATTTTTTTGGATTCTTGGAAGCTATGGGAATTAAAATTTCCATACATGAAGTACGTTAAGACCTTTGTTATTGTTTACATTCCTCAAAATTGTCTTATAATGTTGTAATGGTACATTTTTTAATGCAGAACTTTATTCTTTTCAGTCTTTCTTATATGCTTTAAAAGGTGACAGGCACTTAAAGGGATTGTTCACCCCAAAATGAAAATTTATTTACTTATCCTCAAGTACTAAACATGTATGCATTTCTTCTGTGGTACACGAGAATATATTTTGAAGAAAGCCATTGACAATAACCATTGACTTCCAAACAAATACTATGGAAGTCAATACTTTAACCCCTTCAGACCCTGTGTCCATTATAATGGACATCACGTCAGCCCATGTTTTTTTTTTTTGTGGTTCCTGATTATTTCATCTTATTTAAAGCCTGCAGTCCATGAGCGTGGACGACTGTCATCCGTAAGCCACATTTACAATGTTTTTATTCAGATTTATTGATATGTTTGCAATATTTCATAGATTGCATGTAAAAAAAAAAAAAGAGGGATTGCGCTTACTAATTAAAAGTTTAAAATCTTTTGTAACATCGCAAGCTTCAGATCAGGATTTTTTCAATTATGTCTGTCCATTAGGATGTTCAACGGGTTTAAAATCTGTTACTGAAATTAAATCCCCAGTAATGCTGATTGAACTTTATATATTATACTGTAAAATATATACTATAAATATATAATCTATATACCAGCAATCATGTGTGTTGTTTTAGTGTTTTATGTTGGTATAATGTTCAGGAAGAACAACTGTTCTGACCTGTTGTCCATTGAAATGGACAAAAATATATATACTTGAAGGCTGTTGAATTTTTTATATTATTATTTGGTCTCATTTATAGGAGCCTCAAGAATTGTGAAAACATACTTATACATTTTTCCAAAACTTGGAACACAATTCGGGTCTGAGGGGGTTAAGGCTTTCTGTCATATAAATTTGTATGTGTTTAACGCAAAAAAGAAACGCAAAAAGGGTTGAAACAAGTAAAGGGTGAGTAATTGACGGAATTCAAACTTTTGTGTGAATTATTCATTTAAGACTATATAGTTTGCTTCGAAAATTTCGTATCACCTCTGTGTTTCTTCTCTCACTGTTAGTCCGAGATATGGGAGCCGAGGTGTGGTTTTAAATGTGCAGGACCTTG
This sequence comes from Danio albolineatus, assembly GCA_903798035.1. Lineage (NCBI taxonomy): Eukaryota > Metazoa > Chordata > Actinopteri > Cypriniformes > Danionidae > Danio > Danio albolineatus. The sequence goes on along the minus strand of CAIGQQ010030863.1, from coordinate 4,787,644 downwards.
AGATGACCGCTGGAACATCTGTGGTTCCTTCTCTTCAAACCTACTTCCGGTTCCGAGACCTGTTACTAGGAGACCAGACGCTTTATGATGACAGGTACATGTTTAAGTGACCATGTATTATGCTTGTTAGTTTTGCTACTTACTCCAGCTGAACTGCATCGGGAAAAAAATACAATAAAACACATCAACTGAAATTATATTTATTCTGCTTTCTGCCAGACATGGGCAAAATAATATTGATATTAGATATTATGTAAGAAGTTAATCATCTGATTGGATTACACACATTTGTATCTTAGTTGTTGACTTAAAAAGAAGTAATTTTTTTGTGAAATTACCATGTTACTAAACAGATAACTAGACTCAGGCCCCGTTTACACTAGTGCGTTTTAGTTTAAAAACGGCGTTTTAGCATGAAAACGATCCACGTCCACACTAGCGTATCTCAACAAATCTCCCTCCACCAGAAACGTATATCACGTGACCATTCGCGCACCATTCGCGCACTCTGGGCATGCGCGTTCAAGTATAAACAGGAAGCACGTGTCTTGCTCGGCATTTGGTTATTGTTAGTCAACAAACGCTGGTTGAACGATGAACGCGATGGTAAAGAAAGCAAGAGAGATCTTTTTGAGGACAGACGACGAGGTTGAGTTGTTACTTAAAGTAACAAATGAATATAAAACATCCATGGCTATCGAAAATACAGTGTTTACAGTAAAGGCTGGTCTGCCGTCTGCCGGTGACGTTATAGCCATGTGCGCTAGACGAATAAGGGAAGGATACGCAATGACCCAAAGCCCCAATCACGTAGCCAATCTCAGCAGCCACGCCTCTGTTTTCAAAGAAATCTGTTTCCCTCCATCCACACTGAGACGCAGCAGTAGCGTTTTAGAATGGAAACGCTCTCTCCAGCGTTTTCAAAACGCTCCGTTTTCGCACCTCGAAAACTCTGGCGTAGTGTGGACGGATGGCGTAACCGTAGCAAAACTTATGCGTTTTTAAACGAAAACGCACTAGTGTAAACGGGGCCTCAGAGTTAGTTCTAATTAGGGCTTTGCAATTAATTGCAATCGCTAAAAAAATCGAGATTTAAGCACATGCAATTTTTTAAATCGCAAAGGCTGCATTTTTGTCTATTAATTTATTCTGATTTTTGTTCACTTTCTTGTGCGCATGATTTTAATATGTTAACCAATCAGAGCTGACGCAGCACACCAGGGCAATTACAGCTAAGCTGAGCGGGAGAAAGATGTTAGCCAATCAGAGCTCACTCCGCGCACGATGAAGTTGAGCGGGAGAACCGAATTGGTGGTTTTGATTTACATTAGTTTTTTATTTATTGTTATGACTGGAATCAAGGTTAATTAATCTGTTTTTAAGACACTTTATTACAGTTTTGTTGATTAAGCAGTTAGTACTACTGTGTACAGTATGTTTTTAACTAAAGGTGAGGTTAGTTAATTTATTTTATGTTGTCTGTTTTAAAGACAATTTTACTACAATTTTATTTATTAAACTTAATACTATGTTATTTCATTGTGAAATGTTTTGTTCTGCACTTCTTGTGCACTTAATACATTTAGATTGTGTGTATGTACTGCGTTTGAACAAGCAAAAACAGTTGCCAAAATCGCAAATAAAATCGCAATCGAAATATTCCTTCCAAAAATCGCAATATGATTATTTTGTCCATATTGCACAGCCCTAATTCTAATGGTTTAAAATGAATATATACTAGAAAAAAGACAAGCAAGATATGTCTACATTTCTTTCTACTCTAGAAAAGTGAAGTCAAAATATCTCGGTATGGCTGCTTTCATCTTTTGGATGATGATGCCACTGAGGTTATTTGGAGCCTAAATCTGCTCAGTAGTGTTCATGAGCAGTGTTAATAGAAAAATCTAATTCGGAAAGCACTTAATAGATAAAAGACTTGCCAACAAACTATGTAAAAAATCTTTGGAAAAAAATTATTGAAGTGTAATTGGGTTGTTTAGCTTGGCTTACATTTTGTTTGTTCAGAATGAGAGGGTTCCTATTACAATAATAGAGGAACCCATTCAGCAACCAGCCAACAAGGTGCAAGCAAAATATTTTGGCTTCACTATTATTAAAGTGTAAAAAATAGTTTTCCCATAAGGATTAGTTAAAGTTTTATAAAGCAGTGAAATCATCCAGCTACAATAATCACACTATTACAATATTAGATTAGAAGCAAAGAAGTATCAGTAAGTGGCTGTAATAATGAGAGAATTAATGCAATCAGATATAACATTGCGAATGACACAGCTGTATTAAAAACGAAGGAGACATATAACGATTTATAAAATGGCTTGTTCTGGTCCTTATTTCTGATTGGTTGAGTTGTAAAAGCTGTGACTGTTGGCAACTGTTCTGCTATCAGTGTTTTGTAAAACTTTCTACAGAAATGTAGTAACCGATCAAAAAAGCCATAAGCCTGTGAAGGTGAGATTTGCAGTGAATTTACAAGGGGGTTTCAGGGGCTCTATGTTGTGCCTAACAACACCCATCAGCTGTTACAAACTCACGGTAAACCACGGCTTCTTGGGACTATTTGCTTTAACGTAACACTTTTGAAAGTTGTTGATAAAATTGCTGTTAAACATGATTGTTTTAAAAACACGTTGAATTAAAGGTGCAGTATGTAAATTTGACACCCAGTGGTTGAACTAGGTATTGCTTTCCTGGATCAAAACAAACGCAAGCGCAGGTTGCCAGATTTTAAGACAAACGGCTGCAATTGAGCCTAAACGCTAATTGAAATAGTGTTCTATATGAAAGCAACGGCACGCTATAGAAGGAATATTCTCCATATTAAAAGGAGATTTTTTTCCTAACCAACACCTTGAATTGAAATTAGAAATGGCTTCTATTTCTCACAGGTGAACAACAGAAATCTGACAATGATCAGCTCAGGTACACCTCATGTGCTTTATTCAGTGTTAAATGCTAACAATGTGAGTTTGAATGTCCTTTTACATGACATTTATTACCATATACTGAAAGCAGCAGCAAATAGTACACCTCAGATCTATAAAATAAATTGTTTGAAATTTAACTTTAGAACTGTGACTCAAAACCAACACATATCAGCATGTAAAAATGTTAAAGACGTTTAATATGTATTAATTCGATTATAAACCTTACCATTTCTTGAATGAGTGCACATATATTTTGCGCTTCTGAATGGTTGGATTTAAATTTCTATCGTGTTTTGTCTGGTGCAAACAGCTAAACTGCTAATCACTGCAAATCTCGTCACGTAGCATGTTGTTTGGACACAGAGTTAAATTGTAACCTGCTTACCTAATGTTTACATTTGTAATATTTATATTATTTGCTAATTAATAACCTGATGTGGAACTCTGAAACTGCATCTCATTTCAGAGTCTGCTACTGTCCACCGGAAGATGTATTTCGGTCACGGACGCATGCTTTGAGAGCCTTCATGACTAAATGAATCAAATACACGGTTTTCTACCAATGCAATCCGGGGTGTTGAAATTTAATTTAATTTAATTTAATTTAATTGTCATTGGGTCAGTTAAAAGAACTAAAACAAAGAGAGCGTTCCGGCACATAACGCACATTTTCAAAGCAGAATATCTGACATCAGCATTGTTTTGTATGTTCACTTAGCATGTTTTTTAAATATCCGCAAACATATTTTTATGCTTAAGAAGAGTCAAAAACTTAGATACAGCACCTTTAATAAAAACAGGTGGGTTTTTACTTCTGGTAATGAATTATAATTGAAACTGACTGAAATTTTTTATACATCTCAACTCTATTGACCAAATGCAATGGAAAATGTCACTGCAATTCTTCTGAAGCACCACAAAGAATCCAAATATTCACTTTGAAAATCATGCAACTGTATTGGTTCTGTAAATCACTGAACAAGCAGACAAGTATTTCCTTGGCTGTTTGATTCTGGCAAACCTTGAATCTTAAGAAAAAGTCTTGTGTATGTGTGTGGGCACACAGCCACATCTCTCCAGATCGACAGAAATAGCCTCTTGAGCAGGTTATTATCTGTAATTTCCTGAGAACAGGAGGGAGAGGGAGAGGGTGGGCGCTGCGGAAAGGTAGAAAGCAGGACTAAGTACAAATTGCTCATTTGTCTGAAATATTTTAATGATCTTTTAGTGAGTTTGTGAGTCCTTCATTCACAGTTCTCTGTAAACAAACGCATCATGATGACCTGAAATTCACTTGCTCCATCAAACAGAACAACAGCATTGCTTGAGGCATGTTGCTATGACGACTGTCATTCACAAAGCAATAAAAACATTTGTTTAATAAGCTTTATGCATGAATTGAATACACATATAATGGTAGGTTTGTCATGCTTTACAGCTGTCATAGCTTTTTAGGTCTGTATTTGAAAGTGAGATGCTAGCAAAACTAATAAACAATTAAAGTGCATTTATATTCGAATGCAGAGACGCACACGACAGAAAGAGAGAGACTGAGCAAAACTCTGCCAGCAAAGCGCACGCTTGCGCGCCTGCAATCAAGAGCGTGTGGGCGGGTTATTTTGAACCGCGCCGCTGTAGATTATGTACTTCCATAACAATCCTCTCAGCTCACATCTCAGCACATCCTCAGCTAGAAAGCCTCTGGGTTTTCTCTGTTATGGAACAGAAGAATGCAGTGCCATCCTGGGTTAACCCGGCTCTGGTCAACTGGAGGCTGGACTCTTTCGGTAGCGATGCTGGGCAGAGGTAGGAGAGTCCCTGCAGTCTCGTGCATGACTGAGTAGCTGGAAATGTTCCGATTGGGCTTTTTTCCCATTTGTTTGTTGAATATTAATGTTGTAGAGGATTGGAAGTGTTGCTAATAACATACTTTCCAGTTGTCAAAGTTTTTGTCATTAGAGGGATAGTTCACTTAAAAATTAAAACTGAATGTTTACTTACTCGTAAGTGGATCTAACGTTTTATGATTTGCTTCTTTCTGCTGAACACAAAAGATGATATTTTGAAGAATGCTGCAAAAACTGGTGTTCATTGTCACCCATAGTAGGACAAAAATACTATGGTAATCAAAGTTTTCAATATACTTAAATATTCAGTAGGAAAAAGAAACACAAACAATTCTGAAACAAGTGAAAGATGAGCAAATGATGACAGAGTTTTCATTTTTGGGTGAACTATCCCTTTAATTTCAATTTCAGATATTACATAAAGCATGCTACATACAAACCCCCATGAAGCATGGCATTTTTCAGACAGTACTTTATACCAGGGGTCGTAATGTTAATGGCTCCGTCTCACTTTATGATGGCTCATAAAGCCTCCGGTCCTGTGGTCTCCATGGGAACTGGCGGACACTTCGCATCTCCAGTTTGGGATTGTGATGTAGAGATCTTCTCTTAGCGCTGAACTATGTAAACAAAGTGAAACACGGTGCTCGACTGAGGAAACAAAAGAGTCCTTATGCCACAAAACATCTCTGATCAGTTACACACCCACAGGAAATATGACACGTTCTGCCACGTATAGGGATTTCAGCATTTCTAATGACATTATATAACATAATTAATGCATCGTAATCATGTACATTCAGGATTTCATGCATAACATGAATACATTTGATCATCAATTCAGTTCAAGTTTATGTGTATAGCACTTTTCATGATAATTATTGTTCCAAAGCACATTTCCAAAAGGTGCACATTATTATAATGCAATCAAAATCATATATGGTGAATACAGTACAGCACTCACATGTATACATATCTAATCTGCACAATTATACAATATGAGACTTTTTCAGAAAGGTGATATCAGTGTATAATACATACGGTCACTCTTTAATAAGGTGGTATTGGTTAATGCATTTACTAACATGAACAAACAATAAACAATACATTTAATACAGTATTTGTTCATGTTAGTTACCATTAGTAAATGAAAATACTGTTGTTCATGTTAACTCCCAGGGAATCAACTAATGTATAGTAACGCATTAGTTAATGTTGACCTATGATTAGGGCCACACGGAATCTGCGCGTGCAGAATTCCACAGATTTACGCAGATTTTTTGTCCATCATTGATTCTGTTTATTTACTTGTGTAAATGTGTGTACATTTATATTTATTCAGTTTTTAAGTTAATTTCAGTAATAATATTGACTAATATGAAAATATTCATATGATTTATTTACAGTACAGTTTGTAAAGTACTATTTTCTGTCTTTTAGTAGAGATTTATTGGAGAGACTTGCTTTGTTTACCAAATAAAGTGGATCTAATTGAATTTAACATTGTAAACATTAAATAAAAGTTAAAAAGGTATTACTTTTTATTTTATACATTACGTTTTTAGTTATGATACTGCTAAAATCATTCTGCATAAATCTGCAGATTTTTAACAAAATACTCTGCAGAAATAGCAAAAAATGTCCGCAGATTCCGTCTGGCCCTACCTATGATTAATGAATGCTCTACAAGTATTGTTTATAGTTCATGTTAGTAAATACATGAACTTGTGAAACCTTATTGTGAAGTGCGACCAAATATATTATGACTATAAAGTTATCTGATCTTTGTAATACCATTTTAAACCTTTTTAACTCAATTTAACTGTAACTATGTGTGCATGCATGATCATAATTATAAAATAATTCACTAAATGCTGTTTAGATGTGCTGTAAAAAATATATTTATGATCAGTTAGTCCTGACAGCATATGTTTTTAGGTCATTATAACTTATTAATCTAAGCTAGTCATGTTTTAACTTAAATTATATAAAATACTCAAGCTGTTTTAAGTCAGTTTAACATATTATAAGTGCTGTACTGTGGCGCAATGGGTAGCATAATCGCCTCACAGCAAGAAGGTCGCTGGTTTGAGCCTCAACTAGGTCAGTTGGCATTTCTGTGTGGAGTTTGCAAGTTCTCTCGTGTTGGCGTGGGTTTCCTCTGGTTGCTCTGGTTTCCGCCACAAGTCCTAAGACATGCAGTACATGTGGTGAACTGGTTAGGCTAAATTGTCCGTAGTGTATGTGTGTGAATGAGTGTGTATGGATGTTTCCCGGTGATGGGTTGCAGCTGGAAGGGCATCCGCTGCAACATAGGCTGTATAAGTTGGCGGTTCATTCCGCTGTGGTGACCCCAGATTAATAAAGGGACTAAGCCGAAAAGAAAATGAATGAATGAACATAATACATAATACAAAAAAGTTCAGTGGACTCATAAGGTTAATTTGATTCAGCTTAAAAATTTAAGGCAACCAGGATTTTTTTACAGTGGTGAGTTGAGCATGTCACTACACACTACACAACACAGGACAACACAAGTCAACTTCCTAAAAGTATTTCATATTTCAAAATCTACATGTATTAATACACACTCACCCACACTGGCTGTGTCTGCTGGCAGATCCACCATCATCACCAATGTAAAGTAAACATGTCTTTGCCAGCTGTCTCTTTCTTGTCATCTCTGACTGTATGTGATTGGTTTGCTTGTGTACTGCAAGATACTGCAACAGTATGCAAAAGTTACTAAAGTTATACTGTAATTAACTCTTTCCCCACCAGCAGCATTTTTGAGGATTTGCATCAAACTTTATGGCCCGCAGAATATTTTCTGCTATGAATGTGACATTGAATATATGACATGTTATATTTTGACATTATATGAAATTCATTCATTTTCTTGTCAGCTTAGTCCCTTTATTAATCAGGGGTCGCCACAGCAGAACGAACCGCCAACTTATCCAGCATTTGTTTTACGCAGCAGATGCCCTTCCAGCTGCAACCCATCTCTGGGAAACATCCATACATAACCATACACTACGTACAATTTATCCTACCCAATTCACCTATACCACATGTCTTTGGACTGTGAGGTGAACGTGCTACTCACTTCGCCACCGTGGCGCCCTATTATATGAAATTATATATTAAAATAATGAACTGAGCCTCTGCTTTTAAACAAACAAAAAATTATTCTATCTTCATGTATTCATC
>CAIGQQ010030863.1:4756583-4770359 GCA_903798035.1 Danio albolineatus | reverse complement strand
TATATATATATATATATATATATATATACTGTAAATTTCAGCAAATGTAAATATATTATTTTAATTTTATTTGTTTAATCAACTACAATTATTTAATTACAATGTAATTACAAATGCTGTGTTGCTCATTATTAGTCTTTGTTAGTAAAGACATCAAATAATGGAACCCAGTGGTGAAGCGGACAGGGCACACACGGCGGGTAGGCCGCTTCATAAATCCATACAACCCCCCCTCCTCGGTCTTCACTTCGCATGATCATAACGCCCGATTCACACGGGGCTTCAGCATCAACACTTGACAGAGGATATATGTGAAGTTGCGGCTGGCACGATCGTCAAAGCAGCGTCAGCCAATGAAATTAGTCAGCAATCGGCTACTGTCTGAACTGGTGTATTTGCATACAGCGCTCTGATCGGTTGACGCTTCCATTGGTGCTTGAAAAGTTTAGAAAATCCCAACTTCTGCAGTGAGCAATGCCGATGAAGCAGCACCAACGGACCCACAATTCAGTTTAGCAATGCTTAACGTCACCCATTAAAAGTGAACGCTGACGCCACATGTGAATAGGCTGTAGACTTCAATCAATTCTGTGTTTTTCAGCACGTGTGGGATCCAGCATTTAGAGCGGGCCGGTAAGAAGAGTCTGTCGCTCTTCAACGCTCTGTATTTCTGCATCGTGACCTTCTCAACGGTGGGTTTCGGGGACGTGACTCCGCAGATCTGGCCTTCTCAGCTACTGGTGGTGGTGATGATCTGCGTGGCCCTCGTCGTGCTGCCGCTGCAGGTCACATCACACAGACATACTCTTAAATAGATTTATTGAACTTATTTATTAAATTTATTGTAAACTTTATTTTTTAATGTCAGACTTGACTATGAACAGATTGTGAGCCCTTTTTAAACTCTTTCAAAGCCCAACAAACAATAATCCTTATGTAGTTTAAATAAAAGCTATTTTGCAAACATTCACCATTTTTCATGATGCTGGAGATATTTTCAAGTCATGATTGACATTTTATTAAATTAATAGATTTTTTACATCGTATTGCTTTCAGTTTAATTGTATTTTTATTAATAATAAAATATGTTTTGCTAGAAATTTTGTTTATTTGATCTCAGTTTTATATGCTATTCTGTTGTATTTTTAATTCTGTCGGTTTCATTTTTATATATTTACTTTATTTACTGTCCCATTCAGACAGTCTATATTAGAATGATTATTAGACTAATGATAAGACAGATTATTTAATTTTCATTCATTCATTTTCCTTTAGCTTAGTGTCTTTATTCATCAGGGGTCGCCACAGCAGAATGAACCGCCAACTTGTCCAGCATTTGTTTTACGTAGCTGTGAGGCGACAGTGCTAACCACCGAGCCGCTTTGTCACCCCTATTTATTTTTGATGGAAAAACTTTTTTTATATATAATTTAATTAAGTGTATTTTTAATGGTCTCTTTTATTGTAAAACATCAAACTGTATTAAAATTCAAATAATTGAATTTGTTATTTTCATTAAAAGTAACTTTTTAAAAAACAGCTTAGTTAAGTTTATAATAAAATAGATAAAAGGTTTACATTAAACTTTATTTTTTTATAAAAAATGTTTTCAACTACTATCTAATTGTCAATATTTTGCTGTTTTTTGCATTTATTTAATTGTATTTATCATTATTATTATTAATAATATTATTATTTTTATATTATGTAAAGTTAATAATAAATGGCATGTAAATAAAATGGTATGTGCTAAAAAGGTAGTTTTTATTTAGTTTTTAATTAGGTTTCATTTGTTTTATTAGTAAATAAAACCGCAATTCATTTTATGGTCAATTTCATGTTTTTTTAAATTATTATTTTACTTTTAAATCTAGTTTTTTTTGTATTTTATAAATTATAATAAACACTTTTTTAAACATAAGTTGTTAAAATAGTTTATTCTCAATATTTAGCTATTTTTATTGTATTGGTTTACTTTAATTGTCTATGTATTGTGTATGTATACACTACTACTACTATATTTATATATAGTAACTATCAAATGCATTTTTATTTTCACTAAACACCTTTAGATAATTAGCATTTATGTATTTTATTTACCTTTAAATGTTCCGGTTTCCCCCACAAGTCCAAAGACATGTGGTATAGGTGAATTGGGTAAGCTAAATTGTCTGTAGTGTATGTGTGTGAATGAGTCTGTATAGATGTTTCCCAGTGATGGGTTGCAGCTGGAAGGGCATCTACTGCATAAAACATATGTTTTAAGTTGGCGGTTCATTCCGCTGTGGTGACCCCAGATTAATAAAGGGACTAAGCCAAAAAGAAAATGAATGAATGAATTTACCTTTATTTTAATCTGCTGTCAGTCTGCTCAACACTGACTTGATGATAAATGCATCCGATGATCTTTATCTTTTTTCATCATCATGGTCGGTCTCCTCTCTTCTTCTGTGCCTGTAGTTTGAGGAGTTGATCTATCTGTGGATGGAAAGACAGAAATCTGGAGGAAACTACAGCAGGCATCGTGCTCAGACAGAGAGACATGTGGTTTTATGCGTCAGTACTCTGAAAATCGACCTGCTGATGGACTTTCTCAATGAGTTTTACGCTCACCCGCACACTCAGGTGAATAATCTGCCTCTCTGTGTGTGTGTTTTGTTTTCATAATAATTTATCTTACTAAATGGGTAATAATACATAACTATTTAAATAAAATAAAATAAAAATGTATGTGCTTTTGCATAAAATAAAAACTCTAGAATCTGCAGATGTCTAATTTTTTTAAATAAATAGAAATTTTAGATGCAAGTAAATGTTTATAGTAATTTATAGTATTGTAAGACAACAGACAATAGTAATTCAATGTTTGGTTTGGGAAAAACATGCTATCAAAAATGTCCTTAGAACTATCCTATAGAATAAAATAACCATTATCATCTGATATAATGTGATGATATGGAAGAGGATTAGCTCCTAGCAACAATAAACGAAATGAATTAGCGCCAACCAATTAAAATAAACATCTCAATATTGAAGTCGTTGGATCTCAGTGCGAGGTTAAACCTGTTAAGTTTTGATTTAAAAAGTCCAAATATAATGCAAAGAATAAACTCATTAAATTTCTGAGAAAAGAGTAATGTTTTCATGAAAATGGTTTTAAATAATCTAAAAATGTAAATAAAATATTGAGAATAAACTCATTAAATTCCGAGAAAACAGTCATAAATTTTTATGAAAAAAACCATTTTGATTACATTTCGATAAAAAAAGAAATCCTCATAAAATACTGAGGATAATCTCACAAAATTTTGAAGAAAAAACTCGTTCATTTTCATGAAAAAATTTGTTACATTTTGAGAAAAAAATCATATATTTTCATGAAAAACTTGTTAAATTTTGAGAAAAAAATCGTAATTTTTCATGAAAAACTTGTTAAATTTTGAGAAAGAAGTCTTACATTTTTATGAAAAACTTGTTACATTTGAGAAAAATGTCGAAATGAAACGTTCAGAATAAACTCATTAAATTAAAAAAATAATAATAATAATCCTAATTAATGAAAAACTTGATAAATTGAGAAAAAGTCATTAAGTTTCCAGAAAAAAAACTAATTTAGCTTCGAGAATAAAGCCATTATGTGAAAAAAAATTGAGATCTCAGTGCAAAAATTGAATGACTTTTTTGAAAAGTTAAAAACTGCTTTGAATTTTTTAATGTATTATCTATAGAAGTTTGGTGACCAAACTCTTAATGTTTAATAAAACGGTTTTATTTAAATACAGACAAAATTATTAGCGATATTCACTGAGAAATGGATAAAAATATACATTTTTGAACATTTTCAAACTCATTTATTCTGAGCGCTGTGTTTGTGTTTAAATGTAATTTGCCACACTTTTAAAATGCTAAAAAAAGGTTTAAAAAAGCACCTGTAAAGTGCATGAAAAGTGCTTTAATTTAACTTTGTAAAAAATGTTCGAAGCCTGTATTGTTTGCAGTATGTTGTCTAAGCGTGTTGTGTTGTGTTCATTCAGGATTATTATGTGGTCATCTTGTGTCCATGTGAAGTGGACGTTCAGGTCAGGAGGATTTTACAGATTCCTCTGTGGTCTCAGAGGGTCATTTATCTTCAAGGCTCCGCCCTCAAAAACCAGGATTTGCTGAGAGCCAAGTGAGTGACCAATCACAGCAAACCTCATTTGCATATGAGACTGAAACGATTATGAGGTAAAAACTAATTTTAAAAAATGCTAAGTGGTGTATAATAGTTTATTCAGCCATCTTATATTGAAGATATTTTCACCCACAATTATTTCTACTTAAAAATTGTTTTGTTTATATATTTTATGTTTTAAATGCAATGTGCCATACGCCATTTTTTTACAGATGTATTTTTTATTTACAGTTTATTCCAATTTTTGGTTTCATACTGTTTGCACATTATTTGAACGTAAGAATCAAACAAGAACAACATACAATTCAACTTCTATGGTTGGTGATCTTTGTGTATGCCTCTCTGTGATTGTTCTGCGTTGTTAATGTCTCTTTGCGATTGGTCTGCGTTGTTAAAGCTTCTTTGTGATTGGTCTGTGTTGTTAATGCCTCTCTGCGATTGGTCTGCGTTGTTAATGCCTCTGTGATTGGTCTGCAATATTAACGTCTCTTTGTGTCGTTTTTGTCTCTGCAGGATGGACGATGCTGAGGCATGTTTTATTCTCAGCAGCAGAAATGAAGCTGATCGCATGGCAGCAGTGAGTCTCCAGATTAATAACTTCACTTTTATATGATTACTGATAAAGGTGCACACATTAATATTCAATAATAACAATCAGTAATTACAGACAATAAACAGGTAATACTACAATAATGAGTGTATGTAGTTTTACGTTAGGAAATGCAGTCTTGAATTTACAAATAGTCGACAAGTACCGGAGAACACATGGAGAACAAAATTAATTTTTTAGTCACGCTCAGGTAAAAGTAATATTCAGCTAGATTAGTTTTGTCTTCATTCATTTTTGTTTTCAGTAGTGACATAAAGCACGAGTCTTCAAACACTATCTGATTTTTTTACATAGTTTTAACTAATTTCTAATTACTTTTTAGTCTTTCCCATGGTGACAGTGTGTGCATAATATTTGACTAGTTATTTTGTGAGATAGTTGCATTTTAAATTAAAGTGTAATTTAAAGACTTAACTAGGTTTGTTAACTAGGAAGGTTAGAATAATTAGTCAAGTTATTGTATAACTGGTTTGTTGAAGAGACAATCAAAACATATACAGTATATTTTTCTTAAGGAGGCTAATAATACTGACCTTAAAGTTGTTTTTTTAAAAAATCAAAATGTTTTTATTCAAGACAAACTATAAGAAATAAGACTTATTATGACTCCAGAAGACTTATTTTTGCTTTATAGGAAATACTGTGAAAATCTTTGTTTGTTCACTGGTTAGATCACTTGGAAAACATTATTTTAAATTAACGGGAGGGCAAAAAAATTGTTTACAGATGCAAAAAATGTTCCTTGACGTACTTGAAATGAAATGAAAACTAATATGACAAAATAAAATAAAAATTGCTAAATAAATGCACACAACATTGATTTACAGGCAAATCTAAAGGCATAGTTTACCCAAAAATGTCAATTTGGTGTTGATTTACCTAAGGTCGTCCAAGATGTATGTCCTTCAGTAAAACATTAGAGATTTTTAGATGAACTTGTGGTTCTTGCTGAATTATAAAGTGCATGTTATAGACTAGCAGCACTTTGAGAGTCCAAAAACATATTCAGGCAAAACAAAATGAATACTCGTTACTCCTGATTCCCTGACTTTTCAAGAAACTGGACATGATTTCTAACTGGTATTGATGTGTTGACAGGACCACCAGACCATTCTGAGGGCTTGGGCTGTGAAAGACTTCGCTCCGAACTGCCCTTTGTACGTCCAGATCCTCAAACCCGAAAACAAATTCCATGTTAAATTTGCAGGTACTCAATCATTTCCCATTGTAATGTAATGTAATTGCATCCACTTGGATGATGCGACGGCAGCCACAGGACAATGGCGCCAGTGCACTCACCACACACCAGCTATAGGTGGAGAGGAAAGATAGTTTTACAGTCAATTCAGTGGATGGGGATGATTGGGAGGCCATGATGGTTAAGGGCCGAGAGGGAATTAGGCCAGGACACCGGGGTTACACCCCTACTCCTTACAAGAAGTGCCATGGGATTTTTCATGACCACAGAGAGTCAGGACCTCGGTTTAACGTCTCATTCGAAAGACGGCGCTCACTGACAATATAGTGTCCCCTTCACTTTACTGGGGCATTAGGACTCACACAGACCGCTGGTTGAGCGCCCCCTGCTGGCCTCATTAACACCACTTCCAACAGCAACCTAGTTTTCCCATGTGGTTTCCCATCCAGGTACTGGTCTTAGGCTGCAGGGTGATATGGCTGTGTGCGTGACACATTTCGATTTTTCCCGTTATTTTTTAATTTCCTATATCATAAGTAGTAGCCCTCAGATGACTACGGGCACGTCTCAATCAGCACACTTGTTCAATTGTCAGTACACTGATCAGGACTTTGGTAACACTTTATTTTGATGGTCCATTTGAGTATTAGTAGACTGTCTACTTAATATCTGTTGATACTGACATTCAACAGACATTTAACTGACTATAAGAAACTTTGCAAGTACATGTCAACTTACACTAACCCTACCCCTAACCACAACATAACATTCTACTTATAATCTAACGAGAATTAGTTGCAATGTAACTTAAAGTTAACAAACGGACCATCAAAATAAAGTGTGACCAGGACTTTTAATACTGTTTCTATCACAACATTCTGTAATTGCACTGAAACATTTGCTCCCTGATAAGTCCCATCATGCACCCATAAAAATCGTGGAGCATCGATGCCTGCTATTTGCCTTTAAAGGGGACCAATTATACAAAAATCACTTTATAAAGGGTTTAAACACATAAACTGGCAACAGTCTGTGAATTTAACCATCTTCTAATGGTAAAAACATATTAGTTTTATATATATTTTTATAATCACACTGGATAAAAACAGTCTGCAGAAACACTTTGATTGACATTCTCTCTTTGTACGTGTCATCAGAGGGAGAAAGCCCCTCCCATCAGTGACCGTCTCTCTCTCTCTCATTAGCATAAGACATTAGTCTTGTTTTTGGATATACCACAATGCTAACACAGGCATTTATAGCTCTGCCCTGGAGCAATGCAAGATATACAGCTCTACTGGGGCACAACTCCCCACAATTTAGTCTGTTGTGTTCGCAAGTGAATGCGTAACAGGCGTGAGTCGGCAGAACGAGTTTGGCGTGTTGTTTTTGCGTTTGTTGTGATATTTAAAAACTATTCCGTTGCTACGTGTAATTTTTGATTGTGTTTCCTGTGTTGTGAAAATTTCGATTTTTGTTGTTTCCCCGTCACATTATTTTGTTTTTGGGCTTGTTTGTTTGTTGACACTGTAAAACAAGATCATCATCATCATCCTATAACTTAAACATTAGTTTTGCCGACTTGCAAAACTGACTTCGTGCTGACACCTGACCTTTGCATTAAAGGCAGTTTAAAGGCCGATTTCACAAAGTATGAGCGCCACATCTTTTTTCGCCAAGCTTGTAAACAACAGGGATTCACACCAGGAGCAAAAATGTGAGCAGCGTTCAAGCAGGAACGGTGTGTGAGGCACACGGGTATGTTTTCTTTGCGCATGTGTCAGTTTTCGATTGTTTTCGTTAAACTGCATTGCATTCGTAAGCATTGATCACGTTGTACAAAGAAAATAATCTCTTCATTCTGAGATTGCCACTCTTGTGTACATCTTGTGTACAGAATCTTGAATACATTACATATGAAGTAAACTGCAACTCGAAACATTCACTGTAATGCACTGGCGATTTTTTACTGGGGCAGTAAATGGGCTCTAGCAACATCCCTGGCTCCGCCCTCTTTTGAAACAAGCACTATCTCATTTGAATTTAAAGCGACGATCATCAAAATAGCAAAGTTTGAGCTGAAACTTCACACATACGCACTCTAGGGACATCCTTATTTTACATCTGGTCCACTTTAATGGACGTTCTGAAGCACCAATTATAAACGATCAAAAATAACTAACGAGGGATGTTTTTTTTTAAATACTCCATTATTTATTTATTTTTAACATGAGCAAGCAGGTTGGCAATAATCTAGCGAACATTTATATTTGTTTAATGGTTATAATGTCAAGAGTACATGAAACAATCATATTATTTAGCTATAATGTACTAGTTTTACAAACTTAGTGAAATTAATATATGAAAAATATCAGTTCTGCTGTTGTTTATAAACTCCAGTTTTGATGTTGAACAACGTAGACGTTCTCATTTCACACTCTTAATGTGTAGTCCCTTTACTAGTGCCCGAATTTGGGCACGTAACCTACTGACAAACGGCTTTGGGAGCTAGCTGATTGAGACGCACCCTCAATTTTTTTCACAGCACCCATTTTGGCTCAGCACTAAGCAACATGTCTGTTTCTTCCTGCAGATCACGTTGTGTGTGAGGAAGAGTTTAAATACGCCATGTTGGCCCTGAACTGTCTGTGTCCGGCTACTTCTACGCTGATCACTTTACTGGTCCACACATCTCGCGGACAGTGAGTTTACAACACTCTTAGCTTCCTTAATGGTGAAGTGTGTTATTTCTCAGCTACTAGCGCTACCACATGAAAATACTTACAGCATTTAAACTGGTTTATTAAATACACCATGATACAGTAGTGTTTTTTATTTTATTTTTTTGAAAGACAATATTGTTTATATAGCAAAGAAACATTATATTAATTAACAGTAAATAGATTTTAAGTTTTTCAACTATTTTCTATTATTTATAATATGTTTTATAATAAAGTTATATTCAAATGTAAGCTATTTTTTCCTCACAAAATCCAGAAAAATGTGAAATAATAATATTAATTGTTTCCTAAGCATCAAAATTAGCATATTAAAATGATTTCTTAAGTGCTATGTAAAGGTGAAGACTTGAGTATGCTGAAAATTCATTATTTCATTACAGGAATTAATTAAATGGTAAACTATATTCACATATAAAGACATAATTTTTTTATGTAATAATATTTTACTTCATTTTTACTGCATTGTTGATCAAATGAATGCAGATTGGGTAATCAAGCCCAAACCAAACTGTGCTTTTTCATGCATATGACAAAGCCTTTAATCCTATCCACTTCCCTGCAAATAGTATATGTTAATAAAAGTTTCATATTATTTAAATAATATAGTAAATTAACACTTTTTACCTCTTGTAGAGAAGGCCAGCAGTCTCCAGAGCAGTGGCAGAGGATGTACGGCCGATGTTCGGGTAATGAGGTCTATCATATCCGCCTGGGTGACAGTATGTTCTTCAGAGAGTACAACAGCAAAAGCTTCACCTATGCTGCCTTTCACGCTCACAAAAAGTAGGTGTACACCATTTTAAACACATAAAGCATGGTGAAACTTGTACTGTCGGGATGTTTGTGTCGGGGTTGTGCTGGAAATCCTTAAAAATAATTTGAGTTTGAATTGCGCTTGTAAGAAAAGTTGCAAGAACTCTGTTGTGTGTAGGTATGGTGTTTGTATGATTGGGGTGAAGAGAGAAGATAATAAGAGCATCTTGTTGAACCCTGGACCGCGACACATCATGTCTGCCAGCGACACCTGTTACTACATCAACATCACGAAAGAGGAAAACTCCGCCTTCATCTTCAGACAGGAGGAGGACCAGGGAAAGGGGCGGAGCCACTGCGACATTTTAAACAGCCCATCTGGACTACCTGTTCATAGCATCATTGCTAGCATGGGTGAGAGAGAATGGATAGAAGATACACAGGAAGTGGTTTGGGGGGAGTGGGGAATAAAACACCATTCATTTTCTCCATTGGGAAGATTTTTGATGAATAACTCATTGATATATCTGTTTTAAAGTCTGAAATTGTTTATTTGTTCATTAAATCTTTAATGAAAAAATTTAAACTGCTTATTAATCTGTTCATTAATTATTTAATTAAAAAATAAATACCCATTAATGATGTATATGCACAGAGACTTTTAATTTGAGCAAGCCAGCCCCAGGGCTTCCAGTGAACTGTCATCTTATACAAAATCTCCATGTCTAAGATCTGATTTCTTTAAAAAACAGCGATCTTCACTGCATGGCAGAGATATGATATAAAGTGGGCATCAGACCAAACAAAAAACACGGCATTAAATTATATTTTTCTGCGCCATATCTTTAAAATATGGAAATTAATTTTACCCCAGCAGGGTTCAATGCTAAGGATTTTTATGACTGACCCGATCTGGCCAGTGGTTGAGTTTTACTTGCCCTGCCAAAATTTTCTCTGGCCCCACCAAAAAAAAAGTTAATAGCTACTTCTTAGCCACATATTTTAAACAATATGTCAAAAATAACGTCTGTGAATCTAGAATTAAAATACTTTTAAAATATTAATACATGTAAAGTGAGCAAAATTCAAAGTTTTATGCAAACAAAAACAGCAGTATGAAAAATGTGCAGGTATTTTATTGCAGTTCAACGAACTGTGCATTCATTTATTCATTCATTTTCTTGTTGACTTAGTCTCTTTATTAATCATTAGTCGCCACAGCGCAATGAACCACCAACTTATCCAGTGTTATACGCAGCGAATGCCGTTCCAACTGCAACCCATCACTGGGAAACATCCATACACACTCATTCACACACACACTAGGGCCAATTTAGCTTACCCAATTCATCTTTACCACATGTCTTTGGACTTGTGGGGGAAACCGGAGCACCCGGAGGAAACCCACACCAACATGGGGAGAACATGCAGACTCCACACAGAAATGCCAATTGACCCAGCCGAGGTTTGAACCAGTGACCTTCTTGCTGTGAGGCGATTGTGCTACCCACTGTGCCACTGCGACCCCCTCAAACTGTGCAAAGCACACAATTTTTTTCATTGTGTTGAACCCATGTAAATGTCTGCTTCCAAGATGTTAGAAAAAGATGTTGTCTTTAATCCTTATAATCTGATGATGCCGCTATGTTGCCGTCTCTTTGCTGTACTGGTTGTTACCAGGTTACAGAAAAAAATAGCATTCTCACAACATCCAATCAGATAAGAGGAACCAAAAAGCAATATGGTATTTACGACATCAGAGAGAGGGCAGCATTTATAGGCTTAAAAGCACAAACTGTTTCTAAATTAAAAGACTGTATTTATATGCAATTGACAAATAGTCTCATTAATTTAAAATCAAACTTTAGTGACAAGGCAGCGCTGGCCCGATCGCACCAGTAACAATCCTGTCTACTGTCTCGAGCGTCTCTCACGCTGGCCCCGGGCCATCAGGCAGTCCTTATTGTTGAGCCCTGCCCAGTATTTTCAATGGAGTTTCTACACTAGCCTGCAGCTAATGACGGCGCCTGCATTTTAACAGTTTTCATCTCTTTTTACACTTCAACAATCAAATGAATGCTGATGTTTATTTAACTGATTATATTTGACATACATTACAACATCAATGCTGTAAAAGGAACCTTATAAAATTGAAAATAGTCACTTAAAGCTTTCACCGGAAGTTCATAATTGGCTGAAAAACACTAGCTGTGCATAAAGCCCATTGTCTCCATTGGGAAGAGCTCCAAAGTTGTTTATCTGTACCAGTAACCATTGACTTCTATAGTATTTGTTTTTCCTACTATGGAAGTCAGTGGCTACAGGTTTTTAGCATTGATCACAATATCTTCTTTAGTGTTTAACAGAACAAACTCGTAAATGTTTATAACCACTTGAGGGAGAGTAAATAGTGAGTAAATTTTCATCTTTGCGTGAACTATCCCTTTAACAGTAGAATTTGTGGTGAAAAACTGCATTACCCATTATGCTTTGTGAGAACTTGTGAATAAATTCCACTGTTCCAGTGTTCAATAGGTCTATCTCCACCTTTTGAATGCCTCAGCTCTCTGATTGGTGGATTTGCTGCACAGCATCATGGGAATTGAAGTTTTTCTGTAGAAAGCCCACAATTGAACTTGTTTTAAAAGCTAATTTGATTAATGTGAACAGATTCAACAAGAGTATATAATTTATTAATGATATCAATGAATTCAGAGCTCAGAGCATGTCTCTTTTTGAAGGTTTATCTGTTAAGGTTACCAATAAATTTCCCTATAGCGCAAATGAATAAGTCCTTGATCGCATCGAATGCACTAATGCACTACCTCAGTTGCGTCTTTTTCATTGTCCAATCAAATGAAAGCAGAGGCGGGTTTCCGTTGAGGTGACAGTAGTGTTTGCGTTGTCAAGATGACTACAAAGACTTTTAAAGATGGAGGAGAGACTAGTGGTTGCTGTAGTTGATTGACTTCAATATCACATAAATAACAATATCAACAGCAACTCTCGCGCACAGTACACAGCTGATTGAGTCGTTGCCTAGTGACATAAAAAGCGTAGTGCACTCCTTTGATTCAAGCCTTGTTTTGACGGTGATGCACCTCCTTTGATGGTGCGCCTTGCGTTTTCAGAAAGGAAGAGCATGTTCGGTGTGATTGGGCCTTAAATGTGTTTTCACTACTGGATCCTGACTGTTGTTCTCTTTAACTGTTTGTTCGTTTTCAGGAACGGTTGCCATGGATTTCCATAACAGTCCCTCTGAAAGCGGACTCAAACTGGCTCCGCCCACAGAAAATGAACTGGGAAGTCGACGGCCAAGTATAGCGCCCGTTCTGGAGATTGCTGACTCCGCCTCCTTACTGCCATGTGACCTGCTGAGTGACCAATCAGAGGATGAGGCCGGACACTCGGATGAAGATGTTACAGCCACTGAGTGAGTTCATTCTGTGTGAATGTTTTTATTTTATTTTATTTATTTTGCCTTGCCTTAAAAAGATTAGGTTTTTGTCTAAACCTCACAAGCAAAGTAAGTAAGTTAAAAATAATATTTTATTTTATTTTTATTATTGTAAAGCACTTTGGATCAACTATGGTTGTGTAAATTGTGCTCTATAAATAATAAGAAATATAAAAAATAAAATAAATGTAGTGATGGCATTGGCCAACAATTCAATAATTCAAAATAAATTGCATTCAAAATAAAAGTCTGTATTTACATAATATATGTGGCCTCATTGTGTGTAAATATTGTTTATATATAAATATAAACCAAAATATTTACCAAAATATTTACATATATTTATATATAATTTGTATTAGATAAAAAACTAAAATAATATTATATAAATAAACATATATATACTGTATATATATGTATATAACTATAAAGCATTACAATATTTCATATATATATGAAACACACACAAAAATCAAAAATACACAAATCAACATACACAAAAAATACATAAATATGCACAGTACATTAATATAAATATGTAAATACACTAGCTTTTATTTTGGATTACATTTTTAACAACATTATAATAAAATTACTATGAATTTTTATATTATTATTACAATGATGAATGTTTGCTGTCAAATAAGAGTACAGTTGCACTTTTAGTAAAAGTAAAGCCAATCCTGCGTCTTATTTTGCAGAACAATCATGCTCTACATAAACCCTGTGCAGTTTGCTTGCTTATTATGTGTATGCCGAAAGAAAGCAGCGATCAACCATCTTTCTAAATGTCTATTAACCTTCTAAACCTTTTAACTTGCAGAAAGAAAAGTTGATATATAT
>CAIGQQ010030863.1:4736989-4756183 GCA_903798035.1 Danio albolineatus | reverse complement strand
TGAACCTTATTGTAAAGTGTTACCAATTATTATTTGTAAAAAGTATGGTTAAGGCCCGTTTAAGGCTTAAAATGTATTTTAATGTTGTTTTCCTCAGTTTTGTGAAAGGTTATCCTCCAAACTCTCCATATATTGGAAGCTCTCCGACCCTTTGCCATCTTTTACCCCAGAAAGCCCCTTTCTGCTGTTTACGGCTTGACCAGGTGAGCAATGATCCTCAAGACGTCTAAATATAATACTTGCACTTTGTAATGTACACATTATATTAGACCAATCATTCATTCATTAATTTCCCTTCAGCTTAGTTCCTTGTTTATCAGGGGTCGCCACAGCAAAATGAACTGACAACTATTCCAGCATATGTTTTATGCAGTGGATACCCTTCCAGCTGCAACCCAGTACTTGGAAACACCCATACACACTCAGTTTACTTTGTTCAATTCCCCTATAGCGCATGTGTTTGGACTGTGGGGGAAACCCGCGCCAACACAGGGAGAACAGGCAAACTCCACACAGATATGCCAACTGGCCCAGCCGGGACTCAAACCAGCGACCTTCTTGCTGTGAGGCGACAGTGCTAACCACTAAGCCATCGTGCCGCTATATTGGACCACTTTAGCATTACTATTATATCAGCATTCTCTTATTATTATCATATTTTTTCTGTTGTAGAGCTGTGAGCATGTTTCCTTTGAAGACGCTAAAGCATACGGCTTCAAAAACAAGTTAATCATCGTTTCCGCGGAGACAGCTGGAAACGGCCTTTACAACTTCATAGTGCCTTTAAGAGCCTATTACAGACCCAGAAGAGAACTCAACCCCATAGTCCTGCTGTTAGACAACCTGTAAGTGCATGTTCACACAGAGACCTAGACATTCATCTCACGTGTGTTTCGTTAAGTGCTTTGAATGTGCTTTACTTCCTGCAGACCCGATGACCACTTCCTTGAGGCCATATCCTGCTTCCCAATGGTGTATTATATGGGCGGCACCATTGACAAGTACAGTTGCATACAAAAAAGTTACTTTTTGAATAAGGCTGCACGATTTGGGGACACATTATTTCGTGATTGCATTATTATCGCATTCTTTCTCTTTACACAAGAGTTGTAAATCCTACATAATAACAATGTACATAATTGTTTTTATATACTTCATATCGGATTTTATTTACAGTGCTTTTGGATTATTTCTATTGTATTTTTAAATTGCATTGCATAGTATTTTTTATGTTTTTTTATATCATTTATATTGCAGATTGCATTGCATTTGAATAGGCTAACTGTTTTGATGATGATAATGATGATAATAATATTGAATAAAATTAACCAAAATTATTATATTGTAACATTTCATTGTAAAATAATACAGGAGTAATTCCACATATATTATTTTATATCATATAAATCATAGCTCAATATAGTCTTATAGTTACTTCCCTTTTGTTCTATTAGTCATGCAGCCAGCAGCCCTATATTTGACATACAGTTCAAATGTGAATAGATGTTTGTGTGATTGACAGCTTTGACAGCCTATTGCAGTGTGGCGTTCTTTGGATTTTTATATATTTATATTTTTTATATTAAATATTATTGTGCTTTATAGTGCTTTTTTGAATTGCAATGGGATTTTATTATATTCCTGTTGCATATTTTATATTAGTTCTATTGCATTTTAAGATTGCGTTGGGATTTTTATATGATATATTTTTGTATTGCAATTTGCATTGCATTTAAATAGTCTAATGATGAGGATAATAATAACATGAAATAAAATTAAACTAAAAAAAATATTTTCTAAAAGTTCATTGTTAAATAATAAAAGAGTAATTAAACATATATTATTTTAAACCCTTTAAAACGTAGCTTAAGTCATAAAGTTATTACTCATTTATTCTATTAATCATGCAGCCCTATATTTGACAGCCAGTTCAAATCTGATTGGATGTTTATGTGATTGACAGCTTGGGCAGCCTATTGCAGTGTGACATTATTTATGCTGAATTGAGTGGTGGACAATGAAAACACTATATTGTATATATTGCACTATATTTTATATTGCATTACATTGAGATTTTCATATTATTTATGTTTTTGCGTTGCAATTTGCATTGCATTTGAACAGTGTATTTATGATAATATTATTATTAATAATAATAATAATAATAATAATAATAATAATAATAATAATAGTAATAGCATTGAATAATATTAAACAAAATAATTGTTTTGGAATATTTCATTGCAAAATAATTTAATGCACTTGTATTCTTTTAAGAAATCCTAGCTCTTTTCAAGTCATATAGTGATTTTTCCATTTATTCTATTAATCGTGCAGCCTTATATTTGACAGCCAGTTCAAATCTGATTGCATGTTTATGTGATTGACAGCTTGGACAGCCAATGGCAGTGTGGCGTTTTGTATGGGATTTTATTTTTTTTAATTTTTATATGGAATATTATTTATTCTGATTTTTATTTTTGTATTTTTTATCATGTTTTTAGATTGCATTGCAATGGGATTTGTCCATTTACAGTGCTCAGCATATATCAGTACACCCCTCACAAATCTATCTTTTGAATTTATATTTTTAATAGGAAGCTATGCAATATTGTATTTGTGCATATACATTAGATTAGTCAGTACTGAAGCCAAAGCTGGAGCTTATCTAACAAAATAACGTAGGATAATGGTCCAAAAACTACAACACCCAAATTTATGTGATAGAAAAATATTAAATGCAAATTTAAAAAAAGAGGAAAAGTCGAGAAAAGCAACAAAAAAAAGGAAAAATTTTGTTGAAATTTTGTAGATTGTAATTTATTTTTGCAATATTTTGCTTGAGTTTAATTGTATCAGGGTTCATACAGTCATAAAAAAACTGGAAAAGTCATGGAATTTTGACATGGCATTTTCCATGCCTGGAAAAGTTTTGTAAAAACTGAAAAATCCACAAAGTTTTGGAAAAGTCAATTTGGAAATTAGTTGAACAAATATCTGCATACTTGAATATAGGTTAGTTGTCTTTTCTTCTTTTCTGTCCATGGCCAAACACATGCTCTTACATTATTAGTGCTGTGTGAACATTATCTAAATACATTTTACATAGATATAAAAATTCATTTAAACTAAATGTTGCATGTTTTATGATATGCTGTAATAACTTTGAACATGCATTGTTTTTCTTATTATTTACCACGTATACGAAGACATTACATGAAACATTAGGTCATGAAAATGTACTTGAAAGTCCTGGAAAAGTCATGGAATTTTAGCATATGTGTATGAACTCTATTGTATTATCTTTCTATATCTAAAGATGTTCGGTGACTAAAATATTATTTTAATAAATATATCTGTTTAATAAATCTGTTTAGTTTAAATGCACCAAAATACATTGCCTATTTTCACTAAGAAATGGATAAAAATATTCATTGTGGTGTCAAAATGGGGTGTACTCAATTATGCTGAGCACTGAGCATCTTAAGATAACATTGGGATTTTATATTCTTTTTATTTTTGTATTGTAATTTGCATTGCATTTGAATAGTGTAATTATGACATTAATAATATTACCATTCATTAAAATTAAACAAAATAGTTATTTTGTAATATTTCATTGCAAAATATTTTTTGCACATATATTATTTTAAGAAATCATTGCTCTTGCATTTTTCAAGTCATATAGTAATTTTCTTTTTATTCTATTCATCATGCAGCCCTATGTTTAACAGCCAGTTCAAATCTGATTGGATGTTTTTGTGATTGACAGCTTGGACAGCCTATTGCAGTGTGGCGTTCTGTATGCTGATAATCTAGTGGTGGTGGACAAAGAAAGCACGATGAGTGCAGAGGAAGACTACATGGCTGACGCTAAAACCATCGTCAATGTGCAAACCATGTTCAGGTGAGAGAAAAACCACTGGAGTAAATGAATAGAAAGTGACATAATTAGCATAATTTACCATTTCTGTTTCTTAAGTCAAGTCAAGTTGAGCTTTATTGTCATTCTACTATATAAATTAACATAATCATAAATATGAACACAACACTGGACATAAAAGCTAAACCTATATCAAACTGGGGCGGTAATCAACTATACTAACTACTAACTATACATACTGTATAGACAGACTATACAAGCACTTTTACATAAGACAATATTCAACAATATTGTGCAAAGGCAGTATTTAAGGTTGAAGAAAACAAGTAGTGCAGCATGATTTGTGGTACATTCACAGGTGAAAGTTGTTTTCCTAATGCCGAGTTCAGACTGTAGGATTTTCAAAGTAGTCGCGTTACAGATGTTTTCACAACGCATGACTATTGGGGGTAGCGTTCAGTCGCTGCTGTGTTTACACTGCAAGGTGGATCAGGACAGAGGGTTTCACACTGCATGACTTTACGCCAACAACTTTGTCTCTGCCCATAAACTAAGGCCCAATCCATACCTGTCAACATTGGGATGTGAAAATAAGGGATCTCTTATTTAAAAAAAACAAAAACAAACAGATTACATATGTCCTTCTGGAGCTGTTACAATGTAAATAAACAGTTAAACGGTCAGTAATACTTTTTAATATTATTATTTACAAAAGAAAATTTAATAGTATACATTAGCAAACAGTTTAGCTTATTAAAATGAGCTATTATAAAGAAATAGAATCAAGTTATCAAATCTTATTAATCTTTTCTTCACTGTTTATCTTACACATTCTGAATAAAGAGCAGTGATTGAATCGCATTTATTTAGATTTTTTATTTGATTACATTAAATAACAGAGGTGTCTCTGTTATAAATAACAGAAGTCTACATCTATCGTTATAATGAAAGCATTCGATTGCTTTCCTAACGTTTTATGCTCATTTAGGACAAAATTTGTTGTGTTTGAAAAAAAAAACCCATCAAGATCGACATCTTTAGCTGTTATTATTATTAATTATGTGTCTGTTCAAACACGCACCCAAAACCCAGTATCCACTTTCACTCTGCTTCTAATCAAGTGTACAGAATCCGTTTGGGAAACAGCGTCTATTTATCACTACGGACGCGTCAGCTGAGTCACGCACCTCTATATGACAGTTTTGAGGATCGCATAGGAGGAGCGACGGCACCTGTAATGAAAAGGAAAGGGAATCCCGCCGTTTTTATGTTTATTTCAGAGTGTTTCATGCCTAAATAAACCGAAAGCACAGAACAGATTTACATTTAGTAGCAAGGGGCGGCCCCTGGTGGTTCGGCGGTATGGGTTGCGAATAGGGAGGATCAGCTCTTTAATGTTTATTGACACCCGTCGGAGAACGACTGAAAATACGGGAGAAATACGGGAAAATACCTTTACGGGATGATAGCGGGATAGAACTGTAAAATACGGGAGAATCCCAGGAAATACGGGAGGGTTGACAGGTATGCCAATCCCAATTCTATTTTTGTACCCCTACCCTTTCCCCTTGGCCATTAAAACCTAGTGTGAATGGGAAGGGCTTCAAAATTTACCCCTAAGAAATAGGACAGCACCTGCACACGTCATCAAGCATGAGACTGATTCCTGTGACCCTCCAAGGACAGACGAGCCTCGAGTTCTCCAGCCTCCGGCGCCTAGACTGCAGCTAGAGCTGCGCACCGATGGATTACTCTTCTGTGTTTGGACTCTTAAGTAGTGAATATAGAACAACACTGAACTGAACTGAACTGAACTGAACTGAACTCCAACATTAATAACTGGACTGACACTGTTTCAACCTTCTATGTGAAGCTGCTTTAACACAATCTACATTGTGAAAACGCTATACAAATAAAGGTGAATTGAATTGAATTGAATCATATGTCATCGCGATCTCTTGCTTTATATGAGATTGACCACGGCGACTGCTGTAGTTATTCCAGGTGTGTAATTATTTGGTATTTATCTTCAGGAAGTCACTGAAGGCGTGTATTATGTTATCATAACGATCTAATGTGGCATTAAGATCGTAACTGTACTGCGCATTTACAGTGGCCATATTCATCTATGTAAACACACAAAAGCAACATTAAAATTATACCAGACACTAAAAAGCTCATTCCCAGCCACTAGACTTTTCTGACAGGGTATTCAAGTGTCATCAAGTGTCAGAATGTTGTGGGACTGCTGTACAGGAGTTATTATTATGGATTATAGATTGTAACAATTCTTAATAATGACAAAAAATACTAATTTGTGGATCTTCTGACTTCCGTGTGCAGCTATCCTGCCGTTGTGGCTGGTGTAGTCTAGGTATTTTTCTTACCCCTTGGTTTCGAGCGTGGTCCTGAAAAATCTCCATTTCGAGGGCTATCTAGCCCTTCCACTTAGCCCTCGCCTTCAAGCTAAAGAGAATAGGGACATCCTTCACGGGAATGCGCAAAACAAGGGGTAGGGGAAAGGGGAAAGGCTAATGTGTAGAATTGGGATTGCGCCTACGTCTCAACCAAATACATTTTTCAGCATGATTTGAATAGTCGACAGGTCCAGATATTTAGCATGCCAAATATCTTACTGTGTCAGCGACTCATTGGCGATTCTCTCAGATTGCATCTTTGATAGTTCACACTGTGTGATTGTTACTCACGGGAATAAGCAGGAGTGGTGCAAGCCTAACTGGCTCTCTAGGCAAACGACGACCGAGCTGCCCTCACGCAAGTGAAGAGCGGGTCGGTTGTGGGTGGTGTCGTGGACGAAAGTGAAAAGCAGAGGGTGAAGTGGTTGTCACGAATGAAAGTGAAGAGCGGGGGCATGGTGGGGGTGCGTCTGTCTCCATGCTGCCCCTAACAAGATGCTGCCCTAGGCGATCGCCCATATTGCTCATTCCTAAATCTGCCACTGGAAATGAGCACCGATTTCAGGCATTTGTTGGTGATTTCTCAAAACCTGTCGGCGAGTCAAAATCGGGGCTAAAATCATGCAGTCTGATCTAGGCATTAATCAGTCCTTTTAAGATGGTGTGTAAATAAAGTGTCTTTTGCATATGAAGAAAGACTTTAAATAGTGTCAGAAAATGCACGAACTTATAATTAATTTTACTTGAATGCAAGGTAATCACATTGGATAATGCTGTCTGCCAAATGCTTAAATGTAAATAATATTACAAAACTCTCGTTTTCCAAATCTGTGTCTCTATAGGTTGTTTCCGAGTCTCAGTATAATCACAGAACTGACTCACCCGTCAAACATGAGATTCATGCAGTTCAGAGCGAAGGACTGTTACTCCCTCGCCCTGTCCAAACTAGAGAAGGTGAGACAAAAAATGTTTGCATTTGCTGATTGAAAAATGTAGTTTTGTAATTGGAATATTGTCAAATGTGTGTTCGATCAACAGAAGGAACGTGATAAAGGCTCAAACCTCGCCTTCATGTTTCGCCTTCCCTTCGCTGCTGGCCGAGTCTTCAGTATCAGCATGCTGGACACACTCCTGTACCAGGTAAATGCTTGTCTTTAAAGATGCAGTATGTAGGATTGCAGTACCTAGATCAACCTAGTGGTTGATCTAGGTATTGCAGTGCAAATTGGAAATATTGGATAGGGATTTTTTTCACCTGGCCCTTTTTCTTCCGACTTGGCGCATATGCATGTTGCCAGATTGATGACATCTAAGCTGATCAACTTATATTTGCGTTTGTAAATTTGTAATGTTTGCTAATTAAGAAACATTATATGAGTTTGAGCCACATTTCAGAGGCTGCTACTGCCTTCTGGTGGTCACATTTTCAGCCGTGCCTGCATACATCGAGGAAGTCTTCAAAAATTAAATGAAATACGCAGTGTTTTCCTCCAAGAGTAAGGCCATGTCCACACTAACACGTTTTAGTTTAAAAACACAGATTTTATTAAGTCATAACCTTTAAGTCTTTAGCAGGTCAAGTTCATTTTTGTGAGACTAAAACAAGTCAAGTCATTTACACTTTTGATGGTTTAACTGAAAACCCACGCGAGCACAGGGAGAACATGTAAACTTCTCACAGAAACCTTGACTGGCTTAGTAAGGACTAAAACCAGTAAATTTCTTTGCTGTAAGGAAACAGTGCTAACCACCGGGCCATCGTGCAGCCCAATCGAGGAAAGGAGGAGGAGTAGGGGTGGAAGGGGGAATTCTTCAAAACGAAGATGGCTGTGATATGGAACTTTGGTTATTTATGGTGACTTAGGAATCGTCTGATTGGTGAATTATACGTCAGCTAATGCGAGACCAGCTGTGGTCAATCATAAGCACGTGATCCTCTCGAAATTAGTTTATAAATAAACTTCACTTAAAATACAGTAGTTGTGGACTATAGCCACCCATCTCCACTTATAGTAACTAATTTGTGCATGCAAAATATGCGATATGCAAAAGCAAAAACAAGTTATTTTGAGTCTTTAACTCATCATAGTCGAGCCTCGAGTCATGATAAGTGAAGTTTATTTATAAACTAATTTCGAGAGGATCACGTGCTTATGATTGCTTGCAGCCGGTCCCGCATTATCTAATTTATTATCTAATTTCACCAATCAGATGATTCCTAAGCTACTATAAATACCCTAAGTTCCATATCACAGCCATCTTCGTTTTGAAGAATCCCCCCTTCCACCCCTATTTCTCCTCTTTCCCCTAGTTGGGTGGCACGGTGGCCCAGTGGTTAGCACTGTTGCCTCACAGCACACGTCACTGGTTCTAGTCTTTACCAAGCCAGCTGATGTTTCTGTGTGGAGTTTACACGTTCTCCCTGTACTCACATGGGTTTCCCCCAGGTTCCCCGGTTTCCTACCCACCGTCCAAAAACATGCAACTTAAGTTAATTGACTAATCCAAATCCATATCATAGACGTAAGTAGCTATCTCTTAAGAGCAATCACTATCTGTTCATTAGCTACTACAGCAGGGGAGTTCTCGCGATCTACCTGAGCTCAAACTCTCCTCTCACCTTGTGAACAGTTGAATCAATTCGAGTGTTTTA
Organism: Danio albolineatus; assembly: GCA_903798035.1. Taxonomy (NCBI): domain Eukaryota; kingdom Metazoa; phylum Chordata; class Actinopteri; order Cypriniformes; family Danionidae; genus Danio; species Danio albolineatus. The sequence continues at coordinate 4,747,230 of CAIGQQ010030863.1, read as the reverse complement.
TGAATATTTGTCAAGCAAGTCTCAAATCAAAATTTTGCGACTTCAGTTTGACTTCAGTCAAGTCATGTGACTTAACTCCCCCACCTCTGCAACCTGCAGTGCTGAAATATAATTGGGTACACTGGCAGTAGGCTGGTTATAGAGAACAAAGCTATGACAGACATTTCAACATGGAATGCACATCCTTAAAGCAGAAAAACAGACTTTAGCAATGCTTTTGTTCACTTATATATATTATATATAAGTATTATATATATTATATATATATATATAATTATACTTATATATAAATTGTATAGTATAGCATAGAGTAAATTATTTGTTATAATAACTGTTTTAATAAAAAAAAAAATCAAATGTAATTTATTCCTATTCTGCAAGGCTGACTTTTCTGTTTTGTTACTCCAGTCTTCAGGGTCACATGATCCCTCAGAAAACTTTCAAACATGCTGATTTGCTGCTCAAGAATAAACAACAACATTATCATCAATGTACTTTGTGACTTATTTTATGATTGCTTTGTGTTTTGTTTTGCGTGTGAGTGTTTTGTGAAGGACTACATGATCCCCATAGCCAGATTACTGCTGGGACTGGACACCACACCTGGATCTGGATACCTGTGTGCTGTGAGTCTACTACACACAGTTTAGAGTTGAATGTTTTGTACTTCCTGCAGACCTGATGACCACTCTATTTTCTGCTTCTCAATGCTGTAATATATGGGTTGTACCATAGTCAGGTACTTTTATACTAAAACATTTTTTGAGTAGGGCTGCAGAATTGTGGAACAAAATGCATGGTGATTAATATTGCAGCTTTGTTTTGCATTGCACTGAGATTTTTGTAACACTTTATAATAAAGTTGAGTTAGTTAATGTATTTACTAGCATTAGCAAAAAATTAACAATACAATCATGATAGTATTTGTTCAACTTTGTTAACGTTAGTTAATATGAGTCATTTATTCACGTGTGCTTTGAGTCTACAACGCATGCTGTTATGATGCGTGTTGTAGTGTGCTGATCTGTCAGTGGTTTTTCATGAATATATTGATGTCTGTGTGTGTAGATGCACATATGTGAGGCTGATCTCTGGATCCGCACATACGGGAGACTCTTCCAGAAGTTCTGCTCATCCAGTTCAGAGATTCCCATCGGAATCTACCGCACAGAGTCACACGCACCACCTGAGGTACATTCCTGTCTGTCTGGCTGGCTGGCTGGCTGTGTGGGTGTCTGACTGGCTAGCTGTCTGTCTGGCTCTCTGTCTGTCTGACTGGCTAGCTGTCTGGCTGGCTGTATGTCTGGCTAACTCTCTGGCTGGCTGGATGGCTGTGTGTCTGGCTAGGTGTCTGACTGGCTAGCTGTCTGTCTGTCTGGCTAGCTGTCTGTCTGGCTGGCTGGCTGGATGGCTGGCTGACTGTGTGTCTGGCTAACTTTCTGGCTGTCTGACTGGCTGGCTGGATGGCTGTGTGTCTGTTTGGCTAGCTGTCTGTCTAATTGGCTGGATGGTTGTGTGTCTAGCTAGCTGTCACTCTATCTGGCTATCTGTCTGGCTGTCTGACTATCTGACTGTCTGTCTGTCTATCTGGCTAGCTGTCTGGCTGTCTGACTGTCTGTCTGTCTGGCTGGCTGGCTGGCTGGCTAGCTGTCAGTCTATCTGGCTAGCTGTCTGGCTGTCTGATTGTCTGGCTGTCTATCTATCTGGCTGTCTGACTGTCTGTCTGTCTGTCTGGCTGGCTGGCTGGCTAGCTGTCTGTCTGTCTGACTGGCTGGATGGCTGACTGTGTGTCTGGCTAGCTTTCGGTCTGTCTGACTAGCTGTCTTTCTGGCTAGCTGTCAGTCTATCTGGCTTGCTGTCTGGCTGTCTGACTATCTGACTGTCTGTCTGTCTATCTGGCTAGCTGTCTGGCTATCTGACTGCCTGTCTGTTTATCTGGCTAGCTGTCTGGCTGTCTGACTATCTGACTGTCTGTCTGTTTATCCGGCTAGCTGTCAGGCTGTCTGACTGTCTGTCTGGCTGGCTGGCTAGCTGTCTTTCTGACTGGCTGGATGGCTGACTGTGTGTCTGGCTAGCTTTCGGTCTGTCTGGCTAGCTGTCTGTCTGTCTGTCTGATTGGCTGGAAGGCTGTGTGTCTAGCTAGCTGTCGGTCTGTCTGGCTAGCTGTCTGTCTGTCTGGCTAGCCGTCTGACTGGCTGTGTGTCTGGCTAGCTTTCTGGCTGTCTGACTGGCTGGCTGGATGGCTGTCTGTCTGTTTGGCTAGCTGTCTGTCTGATTGGCTGGATGGCTGTCTGACTATCTAACTGTCTGTCTGTCTGGCTAGCTGTCTGTCTGACTGGCTGGATGGCTGACTGTGTGTCTGGCTAGCTTTCAGTCTGTCTGGCTAGCTGTCTATCTGATCGGCTGGATGGATGGCTGTGTGTCTAGCTAGCTGTCGGTCTGTCTGGCTAGCTGTCTGTCTGTCTGTCTGGCTAGCCGTCTGGCTGGCTGTGTGTCTGGCTAGATTTCTGGCTGTCTGACTGACTGGCTGGATGGCTGTGTGTCTATCTGGCTAGCTGTCTGTCTGTTTGGCTAGCTGTCTTTCTGTCTGATTAGCTGGATGGATGTGTGTCTGGCTGGCTGTCTGACTGGCAAGCTGTCTGACAGTCTGTCTGACTGTCTGTCTGTCCATCTTGATTTTTGTCTCAAACCAGGGTCAGACAGAATCTGCAGACTTTTCTGCAGAACTTTGTGCTACAGTTTATAAAAAATACTTTAGTTTTTAGAAATTACTTTAAAGCTGTATTGTACATAAATCATCTAGACATTTGCATATTCAATAATATTACAGAAATTTATATAAAATCTAAATAAGTGTATGTATATATGAAAATCTGAAGCAAGTAAATAGACTCAAAAAAATCGGTGGATTCCGTTTGGCCTACTTATAACTGATCATTACTTGCATGTTCAGTTTCTCCTTACCTGACTTTTTTTTGCTTTCATTGCCGTGGCAATGCTAGTAATATTTTTAATTGTGTTTTGTGTTTCCATGGTTACCACTGCCTCCAGTTTCAAAGCTCAGTCAGCATAGACGGTTTAAACGACACCAGAGACAAAGGGGAGGAGTCAAAGATCCTCACCCGGAGCTCCTCAAGCAGCGACCAATCAGAACACCCGCTCCTCAGAAAGAAGAGCATGCACTGGACGAGGCGTCTCAGTAGGCGGAGTGTAAAGAGGAGCGACTCCTCCCTCAGCTCCATCCAGCAGCGTCTGGGTGTGTTGCGGCGCTCAGAGAGGGAGGAGCTTACCGAACTGGTCAGAAACCGCATGCAGCATTTAGGCCTGCACACGGGCGGATACAGTAAGCCACGCTCCTTACCTTTTTAATAATTTATTAGTAGAATTGATTTATTTTTAAAGGGATAGTTCACCAAAAATGAATTTTTCTCACTATTTATTCACCTTTAGTGAGAAGTTTCCTTTCAAACCTATTTTGAAAAATGTTGGAAACCTGTAACTAGAGATCTGTTCGGGACTGAATTTTTTATCCTGCTCCCACCAGGTTTTATTCCGCTCCCAACCGCTCCCGCTGTATATTCAGCCTTTGGTCACCTGCTGCCTACCCCGCTTCGTTTTCTAGCCGACCTGACCCCGCTAAATTTAGATCTGGTTTCCAAAACTTTACATTTAAAATGGGTACTACCAAAAGAGAGAGAGATAACAGATAAACTGTAGGTTGTGCAAGGATTGTAAGCTAAGGGTCAGTTTTGTTTGCCCCTTTGTGATGGGACTTAAGTGCCGCCTAAATCCTGGTTTATACTCGACACATCCGCTAGTTCGCTTGAGTGCGTGCGGCAAATATAATGTCATCGTGGAGTTTCCGGATGTTCGCTTTGGGTGCGCGCAACATGATTTCGGCTGGTGGAGCGCATGGGATTTTTTGAGACTCGAGCGAACAGTGCGCGCGTCGCCGCTTCTGATTTGAGTTGTATATGAATCACTTTGAAGAGATTTTGTCTGAAACAGGTACGACTGTACAGACATCTTTATGATCAGTGATCTTAGAGATAACCAGGTGATCAATAATTCTTGGTTAGAAATTGCAACAGCCATGGGAAAGGAGGAAAGTTTTTGTTAAAAGGTTTAGAAAAACCTGAGGGATGAGTTTATTGAAGCCAAAAGAGGCAAATGAAGACCCGGGTACACAATTACAGAATATGTTTTTCTACCAGTCATAGGTTTAACATTGATGGATATATTACAATTTAATAGTTACAAAACTATAATGAAGTAAAAAAATATTTCTTTGATAACTGGACAGGAATATTTGAACCAATCAGTTTACAATATGATGTCGTTTTTCTAGGCATTATTGGTGATAATGGTCAGGAATGTTGGATTATTATTGCCTTTTTAGCATAAGTAGAGGACAGAAACTAGCCAGACAGTAATGTGTGAATTGTGGAGCGGGCTAAATAAAATAAAAAAATCTGTATTATTTAGTAAGTGTACTTTTTGCTTTTATTCTTGCCATAATAAAAATATATTTGTAGAGGAACCCATGTTCTGTTGTCTTTAATATTTTAATACACTTTAATAGGTAAAACTGTCCGAGATATGAACAAAAGCAAGTGATGCATCAAAGTTTGATTAAAAAAATCTTGAACGGCTACAAAAATCTTTATAATCATTAAAATAATTTATAAAAATAATAACTAGTTTAATAAACATCAATAATGTTAATGATATGACGTAGTTCCTGAAACATTCTTCTTCTCTGTTTTTCTGTCTGACTTTACGATCAGTTTCATTTGACCGCCCCCTGTCGCTTTAAAGAATATCACAACGGCGAATGTGGCGAGTATAAAAGCCTCGTCCGTTTCGCGAGGTGCACGCGCGGTCAGCGGAGGCACTTGATGTGGCGCCAGGCGAAAGTATAAATCCAGCTTTAACCAGTGACGTGTGGTGAGGTGTGTCGCTGGTGAGGCACTGACTTTTTTAAAGTCAGATTTACAAACATATCAACTCAACGTATTTGCCAACTACTGATTGTGTTGCATATGTCATATCAGCATGATTTCTACACACATAGCAGGTACATATTGGGCCAAGGAACAATTTAAATTGTATAGCGATTCAATATGCCTCCTGACAAACACCCAGCTGGATGCTACAGAGTCCAGATAGTCTATAACAAGCGACACACAGCACCACAGGGATGCGCGCACTCTCTCTTATTTACTCACACACACACACACACACACACACACACACACACACACACACAGACAAAACCACGGCAGATTCGAACTCTCTCTCTCTCTTTCTCTTTCTCTCTCTCTCTCTCAATTCAATTCAATAGTTGCTTTATTGGCATGACAAATATTACAAATGTATTGCCAAAGCATTTATAAAGTTTACATAAGACAAAAAAACGACAACAACATACATGAATAATAAAAAAAACACAGTAAATAGTAGTATTTAAAAAAAATAGATATATACATATAATAATTAAACAAAAATATAAATAATATATTATTATTCAATATATCGTATTATTATTTAATATATCATATTATTCAGTATATCATATTATTATTCAGTTTATCATATTATTATTTATTATTATTATTTATTATTATTATTATTATTATTATTCAGTTTATCATATTATTATTTATTATTATTTATTATTATTTATTATCATTATTATTATTATTATTATTATTATTATTATTATTATTATTATTATTATTATTATTATTATTCAGTTTATCATATTATTCTCTCTCTCTCTATCTCTCTCTCTCTCTGTCGGAAATGCTATATTGTTAGACCGTCCACTCCAGTTCGAGTAACACCAGAGTTACCGACCTCTACCATATTTTATACACAAATTTATTCCCGTGCCGCAAGAAATCTGGTCCTGCAGACCTCTACCTGTAACCATTGACTTTCATAGTCGGTAAAACAAATACTATGAAGTCAATGGTTACAAGTACTCTTCTAAATACCTTTGTTAGTGTTCAAAAGAAGTAAGAAACTTATAAAAGTTTGGAACAAGTAAAGGTTTGAGTAAATTAGGTCCCACTTTATTTTGATGGTCCGTTTGTTGAATTTAAGTTACATTGCAACTAATTCTCATTAGATTATAAGTAGACTGTTAGGTTGGGGTTAGGGTTAGGGTTAGTGTAAGTTGACATGTACTTGCAAAGTTTCTTATAGTCAGTTAAATGTCTGTTGAATGTCAGTATCAACAGATATTAAGTAGACAGTCTACTAATACTCACATGTCCCATCGAAATAGTGTTACTGTAAATTATAATAAAATACATTTTTGGCGGTGAACTTGTTATTTAAAATAGCAAACTGGAGGATCTGGCCAATTCAAAATGTTTATTTTTTGCATGATAAAGAGGCTGTAACCACCATCGCCCTCTTTTTTCACAAATTCCTGATGGATAAAATCAAGCCCTGTCCTACTTTTCTCTCATATCATATTTCACTTGACTGTGTCCCTGAGATTAGGGAAATAAAACTGATTGCAAACATAGATATATGTGGTATCCCGAATATATGTGGTTACATTTGTAGTTATGTAAAAATCAATGTCATAAATGATGTTTCCAGATTTGAACTTTGACTAAAAAATACTTTGTTTTCTGTCTTGCATTCTTTTCCTTTCGTTTAGAAGATGTCACAAATTTAACAGCCAGTGATGTGATGAACCGGGTTAATTTGGGCTATTTGCAAGGTAAAACCCATCATTTGCTGTATTTTATTTATTTAAAGGAGACCTACTATGCGAAAGCGACTTTTAAAAGGGTTTGAACACAGTTGTGCGACAACAGTGTGTAAATATAGCCAGTCTCTAATCAAAAAAATGAATTAATTCTGTATTTTAATAATCACACATGATAAGAAAAACACTGTGATTGACATTCTCCCTTTGTACATGACATCACAGAAAGAAAGCCCCGCCCACTAGTGATCATCTCTCCCTCATTAGCATAGAATGGTTGTTTAGATCTGGCACAATACTGACACATAGTCATTTGCAGCCCCGCCCTCTTTTGGAAAGAACACAATCTCATTTGAATTTAAAGTGACAGTCACCCAAACGACACAATTAGTATCAAAGCCTAAAAGGGTCAGTTTCAGAGAATTATAAAACATTGTTTGTGCAGTATTTTGAGCTGGAACTTCACATACACACACTAGGGACACCAGAGACCTATTTTAACCCTTGTGAAAAGTGGCATAATAGGTCCCCTTTAAACTCATGTTGGCCATATTCATACCCCGTAACTATTTAAATCCCTTATTCCTTCCATTGTGTGAAAGTGCACTCTTAAGTCTGGACACTAAGTCATGCAACATACCCAGTTGCAGTATTGTGGGATAAACTTGCAATTCAAAAGTCATGTGGAACTTTAGCCACGCCCATTCCGTTTGAGTGACAAGTGTTTCCACCAATCTCTGTTGCAGATGAGTTGAATGACCAGCAGAACTCCATCTCATATGTGCTCATAAACCCCGCCCCCGACACGCTGTTGCAGCTCAATGATGTCGTGTATGTACAACATTCAGACACAATACACATAAATCCACTAATGCACATATATCTTTATGAACTGCATTATATTTAAAATTAATTGCAAGGACTAGTAATGCTAGATAATAGTAATCAATTTTTAGAGACACAGGGATTTTGTGTTTAAAAGACATCTAATAGACATCCAAACATAGATGTAATTGCTAAAGCAGTGCTAAATTTGGGGTGTCAGCCAGAAATTGACGTCTAACAATAGTATAAAAAAAGACTAGACTAGTCAACAAATAAAAAGATTAGACATGCTTCAAATGTGTAGTCATTCATTGCTGATTATTGATGACTCTTCTGGTCTGTTCATTCAGATACAATTCACTAGAGCCCTGCACGGGCCTTAAATCTAAGCCCGAGCCCGACCCTGGCCCGAGACGCACAGGCTGTAGCCCGGCCCTTGTCCAACAGCTTATCAAAATTTTTGGCCCGAGTCCGACCTAAAGCCCGTTTTTTTTCCGCCAAACATCTTAGCCTATACAGCCATTAAAATAGACCAGATTTGTATTTAATAGAGAACTGATATTTTTCGTTTCGAGTTTTTTTGTTAGTTTTTTTACGGAAAACCTTTAATGATGGAGGAGAGACCTGTAGTGGCTGTTTCAAGTTATCTAGAGCTGTATGACTTTACCAGTGAACACTCGCGCACAATACGGGTCAGCTGATTCAGTTGTTTCCTAATGACATAAACGACATATTCTTTTTTTCTTGTCAACATTAAGGCAGTACGGTGAGGCTCGGGCTTTTGGAACTGAAAGTGCGGAGACTGTCCGAGATTCGGAGTGATCAGCGCCTGATGTGCAAAATATTTGTTAATTTGCGGGACGGTAACACGTGCAACCACACGTGCCGACAACACGTTTGCCAAAGAAGCAAATATTATTGCAGTTTGACACAGACGAGTTGCCAAACCTGCGCTGATGCTGATCCCCTCCGTCCTGGATATGCGTCATAAACTCAACAAATAGGCTATAGTTTTGATAATTTAGTGTACAACTAACAAACCAACTTTTTTCCATATAGAAAATAACAGTTATTTCCAGTTTAAAGAAAATAAAAGAGGAAACACGAGTGTCTTCATGACAGTAACAGAAAAAACATATGCCTTGGCATTATCTTACATCATTTATACCAAGACTATTTACAGAAGAAAGGGAGGTGTGGAAGCAATATTCATTCATTCAGTTTAATTTCGGCTTAGTCACACAACGGATGCCCTTCCTGCTGCAACCCATCTCTGGGAAACATCCATATACACTCATTCACACATATACCCTACGGACAATTTAGCTTACCCAATTCACCTGTACCACATGTCTTTGGACTTGTGGGGGAAACCGGAGCACCCGTAGGAAACCCACGCAACCACGGGGAGAACATGCAAACTCCACTAAGAAATGCCAACTGACCCAGCCGAGGCTCGAACCAGCTACCTTTTTGCTGTGAGGTGAACATTCTACCCTCTACGCCACCGTGGCGGCGGAAGCAATGTTTATTATTGATATTTATTCTATAGCAAAAAGGACATTAGATTGAATGGGAGTAATGTACTCAATCCACCAAAGGACCAAAAATATCTATCTTTTTAGTTAAGCACAAGTCATTTTCTCCATAATGAATTTAAGTTAATCATGTTTCAGCATTTTACTTTAAGTTATACAGAGTTTAACTTAAGTGTCAAGGTGGCACAGTGGGAAGTACAATCGATTCACAGCAAGAAGGTCGCTGGTTTGAGCCTCGGCATGGTCAGTTGTCGTTTCTCTGTGGAGTTTGCATGTGCTCCCTGTTTCCTCTGGGTGCTCTGGTTTCCACCACAAGTCCAAAGACATGGTATAGGTGAATTGGTTAAGCTAAATTGGTGTAAATGATTGTGTTTGGATGTTTCCCAGTGATGGGTTGCAGCTTGAAGGGCATCCACTGCGTAAAACATGTGCTGGATAAGTTGGTGGTTCATTCCACTGTGGCGACCCCAGATTAGTAAAGGGATTAAGGCCCCGTTTACACTAATGCGTTTTCGTTTTAAATGCATAAGTTTTGCTACGCTTACGCCATCCGTCCACACTACGCCGGAGTGTTCGAGCCCCGAAAACGGAGCGTTTTGCAAACGCATTCTAAAAATGCGGCTGCTCCGTCTCAGTGTGGATGGGGAAAACGGAGACGTCTGAAAACGGAGGTGTGGCTGCTGGACACAGAAATAGCTGCATATATTCGCAAGAGGCAAGCTACTGTTCGAGCACTCGCTAATCGCTCGCGTTTCAAGTGGCGTAAGCCCTATTTAGAATGCCGATCGAGACACATGCCTCCTGTTTATACTTGAACGCGCATGCCCAGAGTGCTCGAATGGTCACGTGATATATGTTTTTTTGGTGGAGTAGTGTGGACGGAGATATGTTCAGAAACGCTGGGTGAAACGCTAGTGTGGACGCGGATCGTTTTCATGCTAAAATGCCGTTTTAAAACTAAAACGCACTAGTGTAAACGGGGCCTAAGCCGAAAAGAAAATGAATGAATGAATGAATGGAAGTTTAACTTAATATTTTTAGTCAGCTTGATTTCTGAAAGTTGAGATGGCTAGAAAAGTTGGTAACACTTTAAAATAATGGTCCATTAGTTACTAACAAAACCAAACAATTAGTTACATAAATTTGGTACG
>CAIGQQ010030863.1:4685376-4698504 GCA_903798035.1 Danio albolineatus | reverse complement strand
CAGAATCAATTTTGCGGCTCAGTTGGTGCATTAAAGTTCAACATTTAATCGAGAGACAAAAGGAGAATTGGTACTAGTGGTTTAATCTATAATAAGGACTGGTCTGAGAGTCGTGACTAAGAGCTTTGTCTCTCTCTCTAGACAGTCTTTACCAATTAAAGACGGCCTGCAGGCAGCTGCTTTCATTCAACAAGTGCACAACTGCAGTCTACAGTGACTGTCCTCGATGTGCTGTTAATCCTTAAAGTGTGACGAAGCACACTTCTGGAAAATAAATATACTTCCTTCCATAAATGGACACACATAGCTTCATTTATGTTGCAGGAATTCAATTTCTTAAAGGGGTAGTTCACCCAAAAATTTAAATTTACTCACTATTTACCCACTCTCGAAGTGCCTCCAGATATTCATGAGTTACTTTCATCTGTTGAACACTAAATACGATATTTCGAAGAATGCTGTAACCATTGAATATTAGGAAAACAAATACTATAGAAGTCAATGGTTACAGGTTTCCAGCTTTCTTCAGAGTATCTTCTTTTGTGTTTAACATAAGAAAGGAACTCGGGAAGCCTTGAAACAAGTAAAAAGATGAGCAAATGATGACAGAATTAATATTTTTGGGGTGAACTAACCCTTTTAAAACACTGCATTCCTACAACAACACCCAATAAAAGCACATCCCATCACACTGTCAGCTTGAACATAAGCTGATATATTAATAGTGAAACAGGAAGACTGTATTTCGAGTTTAAACCCTTGTTAAAGGCTGACCGCCACATGGAGCGGTAATTGTTGGGAATGTGGAGCTATTTCCAGGCTCAGTGTTGGATAACTGGATTTTTCAGGATGAATAGTGAAGAGCCCCCCTCCCTTTCAAATCCTCCATCAAAGTCAGTTATTCACAGTCCGACAAAAGGCCAGTGGCTCTCCGTCGGGGCCACAAAACAAAGGGCCCGGGGCTCTTTATTGATGTCTATAGGTGGCGAGCTTCTTTTGTGAAGAGTAAGTGTGTGTGTTAGCATTGACAGGTGTGCTAGGAGCTGTACAGGTGGGTGATCTGGTTGTTTTTGATTGCTGAGATGTACTAACAGATGTTTTTATTTTGTGTGTGTGTGTGTGTGCGTTTAGGGCAAAGATGCTCAGAATACTGTCAGAATGGAGGAATATGCGAGTACAAGCCCAGCGGAGAAGCATCATGCAGGTATGTTATGGATCTACTTTAAAAACTAAAGGTTAAGTTTATTTACATAAGCATTTAAATAACATTTTAACCTTCAGTTGTGTATTAATCTGGAAACTTTCTAGATCTCCTACAAATCATTTCAAGCAACACTCCCAGGCTCATTTTACATCTCTCCAAGCGGTTAAGCATCGATTAACTTTTTTTCATTTTGAGCATTATAAACTCTAGATGATGGATAATAAAGCCCAGAGTGTCTTTTTTCCAAAGATACATGAACTGTGAATGTAGACCAAGTGATTCAGCATCTGTTAATGTTTTAGTTTGGGATGGTCAGTTTTGAGAAAATGCCTCTGACGGTGAGGGAAAGGAGGACATCGATGTAGTCTCGGAAAACATTTTACAGAAATCTCATATTGCATGATATTTTAATCAAATTATAAACTCATGAAACACTTGGCTATCATGTCATATTTTTTCTAGGACATTACATTATTGTTTTCCTGTTTTTGTATATGGAAAAACAAATATTTAACACAATACAATTTTTTTTCCTCATGATTTCATAATGTATAACTTTTTATATTTTTGAGCATGACATTTCCCCTATCAGCACAGTAAAGCTCAAAGTGTCTTCTTTCCAATGATACCTAGTTTGTGTTTGTAGCTTAGTGGAGACAAGGACTATTACTATTTAAAGTTAGGTAGGTGTAAATCCCCAAAAGTGACTGCTGGCTAACAGGTTAAACAGTAGAGTCTAACCATTTTTGAATCCATTCAGCCAATCTCTGTCTGGTGGGAGCAATTTTAGCTTAGCTTAGCATAGATCACTAAATCAGATTAGACCATTAGCATCTCACTCAAAAATAACCGGTTTTAATAATCTTCCTATTTAAAGCTTGACTCTGTAGTCAAATCATGCACCAAGGCTGACGGAAAATGAAACGTTGCTAGTTTTAGGCTAATATTGCTGGAACTATACTTCTGGCGTAACAATCAAGGAATTTTGCTGCCGGACTATGGCTGCAGTAGGCACAAATTGTATTACACAGTGCCTCTGACCCACTCCCAAAAGTGACTGCTGGCTAACAGGTTTAAACAGTAGAGTCTAACCATTTTTGAATCCGTTCAGCCAATCTCTGTCTGGTGGGAGCAATTTTAGCTTAGCTTAGCATAGATCACTAAATCAGATTAGACCATTAGCATCTCACTCAAAAATAACCGGTTTTAATAATTTTCCTATTTAATGCTTGACTTTTCTATAGTTAAATCATATACTAAGGCTGACGGAAAATGAAACGTTGCTATTTTTAGGCTAATATTGCTGGAACTATACTTCTGGGGTAATAATCAAGGAATGCTGCCGTACTATGGCTGCAGCAGGCACAAATTGTATTACACAGTGCCGCTGACCCACTTTAAACACTAAACTGTTGCGGAAATTGCAAACCCAGCTGAGCAAAACCACAAAAATGTGAGTCAAGCTGTACCATGACGAACAGGCAAAAAATGACTAGACTCTTAAGGATTATGCTGTTGTCAGATTTTAATAGAAACGTTTTTATATACATTTTGACTATTCATTTAAGGGCAGTTTACACGATAACGTTTTCAGCCATAAAAGTGGCCGTTTTTGAAAATGCTCCCGTTGTCGTGTAACAGTAAAAACCCCAAAAAACTGAAGTCTTATACGAAAACAAATACACACATGTTTGTTGACATGTACTTGCAAAGTTTCTTATAGTCAGTTAAATGTCTGTTGAATGTCAGTATCAACAGATATTAAGTAGACAGTCTACTAATACTCACATGGACCATCAAAATAAAGTGTTATCCAATAGCGGAGTACGTGATAGTGTTGCTGTTGTTGTTCCAGCGTGTGCTAACGCTACATTAGCAAAGTGTGGATTTACTTCACATTAAAACCAAGAGCAGAGATGTATCTCGCGCACAAATAATACAAATCATACATGCATGACATTACACTTTTGATCATTTTCTTAAATATGTAAATGCCAATAATTTTGAAAATGTTGTCATTCGTTGTTGTGTAAACGTAGCCTTACTGTGCGTTCATACCGAAGGAGGCAAGAGTGTCAAAGTTCGCTTTATTGATCTCAAATTTAAAGGGGCCTTCGCAGCATATTAGCGAATCACTTACATTCCCGAATAAAAACATTCATTCAAGTGTGAAAATGTTGCGTGCCTTTTATCAAATTCATTTAACTACGGAAGATAGTTTAAGTGAAGATTTAGACTAGATAGACTAAGGCTTCATTTACTTATCCAATATATGTCCATATGTCTGAAATATTCTGAAGCAGCTATATTGTTTTGTACTGTCGTTATAGCTAGCATGAGATTCCCGCTTAAAAAAAAAAAAAACTTGTATAACATTAATGCACATCAGTAACTCGCCTGTAACTTTATTTATGTCCCTGTAAGAAAACATTGTAAATAACTGGAAATCTGGCGACCACCATATTAAAACCATCGGGAACAACTGTGGTCACAACCAAATGCCACAGTAACTGTGTTCTCTGCACTCCTCAAGCGGTGGATTTCTACATTCCAAATGCTTGCCGCCGAACCGCGTCATAGCTCATTTCAACTTTCCTCGACCTCCACACTGGCGAAGACGCGCCTCGCCGCTTAACGCCAATAACAGGCAATAACATAAAATAAATGAAATTATCCTTCATTAATTGTAATTGAGTTAAAATGTTAAATTAATCGAGATCTTGATTTTTAGGCCAAATTGCTCAGGTCTAACCACAAACCAATACATTCCAAAATGTAACCCGGTTGTAAAATGAGTGTACACCTGTGTGTTTGTTTGTAAGCTGTGATCGACCATGGTGAGATTCCATCTTTAGGCCCAAACCTCTTCTTAGTAACCAGACAAAGCTCTCAGCGTCTTACAAGTGTGAGTGTGTGTGCGCATGTGTGAACGTGCACGCGCCCATAGTCATTCAGTTTGAAACTCAGATGAAAGCCCCCCCTCCGCAACCCCCCAGTAGTCCGTTGGTGCCCTGCTGCAGTGGGACGCTGCTTCTGTCAATGTCTATTCATGCCATTCAGCCCAACAGCTGGCCCTCACCTCCTATTGTCTCACTCGCACACACGCTTAGCACAGAGAAACAACTTTAGTTTCTTTTCATAGGATGCAAACCTCAATATTTGATATGATTTTTCCACGAAAATCTGAATTTTTAGTTTAAGTTGTGTATTTTTCCATTTTTCTTTTGCTTTTATTGGGTTTTCTTTCACTCACACTCTCTTTAGGGCATGTGTGTGTGTGTGTGTGTGTGTGTGTGTGTGTGTGTGTGTGAATGGTGTCTTTTTTTGGAGGGCAGATGGCTGAGGGGGTAATAAGATTGCAGGAACTCATGAGAAAGGCCTCTGTGTGTGTGTGTGTGTGTGTGTGTGTGTGTGTGTGTGTGTGTGTGTGTGATGCTTTAAAGCGGGGAAATTTAAACACAAACAAGTCTGTGAGACTGTTAGGGAAAGGACGCGGTGCCACGTTTACACTTTCAATGTACAAGAAAATATAAAATACATAAATAAAATGAATTATTAAAAGCTATTTTAATATCCGCTGCATAAAAAAAAATTGCCGGAATAGTTGGCGGTTCATCCCACTGTGGCGATCTCTGATGAATAAGGGAATAAGCTGAAGTGCAATGAATAAATGAATGAAATATTTGGATGTAAATGTGACATGCATGTAGAAGTAACAGTGTCGTTAATCTATCATTATACTCTCAGTGGTTGTTAGGGTGCTCTTGATGGTTGCTAGGTGGGTCTAGATCAGGGTTGCGCAAACTTTTTCTTACAAAGGGACAAAAACCAACCAAATTGAGGGGGGTGGAACGAAGTTAAAGATACCAAATCTATTAAATGGTAATTTCCTATTTTACGAATATTGAAAAATAAATAGAAAATAATTACTTTAATCATATTATTAATTGTATATTTTTAAATATATATATTTTAATAAACTTCTTACAATAAAAACATAAACAAACACATTTATAACACAATGTTGTTCAGTGAGTCAAGCTGCCTTCGCCTTGATTTGCTCGTCGATGTCTTGTGTATTGTGAGAGTATTTACATTTTTTAAAATCTGATTCATGCACAAAATATAATTTAAACAATTGATTTTAGTTGACCTTTTTTGTAGCTCAACAATTAAACAAAAGTTTATGTTAAATTAGAAATGGCGATCTCTGTTGAAGGTATTTGCAGCAAACTTCATTCTAAATCCCTTCTCAGATGGGGTGGTGGGCCAAATTATAGCTTACTATGGGCCAACTTACTACTTTGGGCATCTCTGGTCTAGATTGTTTAGAAGTGTTTCTAGAGTGTTTTAGGATGTTGTGCGGTGTTTTATTTAGTCTCATGAGCTTGAATGCATAGGTCTTTCAGTTAAAAAATGGTGTGGCATAAGTGTTTGTGGTATTGTTCAAATCCAACCCCCTTGAGTATGAGCGCTCATCATAACAGATGACTGTGATATCGAGTGACAGTACTGAATGAGCACATCAGTTTGTGAAAGGAGCGAGATTTGATCTCTCATTGTGAGAACTGTGGAGTTTTGTTTGCTCGCACATTCATCTGGGGGCCAAACCCTGAGCGTCCTGTTTTGATGACCCCGTTGATAAACAGGAAGAGCAGAGATATTTTTGAGCCTTTTTTCTCCCCGAAATATCTCATCTGAACTTTGACGCCTTTCCTGTGCGCTCTGATTCTCAGCCTTGGAGAGTGTCTGTAAATCGTCACTAGCTATGTTTCCATCCACCTATTTTAATGAGTATTTTGGAATATTGCATAAACGAATAGCAAGATGCACATAAATATCAACATACGAGTAGAATAAACTTTTTATCCGATAAGAACTACTATGGAAACACATTTACTGAATAAATTGCTGCATGCACATCAAAAACTTCATGTGATTTTGTTTTAGCTGATCATGTGAGGATAAAAGTGGTTGTGATGGGACGTCATTAATAGACAAATCAACATTTGCAGCTCATTGTAAAACATCTGAAATGTTGTTTTGCTCATTCTAATATCCCTCAGCCAAATTCCATCATCACAGTGGTTCAGTGTTATTATTATTTTTGTATTATTATTACCTCCAGAGCTGTCTTGACCATCTCACATCTCCAAAAGCCACTGCAAGTTATTTATTATACACTACCTGACAAAAGTCTTGTCGTCTATCCAAGTTTTAGAAACAACAAATAAAAACTTGACTTCTAGTTGATCATTTGGTATCAGAAGCGGCTCATATGAAAGGCAAAGGCCTCTAGATTACACTTGTTTACCAAAATAAAATATGATCATGATTATGAATGATTTAATGAGGACACTAAGGTCTGACTCTGCTTAGACAAAAGTCTCGTCACTGACTGAACAGAAATAATGTCCAGTATAGAATATAAAGTCATGCTGCAGTGGAAACAGAATGAATATTGTGTATGACTCCCATGAGCTTGCAGGACTGCATCCACACATCTCTGCAATGACTCCAGTAACTCATTAATAATAAAATAATAATAATAATCATTAATAGTAAAAGTAATCTGGAACGGCAAAGAAAGCGCTCTTGCAGGACTCCCAGAGTTCATCAAGAGTCTTTGGGTTCATCTTCGATGGCTCCTCCTCCATCTTACTCCAGAAAAGCTCAATAATGTTCATGTCTGGTGACTGGGCTGGCCAATCCTGGAGCACCTTGACCATCTTTGCTTTCAGGAGCTTTGATGTGGAGGCTGAAGTATGAGGAGGAGCGCTATCCTGCTGGAGAATCTGCCCTCTCCTGTGGTTTGTAATGTAATGGGCAGCACAAATGTCTTGACACCTCAGGCTGTTGATGTTGCTCCACTCTGCAGATCTCTCGCTCGCCCCAATACTGAATGTAACCCCAAACCATGATTTTTCTTCACCAAACTTGACTGATTTCTGTGAGAATCTTGGGTCCGTGCGGGTTCCAGTAGGTCTTCTGCAGTATTTGTGATGATTGGGGTGCAGTTCAATGGATAAATTATCTAAAACATTGACCTTCTGCAAATGACATTTTACTTATTGATATTTGGCACCAGTTCATCAGGAAGTGATGATTTTGTTCTCCTTGACTCTTTCACTTCTTTATTCGCTAATGATTTATGCATTATTCCAGTTTTGTGCACAAGTAGGCCTGTTACAATAATCAATATTTCGACTTATCGCACAATACATAAACATGAGCTCAATAGTTTTTGGTGATGCAATATATATCGCCTATACATAAAAAACTATTTTTGCAACATTTTAGGTTATTGCACAACCTCTCTATTTCTATTGGAGGTGTCAGTGTCAGTATGGTTAAAAAACACTATAGTATTTACCATAAATGACTAAACTATATTTTGATGTGGGTGCCTGACAACTGAGAAAAGATCTGGTAGCAGATATCACAGCCTCTGTTACTTTTTTTAATTTTATTATTATTTGTTTTGGATCTGCGTTTTCACATTCTGATTCCAAAGCCTAATCATTAAATTATTAAAATGACTAAATTAAATATTCTAAAGAACAAAATATGATGCGTTCTTTTGAAGAGTATACTTGCGTTATGATGCTATTATATTGCCCTTCTGGCATTATATAATGAGTGGCCTAAAATGGTCTTAAAATGACAATAATATCGTTTATCGCTATATATTTTGGTGCAATATAAAAAACAAAAAATAGATATCGTGACAGGCCTATGCACAAGTCTACATAAAATAGACAACTAATAATCTCTTCCACGATCACCTGAATCCCTGTGAACCACATGGAAAAACCTCACAAATAATGCAATTCTGAGTGTGTCTCACACAGGTGAGTGGGCTTGACAAACCACATGTAAAAAAAACACACTCTCTGACACTTTAAGCAGCACTTACACCAGTTTTGCACATTCACCAGAAACGTTACAATCACCCCATATCTCTTAAAAAACCTTGTGCATTTATGAAGGGTGCTTCACACAGGTGAGTGGGCTTGACAAACTACCTGTAGAAACACTATCTATTAAAAAACAAACTCCCCCACCTAACTCCAGCTCTTAATTCTGAGTACTAACAGTTCCTTTGTGTAATTAGCACTTGTTGTGTGTATTGCCTCTTCTTCGTGAATCACTGAATGTCTTCTCAATTGCAAGTCGCTCTGGATAAAAGCTGCTAAATGACTAAATGTAAAAATCTAATTCGCATCTCATGTAACCTGCATGGAAACATAGCTAGTCTAAATCGCATCTTTGCATGGAAACATAGCTGATGTTTGTGATGTGAGTGTTTGGGGTTTTCTCTGAGTGTGAATTGAGGTCAGGTCAACTTTGCGTGAACTTCTGACATTTCTTGAGAGGACGTTCTACTTTACGTCTACTGTACTGATTGTTGATGATACAGAGCAGGTTTATTCATTTTTACTGCTCTGACAGCCACCGATTGTACTCATACTAGATCTCGTACTAATTCTAGACTTGGGAACCTGACCTTTTTGGGGGATGCCATAGTCAAAGCACTTATTTCAAGTATTTTTAGGTGTGGTGAGAGTTATGGGGGTGTTATGTTTTAGGCATGGCAGGGTTGGTTAAGTTGTTACGTAAATAAGTCATTATCTTTAACTACACTCTAAAAAACGTTGGGTTATTAATGTAACCCAATAGTTGAGTTAAAAATATTAACTGCTTTGTTGGGTTATTTTAACCTTTTATTGGGTTATTTATTTAATAACTCAACCAGTTGGGTTAAGATTTTTGAATTCAACAGTCAACTGATGTAACTGACACAGAACAGCTATGCGTGCGTGATGTTGTTTTGCGTTATAAAATGTATTTAAGCTCTATAACGCAGTAATATTGTTTTTGTTTCTTTATCAAAGTGCCTCTCAACCGTGCCGTGCGTGTTTTTTTATATCCGTTTCACCTGGACTCGTAATTAGTGATGAGGCAAACGCGCGCTTCATAGCCGGTCTATCAGCGGATAGAAACGCTTTCTCTTCCTCTCGGGTTTATTGTTGGAGAAACTACAGTTGTTTGGAGAAATTAACACACATATTTGACATTTTCGGCCGTCATTCTTGCCTTTAAGACCCAGCGGAGACAATCAACCCGGAGTCGTGTCTTTTGGTTAAGGTATGTTTTTTTTTATTATTAAAAACATTGTCCTTTCGCTAGGAAACTATATTGTAACATCTAAATGCTAATATAAGCACATAAATATGATACATTTTATTCAGGAAGTTGCTGGTTTTGCCAAGAAGTACGGAATCGGAGCATTATATTATTGGTTATTACTCGCCGCTAGAGGGCGCTAAATGGATCGCAACGTTTCATTCTGTATGGTCAAGAAGAAGAGCAGAGCAGAAGCTTGCCATGTCATGTTTAATCAGAAGAGGATTCGTTGTCCATTTCAAGGTACTTGATTATTAACTATTGACAGTTAAATGTTATTATTACAGTTTGTCTGTACTGTATTAAAGGCCCTGAAAATGGCATTTTTCCCACATCTACAGGAATGGAAACCACACCCTGATAATGTTAGATGCTAATAGAAATGTTTTATCTGTTAAATATGTTAAATATGTCATACAATAATTAAATATAAGCATATATATATATTTGTGACATCTGTTAGCTTTGTATTGTAATAATACAAAGCCCTTAAACATGCATTGTCCTTGCACCGTTTTCAATACAGGTGAGATTTTAGTGATGCTGTGACCACTGAAATAACAATTGTTGTCCATCAGCTCACGTTAATTTGTGGTTTAATTTTTTCTTTTTGTTTGTTCACTGTAGGTTGTGCTGGACTGAGCGAGCTTTGGACCTCCTTGATAATCTTGTTGAGAAAGGTGAGAAAATAACAGCTCCGTATTTTGTAATATTAACATGATGTAAAAATGCGCCGCTACACACACTTAAGCAATATCATATATTGTAGAGGTGTCTTTACGTCACCATATTTCTTAAAATGAAATTATACATTTGTAATTCTTCTGTAAATGCATTTATACATCTCTGAACAGCACTGGTAGTGTGTAAAGACACAAATTCCTCTATCAGAAATGCTTCTGTGCCTTATTTGAGTGTGAATATGATATTAGACTCTGTATCAGGCATGAGGCCACAGGTAAGTACAGATGACTGATAGAGTCTAAGCACAGTTCAGAAATTTCTGAACTCCCGGAACAGTTGACCAAATAAATTGAGATATTACAGACATTAACCTATTTATATTAATCATTGCGTTATGACAGTTTACTGACAGGTTTCAGTTATTCCAGTAGAAATCTGTGATCAGGAGTTTCTCTCTTTTGCAAGTTTCTGGGCATGTGAATTAAGTACACTGATGAACATCAGTGCACAATTGACCATGTAAAATGGACCTTATTTGCCCACCAAATTTGCAAATGTGATGCACCTTAAGAACTCATGAGCACCTTAAGACTAGTCCTGCAGCTAAAAGTGCACATTTTCATAGTTTTTTTTTCTCTCTCTCTCTATCTGTTTAAGAGACCCCTGGAGATGACCACTTGCAGCCTTCCAGTTATCATTTCCCCATTGCTAAACTGGGTAAGTACACAATTTTTGTTGTTGTTTGGTCCTGCATACAAGTGCAAATTTACAATTTAAAATTTCTTTTTAAGATTTAAGCAAACATAATTTGGTAAATGGAGGAGTAGGAGCAGCAGAGGCGAATCCATCATGTCCTGGAGCTGGGTCAGTTGGCATTGCTGTGTGGAGTTTGCATGTCCCCCACAGTCCAAACACACACAGTATAGGTAAATTTAATAAACTAAATTGACCGTAGTGTACGAGTGTGAATGAATGTATGGGTGTTTCCCACTGTGGACCAAGAATGGTTTAGTTACCTATATTGTTCAAAATATCATGTTTTGTGTTCATCTGAGGAGAGATTTAGAACAAAGGGAGGGTGAATTAATGATGACAGAATTTCCATTTTTGTGTAAAATATCCCTTTTAATAAATGCAGTGTGCTGTTTGTGTGGCATGGATTGAGGTGCTGTTTTTGTTTATTTATTTTTAGATTGCTGAGGACGGGTATTTTATACCCACATATCAAAGATAAAGTTTTGGAGAGATGCATCACTGCAGATTCTCTCATATTGCAAAAAAGAGAAGAGAACCTTTGATCTACCAGTTCAAGCAAACATTTCATCTGGTGAGAATCCTGTATAACAGCTCTGTTTTAATCCCAATTTGTAGCATTTCACCTCTGATATAGGGGGCTTGTTTTGAGTTTAATTATTGTGTTTTTTCTGTTTGATATAAAGAGAGCCTTGGAGATCCCGCTTTGGAGATGGTGCTTTAACAACTCAGCCAGCTATCCTTTCTCCACTGCCATACAAATTGTGCGACCCTCATACCAGGAGGCAGAACAAGAATTTGTTGATTTGCAACCTCTAGGTGCAATATTTATGACAATAAAATTTGGACATTATCTAATTCATGTGTGTATATACTTGTATTTCATTCAGTATTTAGAGGAGGAGCAACAGAGACAAAACCCTTTCGTCCTGCTGCTTGGGGATGATCTAAACTGCTCTCAGCTGGTTGTTATTGTGGGAGGAGTGGCACTAAATTCATGGATTTAAATAAAGTATTGCCAATGTATTAAAAGCTGTGTTTTTGTATTTACATATAAAGATGACTACTACTATTATAATAATAAAATAATAATAATTTATTATTATTATATAGTGGTTAAGCCACTTGTCAAAATAACCCAACAAATTAGTTATTTTTGTAACCCAAATAGTTGGGTTAACCTTAATAACCCAATGGATTGGGTTAAAATAACCCAACAGAAGGTCGGTGCCAAAATAACCCATCTATGGGTTATCTGTTGGGTTATTATTAACCCATCTATTTTAAGTGAGTAGGTAAAGATGAAATGAGTGTTAATAAATGGGGTTTTTAGTTACTGACACATGTTAAACTATTAGAATTAGTCAAACTAAACATTTTTATAAAGTCAAAGCTGAAGAAGTTAAAATGAAAATAAAAATAGTATGAAATGCTATTATTAAATGATGTATTAATACATGAAACTCTGAAATAATAACTACTAAAATGGGAAATTTACAAAGAAAATGATAAAATTGTAAATAATAAATAAATAAATTGTAATAAATAAAATTATAAATAAAATGAAAATAAATAAAATGTTAATTAATAAATAAATTATGAATTAGATGGATCAATTAAAACGAAAATTACAATATGTACAATATGTAAACTAAGTAAATAAATAAATAAATAAATAAAAGCCCACTGCAAAAGCCGTAGAATACTTGATATTAAAATATAAAAAATTAACAAATTTTTAATAGAAATATACAAGATATGTAAGATAATAAACAAAAAAGGTCAAGTAGAACTATTAAAGCATAATTAAATTACAAAACCCTTTAATAAATCTCTGTTTGTAATAATTGTTAGTATTATTATTATTTACAAAAACATTTAAAAACGTACATAAAGTGAAGTGCATCGCAATTTAACAATTACATTAGAGATTAAGAAAGACCTATATCATAATTATTTAATTAATTTATGGCAAATAAAAAAGGTTAATTGTTAAAGTTTTATCATGTGAAGAATACAGAGATTAATAATAATAATAATAATAATAATAATAATAATAATAAGCCAATTCCTAAACACAAAAATCAAGTAGAATTATCAAACATAATTAAATTTACTGAACAAATTAATAAAATCACATTTATAATTATTAATATTTTTTATATTGTTGCTATTTGCAAAAACACACACCACATTCTTTAAAATGCAATGCATTCATTTTTAAAAGAATAATTACAAATGTTATCATTAAGACCTGACATATCATATTTATTATTATTATTATTATTATTATTATTATT
>CAIGQQ010030863.1:4606800-4637344 GCA_903798035.1 Danio albolineatus | reverse complement strand
ATCTATCTATCTATCTATCTATCTATCTATCTATCTATCTATCTATCATTTCCTTTGTCCATCCATCCATCCGTCCATCCATCGGTCTATCTGTCTATCTATCTATATATCTATCTATCCATCTATCATCTATCCGTCCATTCATCCGTCTCTATCTGTCTGTCTGTCTGTCTGTCTGTCTGTCTGTCTGTCTGTCTGTCCATCCATCTCTCCGTCTATCTATTTATCTATCTATACGTCTGTTCGTCCGTCCGTCTGTTTGTCCATCCATCCGTTTTGCTTTGTTTTGTGCTTTTATCTTTGCTAATTGTGTATTAGTTTTTAGTTATAAAAGATATAAAAACATTTGCCGACACAACCATTTTTCAGCTTTATTACTCGTCATTATTAATGCGAACCTGTGACTCTGTATCCCATCAGGCCCCTGAAAAACTCCGACAGCTCTCTGATGGATGAACAGCTGAGCGAATGGGCTGACGACGACACCAATAAACGATTCCGGGTGAGTGAGAAAACACCATCTGTATTAAAGACCCTCTGAAATCAGCATATTTTGAATTGTCTAATTAAGTTGATTCATAATGAGATGACATTGAGTTGAATATATATTGGGGTTGTCACGATACTGGAATTTGGTACCAATCGATACTGGAATTTTAAAAACATCCATTTCCTGCTAACAATTGAGCACGCTCCTAAAAGGCGCTGATTTGCCATTGTGTTCATGTGCTCGACAGAAATGACTGTGATTGGCTGTGAAGGTCATCAGTTCACCAAACTCACAGCTGTTTTCTGAGTGTAATCACAGATACAGGAACACTGGAGCGTTTCAAAGTCACGTTGATCAGCTGGTCTGTTTATAAGCTGACATACAAGCGTTCCGCTGATGAATCATGGCTTTAAAACGCTCCAGTGACCCTGTATCTGTGGTTACACTCAGTAAACAGCAGTGAGTTTGGTGAACTGATGACCTTTACGGCCAATCACAGTGCTGAATTTGGGACTTGACTGTACATTTGGTGCATTCCCAGCACTGGCAGTGATATCAATAAAACACTACTGGACAATCTTAAGATGAGAGGGGCTACTCAATATGCCCCATCCTGTTTTCACGTATCAATTAAAATTATATCACACATCAAAAAGATAAAGGTCAGCGGTGGTTAGCTGAGCAGCTTGCATAGATTATCAGGCATGCTCGCTCCTGTTTGTGTCGTCAATCTGGCAATCTGCATTTGCATCAAGTCGTCAGAGGAAGGATTGGGTAAAAAAAAAAACATTTCCAATGTTTTAGATTTCATCAATGCACCTTTTAAAGGAAGTGTGTGTGTTTGTGTGTGCAGTTTGAGGGGCAGAGCATTCTGGAGATGAGCGGTCAGCTGGATCACCGTCAGTGGACTCAGCAGCATCTGGATGCCGCAGACCTGCGCTTGAACTCGATGGCTCCGACGCCACCACAGGGAGAGATCGAGAACGACTGCATGGACGTCAACGTGCGCGGGCCAGGTGAGCGCTAACAACACTGCATTTAAAATCCAATGACATTAAAATAATGTTTTTTAAATGTTAGTATCAGTATTGTTGGTTTTATGGATGTCTATAAGCTAATGTGCAACAAAACAGTGACAAAGTTTGCGTTGTGAAAATATAAATTCAATTCAATTCACATGTATTTGTATAGCGCTTTTACAATGTAGATTGTGTCAAAGCAGCTTCACATAGAAGGTTATAGTAAATTGAAAATGTCAGTCCAGTTATTAGTGTTGGAGTTCAGTTCAGTTCAGAGTTGTCTAATATTTACTACTTAGAGTCCAAACACTGAAGAGTAATCCATCGATGCGCAGCTCTAGCTGCAGTCTAGGCGCCGGAGGTTGGAGAACTCGAGGCTCGTCTGTCCTTGGAGGGTCACAGGAATCCGTCATATAATAAACTGACATAAACATCCAAAGCTTGCAGTTTGTCACTTCCACCTACACGAATCAACAGTTTTATTCACGTCACCTCCTACTACAGTTTCTCATCACATCTTCTGACCAACCAAATCCTTTGTCTGACATGCCCCGCCCTCTTCAAGACACTTCTCGTTTAATGAGCTCAACCGCTCTCACTGGCAGAGCTGAGATAAAGGAAAAACACTATTTGCTGGGTTGTTTTTAAAAGGGAGGAGTCTCTAAGTCCCGCCCTCTTTTTAGTTCTTAAATTGAGATTGCGTCAAACATTGAATAAATTTTTTTTTTAAAAAAGCACATGTCAAAGCACTTCACGGGACCTTTAAACTCTGAGCTGAGACTAGTGTTGTCACGATTACTGGTTTTAGGGTAAACCGCGGTAAATTTTTTAGTTTAATTAAATCTGTGAACATGAAATGATACAAACATAAGAAAACGAGAAACTAAATACACAGATAATTGTTGTTGTTTACCACAAAATTGCATAAAAGCTGTGAATTTTATTTGTCGTACACACATTTTACATGTTACTTGTCAAGTTTTATTTGCTATTTTCACATATAAAACTTTGTTGACTGCCTTAAGTGTGTGCGTGACATTTATTTACGAACATTTTCAGCTTATATGAGCAAAAGCAGGATAATATTGATAACCGTGATCATTTTGATCACTATAATCGTGATATTGGATTTTCATACCATTACATTAATTCATTCATTTTTCATCAACTTAGTCCCTTTATTCATCAGGGGTCACCACAGCGGAATAAACTGCCAATTATTCCAGCATATGTTTTACACTGTAAATGCCCTTCCAGCTGCAACCAAGTACTGGGAAACATCCATACACATTCATTCACACACATACACTACAGCCAATTTAGTTTATTCAATTCACCTATAGTGCATGTCTTTGAATGTCCACCGGAGTACCCGGAGTAAACCCCCACGCCCACAGAAATGCCAACTAGCCCAGCCGGGGCTCGAATCAGCAACCTTCTTGCTGTGAGGCGACAGTGCTAACCACTGAACCACATCTCTAACTAACTCTTCTTGTTTCTTTTAATAGATGGCTTCACTCCGCTGATGATTGCATCGTGTAGCGGCGGCGGCTTGGAAAACGAAAATGGCGAAGCAGAAGAAGATCCGTCTGCTGACGTCATCACAGATTTCATCTATCACGGTGCCAACCTGCACAATCAGACAGACCGCACGGGCGAGACCGCGCTTCATCTGGCGGCACGATACGCTCGCTCGGACGCCGCCAAACGCCTGCTGGAGTCCTGCGCAGACGCTAACGTGCAGGATAACATGGGCAGGACACCGCTGCACGCCGCCGTCGCTGCTGATGCGCAGGGAGTTTTCCAGGTACATGATAGATCAAACTTATAGATTATATTCAGTTTAAACATTTTTATACAATTATTCCAAATGTAATTTCTGTGTATTTAATGTTATTAATAATAATAATAATATTAATAATACTACTAACTATATAATCATTGTTGTTATTAATATTATTATTATTATTGTTATTATTATTATTATTATTATCTAAAAACATGACTAAATGACTAAAAACTGACTGAATGACTAAAAACTATTAAAATATGAATAATTTAAAAATATAAAGCAATTTTTTAAACGTTAGTAAACTAAAACAAAGTTTTAATACAAATTGCAACTAAAAATATAAAGCAAAAGGAAAATATTATCGTAAATAAATATCATAAATTATATTTAGCTAAAAATTAAGTGTTAAACACTAAATTTAATACATTTTTTCAATGATACAATTAAATATAATTTCTCTGTATTTTATTATATATCTTTTATTTTTATATAATTTCTGTCTATTATTATTATTATTATTATTATTATCTAATGACTAAAACAATTAAAGTAGGAATTATTGAAAAATATAAAGCAATTTTTTAAATGTTAGTAAACTAAAACAAGGTTTTAATACAAATTACAACTAAAAATATATAAAAAAGGAAAATATTATCGTAAATAAATATCATAAATTATATTTAGCTAAAAATTAAGTGTTAAACACTAAGTTTTTAATACATTTTTTTCAATTATATAATTAAATATAATTTGTCTTTTATTATATATCTATTATATTTTAACATAATTTATATCTATTGTTACTATTATTATTATTATGATTATTATTATTATTAACTAATCTAAAGAACTAAACCAATTATTTGCATCATAAATGAATTTTTAAAAATTATTAAATATTAAATAACTATTTTTATTTTAAAAAAAAGTTAATGTTAGTAAAGAAAAACTAAGTTAAACTGAAATAAGTAAAAAAATAAAATAAAAAAGATTAAAACTCTAAACAGAAAAAGTAAAGAAAAAGAAAATATACGTACTGTTCGTAAATTAAAAAAAAATAAAAATGAAAACCTAAAAGCCAGAATTTTCAATACAATATTTCTTAATATAATTTCTGTCATTTTAAAAAAATTTTTAATTTATTTTAATTTTTAACAAAGCATACAGGCTGAAAAAACAATATAATGAAATATATCAATTCAACTACCCCCACCCCCCTCCCCTGCAGTCTCTTTAATAAATTGGGGTATCCAATGAACTTCTAGTAAAACAAATACTCAGAATCAAGTATCAATTATACAAAATAAGGCATCATTCTGGATCATGATCGTTGTTTTGTAAATTTCTGTCATTTTTTTATAATTATAATAATTGTTAATAGTATTAATAATATTGTTATTAACAAACATAAATGACTAAAAAAAATAAAAAATAATAAAACTTCATTAAAAATATAAAGCATTTTTTTTATTTTAGTAAATAAAAAATCAAAAATAACACACATTATACATAAATTATTAAAACAATTTTACATGTAAATTTAATCAAATGTAAAATTAAAATGTAAAAGCACAAATGTTTAATACAATAATTCTTTAAATAAACATTTTATATTATAAAATTGATAAATTAAAATAATAAACCTAAATTACTAAAACAATAAAATAAAAATAAATAAAATACAAATTAATGAAAAATATAGAGCGATTTAGTTCATTTATTTTTATTTATAAAAAATAAATAAAAATAAATGAAATAAATCGCTTTATATTTTTCATATTTTTCTCAATTCATCTAAAACTCAAAATAAATTAATTATATATCAAATATTATCATAATATATTTCAAA
This sequence comes from Danio albolineatus, assembly GCA_903798035.1. Lineage (NCBI taxonomy): Eukaryota > Metazoa > Chordata > Actinopteri > Cypriniformes > Danionidae > Danio > Danio albolineatus. The sequence continues at coordinate 4,632,194 of CAIGQQ010030863.1, read as the reverse complement.
TATATTATGATAATATATTTCTTATATATCATAATATATTAAATGTGTAAAAATGTAAATGTCAAGAAAATTAAAAGCAAAATACATATATAAAGTAATATATAGGTATATATATATAAAGCAAAATATAAGCAAATAAAAAATATTATGGACTAAAGCAGAGTTATATTAGCTATCTGGTGTATTTGACATCAATAATGCAGGTTAAATATGTATATTTGATGTGTATGTAATATATATTTCAAGTATGTTTGCTTGTGGTGTGATGTACAGTAGTCGTTATGCTTTTGGTTGTGAAATATATCTAAATCATGACCTTGTGTTTTTGAACAGATCCTCATCCGGAACCGAGCGACGGATCTGGACGCCCGCATGCATGACGGAACGACGCCGCTGATCCTGGCCACCCGATTGGCTGTTGAGGGAATGGTGGAGGAGCTCATTAACTGCCATGCAGATCCGAATGCTGTTGATGATTCAGGTATAAACACAAACACACACGACGTGCTGAAGAGATGCTGAAGATGCATGTAAATCACTTTCAAATGCTCACAGACTCACTGCTTTGTCTTTGTGCAGGTAAATCAGCTCTTCACTGGGCGGCTGCTGTTAATAATGTGGACGCTGCTGTCGTGCTGCTGAAGAATGGAGCCAATAAAGACCTGCAGAATAATAAGGTGGGTTTGTGAAATGGGTTAAAACAAATGATTGTGCATGTTTCACCTGTGTACATTATTATACCGACTAAAATGAAATCACTTCTGTTTGGTTATATAAGTTTATACATGTATTTATTTTGGGTTGTTATTATTATTATTATTATTAATAATTATTATTATTATTATTAATTATTATTAGTAGTAGTAGTATTAGTATTATGAATTATTATTTTTAGTATTTATTATTATTATTATTATTATTATTATTATTATTATTAATCTTGTTATTTGCATTTTCATCTTTTCATTCTCGTATATAAAGTGAGAGAAAGTGAGTATTTCCACTTAGTGTTATATTATATCTTTCTTTTAAACAAATAGATAATAATAAATAAATAAATAAAGCTTTCTTTTGTTTTCAAAATTTTGTACATTTTTATTAATAATATTTTTATTTTCTTAATGCTTAGGCTTAATTTATTTTAGTTTGTTGCACAATTTTTTGTATACAATTTCAATATTATTTTACTTTTATCTTAATATTAGTATTATTTTGTTTAAAGAGTTTATCATTTTAAAATCATTTTTATTAGTATATTAAATATAGTAAAACTGTTTATTTTAGTTTAACTTATTCTATTATGAGCTTTTGTATTGTTTTTTACTTATTTTTGTATGAATATTTTTATTTTTATTTTGTATAATTTTTTTTACTATTTTTAGTTTTTCTGTTATTTAATTTAGTTTAGTTTTTATTTTATCATTTTTTATTGTTTTATAGTTTAATATTTTAAATGTTTTATTTAAACGTCTTAATTTTTAAATCATGTTTGTTTTATTCTTAATTTAAAGTTTTAACTTATTTAGTTTTTATCGTTTTTTTATTGCGAGTACACATTTTTGGTTATATTATTTTCATTTTAGTCCTTTTTCTAAGTATTTAAATTCAATTTGTTCCAATCTTAATATTAATTCATGAATTTAATATTAGTTATTTTTTAAATATTACTTTATTTTTATCCTCTTTTTTTCTTTTTTTTCTTTATTTTACAATTCTACTATATTCAACAACATGAAATAAACAAATATGATAATAATAATACTGATAATAAATGGAAAACGCAACACTAGGGTGTTTACGCTGTTCCAGATTCAGTGCATTCAGCAGTTGTTAATATTGCAGTAGTCAATCCATTTCTTCCAATGTTTTAGAAATCCTCCATATTTCTTGTTTCTTTCTCATCAGTTTAGTTTTTAATCTGACATTCAAATTTTATTGGAGTAAAGAAAAATATTAACATCAATAACCTTTACTTTATAGGAGGAAACGCCTCTTTTCCTGGCCGCTCGTGAGGGAAGTTATGAAACGGCTAAAGTCCTGCTCGATCACCTGGCCAATCGGGACATTGCAGATCACCTGGACCAGCTGCCCCGGGACATTGCTCACGAACGCATGCACCACGATATCGTGCGTCTGCTGGAGGAATATAACCTGGTCCGGAGCCCGCCGCTGCCCTTATCACCCCCGCTCTGCTCCCCAAACACATACCTGGGCATCAAACCCAGCCCGGGAAACAACAACACAGCCAAGAAAACTCGCAAACCTGGAGGAAAAGGCGTCGGCGGGAAAGACAGCGGGAAGGACATCAGAACCAAAAAGAAAAAGAGCGGAGATGGCAAAAACAGCGGGATTATGGAAGTGGGCGTCCTCTCGCCTGTTGATTCGCTGGAGTCTCCACACGGCTACCTATCAGATGTCTCGTCTCCTCCCATGATGACATCACCCTTCCAGCAGTCTCCGCCCATCAGTTTAAATCAACTCCAGGGGTTGGCCGACTCCCACATGGGTGGAGCTCTTCAAGGTTTAGGGAAGCCGTTTGACTCCGCCCCTCGTTTATCTCATCTGCCGGTGGCCAACAATGTGGGTGGAGCTCAAGCAGGTGCTTGTGATTGGCTGCAAAGGGTGCAGCAACAACAGCAGCAGCAGGCAGGCATGCTAATGCCTACAATGCTCTCTGCTAATAATATGCCACAAGTCATGGGCTATCCCACGATGCAAAGCAGCCATCTTGGTGCACCATCACACATGATCGCCCACCAAAACATGGCACCAATGCAGCACCAAAACATCTCGCATCACTTCCTCGGGGACCTCAGTGGGCTGGATCTTCAGTCCAGCTCAGGACACGCCCCCATTCAGACCATCCTACCGCAGGACGGACAGCGCATGGCTCCGCCCATTTCTAGCACGCAGTTTCTGACTCCGCCTTCTCAGCATAGCTATTCCAACCCTATGGACAACACGCCCAATCACCAGCAGGTCCCGGACCACCCGTTCCTCACACCCTCCCCCGGGTCTCCCGACCAGTGGTCCAGCTCATCTCCACATTCCAACTTGTCTGATTGGTCGGAAGGAATCTCGAGCCCGCCCACTAATATGCAGATGAACCATATTCCAGAGGCCTTCAAGTAGGCGGAGCTTCGGCATCAATAAAGCTAGACTGTGTTTATATTAACGACAAGAACTGTTTTTATGGATGGATTATTTTTTTTATTGTTATTATTGTACGCTAAGAACCATTTTATTGTTTTTTTGTATTTATTTATATGCGTTTGGACTACAGATATTCATTTTTTTAATTTATACTGTATTTTATTTCTATTTTAACCATGTCCTGAAAATAATTCTTTAAGAAACTTTGTGATGCTGCCAGAGAATGATTTGTTTTTGTTGTTTTTAAGTCAAATTTCAGTATTAATTAGATTTTATACGATCCTTTTTACCAAACGGCTAGTTTTCTGTGAACAAAAGAGTAGAGAAAGTCTTAACATTGTGATGTTTATTGTATAGTGGCTGTATTGACACACTCTGACTTGCCTCCGCACACATTTCTGTATTTTTGTGAAAGAGAGTCATTTATGATGAGTTTATGCTATGTTACCGAGTATTGTCTGTAGACACTGTTCTCACTTCACTAAGAGCCCAAATGTTTGTTTTTTTCCCATGGTACCTTGCTTCAGGTGTTTTGGGAGCTTTTCATATGTAGCGTAGCGATCACTGTTATTTATTGCCTGCTGTAGACATGTAGGACTTTTTTTGAAGACATGTAGATGAGTGTGTGTGTGTGTGTGCGTGTGTGAACGTGTGCGCGTGTGCAGTGTGATGACATCATCGGTGCTCATAATGGTGTGGTTGTAATGTACCTGTTATGTTTTATAAATGCAGATCAAATGTTCTACTGCTGACATGAAAATGACTGATTGTAGTTTGTGGAGATAAAAATACGCCGTTCAATGCTTTTGTAAAGTTCATTTTCTTGACACAATAAAGGATTGTTACTTTTACTGTGTGGTGTCAGGCCTGATTTATCCTAAAACTACGCTATTACCTATACAGTACTACTATTTTATAATTTTATAAAGAGTTTCTAATGATGACGACTGAATTTACTGAAAAATAAATATTGTGAAATGTTATTTCTGATATTATATACACTCACTGGCCACTTTATTAGGTACACCTGTCCAACTGCTCGTTAACGCAAACCTCTAATCAGCCAATCACAAGGCAGCAACTTAATGCATTAAAGCTGCGGTCAAATTAGAGTTTGAGCATGTGAAATTCTGTCGTACGGCGCTGTATAAAAGGGGCGGGATTAAACAGGATGATTAGACGTTTAAAAAGCAGGAGATTTGGTCCATATAATCAATTTATGTCTAGAAAGGTTGTGTTTTGATCTTCGATTGGTCTCGAGCAGTCACATGTTGAGATTTCACAGGTCAAAGTTCACCAAGCTTGAACTTTGCACCGCAGCGAAATGCGAAACTTGTCGCACGAGCTTGCATTTCCAGTCTGACACATTTTCATGCGTATGAATGGAAGTCTATGGAGAGAAAAGTCCAGTGTGACAAGCATGTAAAGCATCTTTAAGCATGTAGACGCGTTCAAGACGATCTGCTGCAGTTCAAACTGAGCATCAGAATGGGGAAGAAAAGTGATTTAAGTGACTTCGAATATGGCATGGTTGTTGGTGCCAGACAGGCTGGTCTGAGTATTTCAGAAACTGCTGATCTACTGGGATTTTCACGCACAACCATCTCTAGGGTTTACAGAGAATGGTATGAAAAACAGAAAATATCCAGTGAGCGGCAGTTCTGTGGGCGCAAATGTCTTGTTGATGCCTGAGGTCAGAGGAGAATGGCCAGGCTGGTTCCAGCTGATAGAAAGGCAACAGTAACTCAAATAACCACTCGTTACAACCGAGGTCTGCAGAAGAGCATCTCTGAACGCACAACACAGCCAACCTTGAGGCAGATGGGCTACAGCAGCAGAAAACCACACCGGGTGCTGCTCCTGTCAGCTAAGAACAGGAAACTGAGGCTACAATTCACACAGACTCACCAACACTGGAGAATAGAAGATTGGAGAAACGTCGCCTGGTCTGATGAGTCTCCATTTCTGCTGCGACATTCAGATGGTCGGGTCAGAATTTGGCGTCAACAACATGTAAGCATGGATCCATCCTGCCTTGTATCAACAGTTCAGGCTGGTGGTGGTGTTGTTGTGTGGGGGATTTTTTCTTGGCACATTTTGGGTTCATTAGTACCAATTGAGCATCGTGTCAAGGCCACAGCCTATCTGAGTATTGTTGCTGACCATGTCCATCCCTTTATGACCACAGTGTCCCCATCTTCTGATGGCTACTTCAAGCAGGATAACACACCATGTCATAAAGCGTGAATCATCTCAGACTGGTTTCTTGAACATGACTATGAGTTCACTGTACTCAAATGGCCTCCACAGTTACCAGAACTCAATCCAATAGAGCGTCTTTGGGATGTGGTGGAACAAATCCGCCAACAAATCTGCAGCAACTGTGATGCTATCATGTCAATATGGAGCAAAATCTCTGAGGAATATTTCCAGCACCTTGTTGAATCTGTGCCAAGAAGGAATAAGGCAGTTCTGAAGGCAAAAGGGAGTCCAACCTGGTACTAGTATAAGTGGCGGTGAGTGTATACATTATGGACCACCCCAATGTTGTGTTATTATTAATTGTTGTGACGTTATATATATATATACACATATATCTATCGTCACCTTAGAATTATAAGGTTCTATCTGACATTTTTGTCAAAATTGAGTTATTGACAAATTCTTATTAACTGAGAACTTATTTACATTATGGGATGTTTTTTCATAAGTTGTTAACATTTTAAGACAATCTATTTAAAAAACAAATGTTACACATGTACTGTTTGCTATGGAATGCAAAAACTTTGAAGCTCAATATCTCAAAATCATTTATAACGCAGACAGAACCTTAGAATTCCAAGATGACGATTTCAGAAATGCATCTATTTTACGAATAAGCTGTACATCAAATGTTCTCAATCTGATTTTATAAGTGCCGCATAAAACTCACTCTAAAGATAAAGCATTTTAATGTCAATCCAGTGTTAATATTTCAGCTAGCTGCAGTTTCTTCTCAATCCGCCATTGGCTGTATTTTACCTGGTTTTTTTTTTTAAAGTATGTGAGTGTAAATGCTTTTCCCAGATTCGAAAAGAGCTCGTGACATACGCTGAATTAATTTTTCACTGCTTCTCCTATTTAAAGGCTGGTTCACCTGCACTTTTCCGAGGACAGCCTGGACAAAGATGTTTGTTTCCACCACAGAATTAAAAAAACAAATAATTGGAAATTATTTTTCCAGCAATCTCAAGTTTATATTTTTCTGAGAATTGTATCGCATTATAAAGCAGACTTTATTCAACTATTTATTGGAATATCTCACAATTATAATATTATATTTCACAATTGTGTCTTTTGTTCTTTCTGAATTGAGTTGAGAAAAGCCTGAATTGTGAGATGTAAACCTGCAATTGCAATCAATTCAGAATTGTAATTATTCATTCATTCATTTTCTTGTCGGCTTAGTCCCTTTATTAATCAGGGGTCGCCACAGCGGAATGAACCGCCAACTTATCCAGCATATGTTTTACGCAGCTGATGCCCTCCATAATGTCCTTCCAGCCACAACCCAACACTGGGAAACACCCATTCACACATACACTACAGCCAATTTAGCTTCTTCAATTCACCTATTGCACATGTGTTTGGACTGTGGGGGGAAACCAGAGCACCCGGAGGAAACCCACGCGAACACGGAGAGAACATGCAAACTCGACACAGAAATGTCAACTGACCCAGCCAAAGCTCGAACCAGTGACCTTCTTGCTGCAATTTGATTTTACGGCACAACTTCAACACCTTCGTGGCACACATGTACATTAAAAATAAAGGCTGTAAATAACATAAATAACGACTGAACATGAAGAATGATCTCCAAGTGGAGGTCTTCAAAATAGTCTTGTGCTGGGGTGACACGGTGGCGCAGTAGGTGGTGCTGTCAGAAGGTTGCTGGTTCGAGCCTCGGCTGGGTCAGTTGGCATTTCTGTGTGGAGTTTGCATGTTCTCCCCGTGGTTGCGTGGGTTTCCTCCGGGTGCTCCGGTTTCCCCAACAAGTCCACAGATATGCAGTACAGGTGAATTGAGTAAGCTAAATTGTCCGTAGTGTATGTGTGTGAATGAGTGTGTATGGATGTTTTCCAGAGATGGGTTGTGGCTGGAAGGGCGTTCACTGTGTAAAACAAATGCTGGATAAGTTGGCGGTTCATTCCGCTGTGGTGACCCCAGATTAATAAAGGGACTAAGCCGAAAAGAATCTGAATGAATGAATGAATAGTCTTGTGCTGTAAACGTTGTGCCCACCAGTCTCATTAAGTGAGGTTAATATTAAATTAAACATATAAATAATGATTATAAAAAATTATATGGTTGTTAAGACTGTTGAACTGTTTTGTGTTGTCAATATGTTAGTGTTTATGTAGTTCCTATTGGAGTTTTGTGTGCATCATTGTGTGCAGTGTTTGTGTCTTTGTAACCACCTCTGAGCATAGTGTGGGTCACGAGTCACTGGTGTTTCTATTTCAGGGGTCGCGGGCTGAAAAGTTTGAGAACCCCTGACCTACAGAGTAACAATGTGTGCTGCATTATTAACGTTATAAATATAGATTGTTTTTGGACTTCAAATGGGCGCCACGGTGCCATAGTAAGTAGCACAATCGCCTCACAGCAAGAAGATCGCTGGTTCAAGCCTCGGCTGGGTCAGTTGGCATTTCTGTGTGGAGTTTGCATGTTCTCCCCGTGGTCGTGTGGGTTTCCTCCGGGTGCTCAGGTTTCCCCCACAGTCCAAACACATGTGGTATAGAAGAATTGGGTAAGGCTAAATTGTCGTATGAGCATGAATGAGTGTGTATGGGTGTTTCCCAGAGATGGGTTGCAGCTGGAAGGGCATCCGCTGTGTAAAACAAATGCTGGATAAGTTGGCGGTCATTCCGCTGTGGTGACCCCAGATTAATAAAGGGACCAAACCGAAAAGAAAATGAATGAATGAATGACTTGTACTGGCTTGAATTGATAATTGAACATGTTTATGTTTAATACTGAATTGTTTTTACATTTGTTTTTATTAGTTGTAGAAAACCTAGTACAGTATATTGTTATTTGTTATAAATAACGTGAAAAATGTAGTTTAATCTTAAATACATTGCTGAGCTCAACCCTTTTATAGTTGTTTTCATTTAAAAAATCCACAGGTATATTTCTATCAGTAAACTTGCATTATTAAAGTGAAATAAATTTGTCAAGTCATCAATAATCAGGCGTCATCATCATCACCAGTATTGATTATGTGACCTGTATCTGCAGGACGCTCCTGTACGCGCACGCGCATGCGCACTCTCCCTCCATGAGCTTGCATATATATATATATATCCATAGTGACAATACCAGAGACGGGCCGCGGCGTCTCCCATGACAACCGCCGCCGGACAATGAACGAGGTCCCGGACGGAGGACCGAACACGAACAAATATGGATTTTTGAAGCGACACGTTTTTCCCAAAACGCGTTCAGCTTTTTTTGACGTCGTAATCGGTGAATCTGTAGCGGCGCGTCATGTAGCGGAGGCCGACTGCGCTTCTGCTGGGCGGGGAGCGACGGAGAGCCGTTCGGGGGGAACATTCGCGCATCTTTAAAGCTGGATTGTGGATTTCAGGCGTGGATAAAGGTAAATTATCCGGTGCTAGCTTCGGCTAGGCGGCTCTAAAGTCACCGGGTTTGGCTGACAGGTGCAGACAGATTATATTTCTCTGATAGTGATAGTAAAGCAGCTCCATTCATTCATAATCTCTCATTTGCTTAGCAGACTGAACACACACACACATGCATCGTGTTTAATTGGATTGTTTTGCTAATTTGTCGTTAACATTGGTTCGTCTTGAAGATCAGGCATTGTTTGGTCTGATACACACAGTCTGGATCAGGATCGGGATGTTGTTTGTCTGTCTGGGCCTGTTTTGAGCTGCTTTAGTGATTCACATTGTCACATTGTAGTTTTTTTTTAAAATTACTATACTGTTTCAATACATTTAATGCTGAGGCAATACTGTATTGATGTTTACTGTGGTACAGCACTTTTAAGTTTCACTTGCTGACAGTAAAATGTGTTAATGTTGAAATATAAATTGATGTAAAATTATTCATATGTTAAATAACATAAAGGTCTTCATGACAACACATTAAAATAATGATTTGGTTTAAGAAATTTATAGAATTATGTAGAAATATAGTCTGTTACTATTCTGCTGAGTATATAATTGTGGGAGTCGTAGTATTGGTGGTAATAATAAAAGCATTTCTTAGATTTTATTGCATGTTACTCCTGCTTACAGTAAACTGAATGTATAATACATATAAAAGAGACTACAGAAATTCTGGGGAATATTTCATACAGCCTTATTATTTGTGTGTACATTTTAATATTTACTTGAATTAATTTGATTAGTCATGTTTTTTTTTAACTTTTCATTGTAAGTAAAGAGACGCTAAATCAGGCAGCTGTCGCCTCACAGCAAGAAGGTCGCTGGTTCAAGCCTCGGCTGGGTCAATTGGCATTTCTGTGTGGAGTTTGCATGTACTCCCCATGTTCGCGTAGAGTTCCTCTGGGTGCTCTGGTTTCCCCCACAAGTCCAAACATATGCGGTACAGGTGAATTGTATAAGCTAAATTGTCCGTAGTGTATGTGTGTGAATGAGAATGTATGGATGTTTCCCAGAGATGGGTTGCGGCTTGAAGGGCATCCGCTGCGTAAAACAAATGGTGGATAAGTTGGCGGTTCATTCCGCTGTGGCGACTCCAGATTAATAAAGGGACTAAGCCGAAAAGAAATGAATGAAGTTGATATAAAAATAAAAACCATTGTTGTTAACATTCATTCATTCATTTTCTATTCGGCTTAGTCCCTTTATTATTCTGGGGTTGCTACGGTGGAATGAACCACCAACTTATCCAGCACGTTTTATGCAGCAAATGTCTTTCCAGCCACAAGCCATCACTGGGAAACATCCATACACACTTATTCACACACATACACTACAGACAATTTAGCCAATTCACATATACCACATGTGTTTGGACTGTGGGGGAAACCGGAGCACCCGGAGGAAACCCATGCCAACACAGGGAGAACATGCAAGCGCCACACAGAAATGCCAACTGACCCAGCCGAGGCTCGAACCAGCGACCTTCTTGCTGACCGTGCTACTCACTGCGCCCCCGTGATGCCTGTTGTGAACATCCAAAACATATAAAATATTTACAGTTTGTAGTTATAAATGGCGTGGTGTAACTGTAATATTAAATACTGGTACCGGTGCAGTATGCCACAAAGTACCAAAATAATAAATATGACATTTATATTTCAGTGATCATATATTTAGAATCATATAAGATCACTTTTTGAGGAAAACAAGTCACATTTGACACATTTCATCATATGTAACAGGGCTGCAACTATATTGGAAAAATCTGACATTGCGATATTTAGTTTTTCTGCATTGCGATATGACTACAATTTTGAGAGATGACTTGAATAGCTTTATTTGGAAGCAATTCATTAATTTAGATTGATTAAAGTTTTCTACAAGCAAGTATAGATTTAACAGAGCAAAGATAAAAGTGAAATAAACAGTGCTTTAGGGTTTTCTGGGGAGCTTGTGTTACACTGGTACAGAAACAAAGTTTTATTTTTATTTTTTTATAATTATTTTTTAAGGGTTTTCACCTTTATTGGATAGAACAGTAGAGAGAATTGACAGGAAAGCATGGGACGCAGAGAGAGGGGTGGGATCGGCATAGGACCGCAAGGCGGAATTGAACTTGGGTCGCCGTGAGCATCGGAGTGCTTGTGTCGACGCACTAACCACTACACCACTGGCGCCGACAAAACAAAGAAATTTAATGTAAAAAGGCATGGTATTCATTATATATATCGTTTAAAAAATACATTTTAATTAAAGTTACAAACTGTACTATTTTTTTGTCTGCATTTTTATTTTTAATTATTTTGGATTTTTATTTATTTATTTATTTTTTAAGTGTTATCGTCTTGCAAAGCGTCCTTGAGCACGGGAAAGGCACTACATAAAATAAACTTATTATTATTATTATTATTATTATTATTATTAATATTCATTCATTCATTCATTCATTATCCTTCGGCTTGGTCTCTTTATTTATCATGGGTCACCACAGTGGAATGAACCGCCAACATATCTAGCATATGTTTTACACAGTGGATGCCCTTCCAGCTGTGACCCAGTACTGGGTAACATCCATACACACTCATTCACACACATACACTACGGCCAATTTAGTTTATTCAATTCACCTATAGCACATGTGTTTGGACTTGTGGGGGAAACCGGAGCACCCAGAGGAAACCCACGCCAACATGGGGAGAACATGCAAACTCCACACAGAAATGACTGACCCAGCCGGGACTCGAACTGGTGACCTTCTTGCTGTGAGGCGACAGCCACCGAACCACCGTGTCACCCCTTATTATTAACATAATTATTAATATTGTAAATTTTAACAAAAACAGATAATAAAATTAACTATAATCCAGACTCAACATTGCACATCCTGTGATATGACTACTGCGGATGTGCCCATGACGATATTCATGCTAAAACTATATATTGTGCAGCCCTAATATGTAGTAATATCTAAAAGTGTTTGTGTGTTTTTAGGATGGATGTAGGAGCGCTTGCTGCTGGGGATGGTGGCCCGAGAAGAGCGGATTTGGTTGAGGGAGGGCTTGAAATCGTGCCCCTGGAAATGTACGACTCGGCCCGAGCAAAGATAGAAGCAAACCTCCGCTGGTTGTTCGCCAAAGCGTACGGTGAAGGTAAGAGGCTCTTTTAAACATACAATATACAGTTGAAGTCAGAATTATTAGTGAATTATTTTTCAAATATTTCCCAAATGATGTTTAACAGCAAGGAATTTTTCACAGTATTTCCTTTTTTTTTTCTGGAGAAAGACTTATTTGTTTTATTTTGGGTAAAATAAAAGCAGTAAAAAAATAATAATAATAAAAAATAAGGTCAAAAGTATTAGCCCCCTTAAGCAATATTTGTTTTCGATTGTCTACAGAACAAACCACTGTTATGCAATGACTATGGCATAATTACCCTAATTTGCCTAATAAGCCTAGTTAAGCCTTTAAATGTCACTTTAAGCTAAATGCTAGTATCTTGAAAAATATCTGGTGTAATATAATGTCCTGTCATTATGACAAAGATAAAAGAACTCAGTTATTAGAAATGAGTTATTAAAGTTATTATGTTTAGAAATGTGCTGAAAAAAAATCTTCTTTCTGTAAACAGAAATTGGGGAAAGAATATTCAGGGGGGCTAATAACTCTGACTTTAACTGTAGATGGGTTCTTCAAAGTAAAATAAAACCGGCATTTGGTAGGACGCTGTGTTCTGGGCACAACACACTCTTGTTTGGCTCCTGACATCTATTGCTTTAGATGCTGCCAGTGAGATGTGGTGACTGGCATGAGGAAAATAGTTGAGGAGGGTCGAATGCTGTGTCGAGTGCATATGCGTGCGTGCATGCTTGTGTGTGTGTGTGTGTGTGTGTGTGTGTTTAGATGCTTAGTCAGCAGTTTTCTCAGTCCACACTGACCAGAAGGACCAGACCAGTCTAGAAGGACCAGACATTCTCCCGGCATTCTTTTTTTTTTGTAATATTATGTTTTATTTAACATTTATAAAACATTAACAAAACACTACAATACCAATCAAAAGAAGAAAACAAATAGTACAGAATAATTGACAATAGCCCCCCCCACGGAAAAAAAAAGAGGGATCGTCTCTGTTTTCCAGAGGTATACCGCAGTTTGGAAAAGTCAAGGTTTTCATACCGCCAAAATTTTCTGTAATACTGTTATATTTTCATAATTCTGGTATACGAGTACGATTTATTTTTATTTACATTTTTTTAAGGTGTAAATTGTAAAGACATCTGTGTTTTTGAAACAAATGAAGACAGCAGAAGTCAATGACTCACTTGAACTATTTAGCCTCACATGTTTACTGCCCCAAAATATTTTAAAAGTTTCTCAAAATAAAATATATTGTGTTCAAAGGGGAAAAAGATTTTGTTTTTTTGCCAGATATTTAAAAAGAATATAATTTAGAGCAGTAATCACAACACTGTCATACCGTGAAACCGTGATATTTTTATCCAAGGTTATCATACCGTCAGAATCTTATACCGGCCCATGCCTAACACACACACAACATACAGTGCATCTGGAAAGTATTCATAGCGCTTCACTTTTTCCACATTGTTTTGTTACAGCCTTATTCCAAAATGAATTATATTCATTTATTTCCTCAACATTCTACACACAATCCCCCATAATAACAGTGTGAAGAAAGAGTCTTTGAAATTGTTGCAAATTTATTAAAAATGAAAAACCTGAAAAATCACGTGTACATCAGTATTCACAGCCGTTGCTCAATACATTGTTGATTGTGTGTAGAATTTTGAGGAAATAAATGAATTTAATCCATTTGGAATAAGGCTGTAACCTAAAAACGTGGAGAAAGTGAAGCGCTATGAATACTTTCCGCATGCTCTGTATGTAGCATAAACATAAACAAGAGATGACAATACTCACATTTTTACAAAGCCAGTGTCATGGATATATAGGTTAAAATAAAGATAAAGATTTACAAACTTAAAATACTAAATTCCCAAGAGTCTTAAGACAGGTTTCCATGTGGTTTCAGCTTTTTTTTTTGAGGTTACAAGACGTAGTTGTTCCATTTGAATGACATAAAGCCTCCCGGCACTCTTTAGTTGAAATAAATGATCATGATTGATGCATGAAACAGGACTGTGGCCAATTTGATTAAATCACATCACGAATATGCTGATAATGATAGAAATCTCATAAAATACTTCCTTCCTTGTTTACGTTTTTATGGCTGTTTTTATAAATGTATCGCCAGGAAGAATTTTAAATGGGGAACCTCAGAGACTTATTTTACATCTTGTAAAAAGGGGCGTATTCCATAATAATCCTGCAAAAAGACTTGTTTTTAGATTTCGGGATTATTCATGATCTGCTGAAAGTAATCTGTTCATTCAAATAAGTTGTGTTGTTTTATTCATTTGCTTATAATTAATGCAAGCATCATGGGGTGTAGGAAAGTGTATCCTAAACTTTTTGTACATATGTTTGAGAAAAGAATAATGACACGACTCAGTAGCTGCGTCCCAAATGACACACTATACACTATGCACTTACACACTCAACAGCATAGTATATGTATGTAGTGTCGTCTCAAATGGAAAACAACTGTTTTTTTACTAAGCGGAAATTCAAAGCGTTTCCCAGATGGTGTTTGACAGTTGCCAAATTAGCAAAATAAATGACCAAACTACCAAACAATACCTGCCATGAGTATACCCACATTCACCATCAGGAGGCGCTATAATCACTCTCGTAGGAGAATTTTGCTTTCACAATTCAACATAAATAAAGTTATCCAACATGTGCGCCCGATAGCTCCGCCTCTTCCGTTACGTAAGCAAAGCTGTAGCTGTTGAGTGCGTGAAGAGTCCATCATTACACACTTCATTTTACTAGTTGTATTACCACAAATTACCAGTACTTTAAGGTTTAAAAACAATATATTACTTACTATAAACTACTATAGCATTTAATGTGGGAAAACATTAATAAAGATAGTTATTTGAAAATTAAGTAAATAAATACTATTAAATCACTTGATTAAAATAGTGTTTTACATTTATTAAATGTAAAAAGATTTTTATTACATATAAAGATGTAGCATTGCCTGCCCTATACATATTAACTTGCTGTTATTTCCTTTATTATAAATGAATCCATTATATAAATGAAATTCAGCAAGGCCAGCAAACCAGTATCTGCTATAGTGACTATATGACTGATCATCTATGATGACTGATAGAAATCTGTTCAGTTTATTATATTGAATGGCGATCGGAAACAACGCTCCACTTTCGCCCGTCTCAATCGCAATACTTATGAAACAGTAAATACTATTGTTTATTGTGTACAATATTTATTAACAATATATATATATATATTGTTAAAAATATATATATTGATGACGATGTCTGAGAAGACGTTAATAACATTAAAATCCGTCGTAACCATATATGATTTGATGAAATCGTGTGTGCTGGATTGTGTGTGCCTGAAATGTGTGTGGTTCTGCGGGCCTGCTGCTGGATATTATCAAATACCTCATACTAGGCATGGGCCAGTATAAGATTCTGATGGTATGATAAACTTGGATAAAAATATTACGGTTTCACGATATGACGGTATTGTGATTACTGTTCTAAAATATGCTCTTTTAAAATGTTTGGCTAAAAAACAAAACCTTTTACTTCCTTTGAACACAATATATTTTATTTTGAGAAACATTTATAATATTTTGGAGCAGTAAACATGTCAGGGTAAATAATTCAAGTGAATCATTGACTTCTGCGGTCTTCATTTGTTTCAAAAACACATTTATTTACAATTTACAGCTAAAAAAAAAAAAAAAAAAAAGTAAATAAAAAATATCACCCATACCTTAGGAACGGTATAGCAGAAAATTTTGGCGGTATGAAAACCTTGACTATTCCATACCGCGGTATACCTTGAAAGGTATCGTCCCATGCCTACCTCAGACCTAATCTGAGAATTTGACTGAAAACAAACAGGAAGTGCATTTTCAGATCTTAATTAAAGATTACAAGGGCAAACTGTTGTTTATTTCTTAATAACATGCACAGATAAAATGTTCACCACAATACTAGCAATTTGAGCAATATGATTAGTTTTGATTTCATTTGTACTTTAATTATTAATAACTAAAGCTGAATGTCTGATTCAGCCGGAGACAGCCAAAAATAGGTTTAGTGGAGTCTTTAAGTTAATACTTTCGAAACAGAATGTCCCCAAATACACATTCAAACATTATTTATTAGAGACAAGTTGATATCATTTGTGTTATACAAAACCGTCTTATTAAAACCGTCATTGTTTTTGAAAAATAATAGAAGGTGGAGACCTAAAATGTACCCACAATTCTAGAATCCCTCACAAATAGCTGTGCAAGTGAAACACACTGGATGTGTGTTTGATAGGCATGGAGGAAGGTGATGATGATGATGAAGATGGTGATGGTGTGTGATACTCTAGCAGAGCATCTTGGGTCTAATCAGGGACAGAAATAACAGCGTCGGTGTTACATCACAAAGCCTTCAGACTGAATTAGCCATGTGTGACTGTAGGAGAGCACCGGTGTGTGAACATGCGTTGACTTTCGGTGGCGTGTCGTGTGGATAATCCAGAGTAATGCTAAATGAAGCCTTCTTGTGACTTCTAGTGATTTCTTCACACACACAAAAATGATAGCAGATCATTATTTATATTCTTGAATAATGAATGCGCTGAAATGAAAAAATCTAAGCCATTACTATTTTTTGTTACTGATACGATGGCTGAAATACTACTCTTATGTGTAATGCTTGATTTTTATAAATCTTTTGCACCTGATGAAGATTTCGATGTCAAGTCAAATGTATGTCGCACTTTTTACTATAAACGGTACACAATAGGCATGAGACAATAACTGTTTTCAAGGTGTACCGTGGTTTGGAAAAGTCAAGGTTTTTAAAACAGTCTAATTTTCCTGCTATACCGTTCCTAAGGTATGTGTAAGATTTTTTTTTTAACGTTTTTTTTAAAGGACAACAGTATTTCCAGCAGAAAAGATCTCCAAAGATGCTGCTTTAAATTGTAAAGAAATCTGTGTTTTTGAAACTATCGAAGACAGCAGAAGTCAGTAGAAGTAGAAGTACGTTTCCATCCACCACCTTTTTTTATTCGCATTTTGTATATGTGCATAATAAAACGGTTGATGGAATCGCCATGATGCGCATAAGTTTTGAAAATGCACATTTAAAATCTATGTGCATAACTAAGTAGGATAAACTTTTTATTCGATAAGAAAAGATGCGTATAAACTGCGATGGAAACACTTTTACCACATAAATTCCAGTATGAGCATAAAAAAAAAAGTAATGTGATTTTTTTGTTATAAGAGATCATGTGATGATAAAAACGTGTGTGAATGGACAAACCAGCAGGCTGAGCACATCGTAAAACATCTGAAATGTTGTTTTGGTCATTCTAAAACACCTTACCGTTTAAGTAGTTGTGTTATTATATTATTAATGACCTCCAGAATCAAGAGCGTCTGTGCTCCGCGTCTGACACCTTCAAACCGCGTGTTCACTGGTGTCAGGATTGCCTTTTGAGGCACAAGTCATTTATTAAATGAAGAAAAGATTGACGCAGCTTCTCCTACTGGAGCAAATTACGTTTTTACTGTTGATATTTGATGCCAGTTAATCAGGAAGTGACGATTTTGTCCGCTTGGACTCATTGGATGGAAACGCTGCTTTATTCGCATGTCTTTTATGCCGTAATCCAGATTTGCGCATCAAGTTCATTCGCATTTTTGGATGGAAATTCATTTTCATAGTGGTGATTCATTTGAATTATTTAGCCTGACATGTTTATGGCTTTGGATGGCAGGGGAGGGATTGTATTTGAAAGATATTATGCTTCTTTCATCACTGCTTTATAGAGCAAACCATATTAATGGCATGATCGTTTCAAAGCTGTCCAGATGTGACTGTTTATACGCATCAATTGCATTCTATGAAATGATAGTCGGTCCATAGGTGAATTGAATAAACTAAATTGTCCGTAGTGTATGAGTGTTTGTGTGAATGAGTGTGTATGGGTGTTTCCCAGTACTGGGTTGCAGCTGGAAGGGCATGCATTGAGTAAAACATATGCTGGAATAGTTGGTAGTTCATTCAGCTGTTGCGACCTCTGAAATGGAGACTAAGGTGAAGGAAAATGAATGCATGAATAAACGGATATAATATACCATATAGAATTATATCATTTAGAAAATGTCTGAATTGATGCTTTGTCATTATTGCTTTAGATCCGATGAGGGATGCGTTTTCGAAAACCATCGTTAGCTAACTGAGGTCGCAAATTCCGTCGTTACAAACATAGTTTGTTGATTTAGTGTTTCCCAAATCCATCGTTCCAATGAACATTCACAAACTGCATTGCAAACTTGTACGCTTGCAACTACACCTCTAGAGCTGTAGTTAGAGGCAGAGTTCCTGGCTGTGTTCTATTCCCAGTTATTCCCCCCTATGCCCTATTCATTTAGAACTTTCTAACATTTAAACTTGGAATGATTTAAAAAGTGAACATTAAGGTCATCTCAAGTATTTTTTACACTTCAGTTTTAGTGATCTTCATATTGACAGTTGCGTTCCCTTCGTAGTGCACTATGAAACCATTTAAAACCATTTTGAACAAGCCATGTTTTGTCTTGACGAAAGCTATAGGTGACTATTATTAAAAAGCAGAATTTACGTTATGTCTCCAAAGCTTGCAAAAACAAAAATGTATAGCATATTTTAATGCCTTTAATTTATAGCAGTTTATTTATTAAGTGTCTGTATATGACATGGGCCTGTTGGTTAGAACATTTCTGCTGTGGCTTGAATGTGTCAAATTGTAAAAATAGACTTTTCGAAAAATATAAAATAAATAAACAATATCCTACTTTATTAACCATTATTATTATTATTATTATTATTATTATTATTATTATTATTATTATTATTATTATTATGAATATCAACATTAAAGTAGGATTTTTTTCATTTCCTAATAATTAATAAATTTTAATTTTCATTTCTTAATAAATAGCCTCATTATTTATTTCTAGGAATATGGCATATTCTCAGTAACATTTGTAAAGGAAGCATATGTGTCATTTACATATATTTCAATTAATATAGAAAACGAGTGCATGTCTTTGCCAAAACTAATATTGGATTGTTTTTAAATGCGTGTGCGTGTAGTAAAACAATATAATTTGCACAAAAATTATGGGGTTCTTCTCTAAAGCAGTAGTTACTCCGCCCTGTTTAGAGCGTCATTATGGAGGTTTTACGTTATAACTAACGTGGTTCAAACGATGGATAGAGAAACTACGGGATTTGCGAAACACTCGTTACTTCAGCGTTCTTTTCCCGAACCATGCATTGTACTATGATAGTTCAGCCACGAGTTACGTCGTTGTTTGGGAAACGCACCCCTGTATGATTATTTGACCTTGGTGACCTCATGCAAATGACTGGATCTGCATATGGATCTGGATCTGGATCTAAATTAATCTTCCTCATTTTCTTAATGGAATATAATAATAATATAACTGCAATGTCTGTGTTTTAAATCATGCTAAACTGCTGTAGCTAGGATAATAGAACTAAAACAGCTTTTACATTGAGTAAATGTAGCACTGAAGCAGAATCCGCATGTTCAGTTTCTGCACTCGTTATTTCAGAGTCGTGTAGATTTATAGCATGTGACTGATTGTCCTTTATCTCAGAGAAGTTCACTGTGTGTCTGGAAGATGAACCTGCATTTGCAGATGAAGCAGAGATCAAGAGAGTATGATGTGATTTGGTGTGTTTAAATATATTTATAGTTCTGCTCTTTGTCTGCTGGTGAAGGTGTGGTCAGATGTCAGAGTGAGGGAATCCCTCCGTGTGTGTGACCCATTTCTGACTGTCAGCCTTTATTTATTCATGAGAAGAAGTGCACATTCACTGACACTAAGACACACATGGGGAGCCTGGCGATGGGCATTTCTGTTAATGTAAGAAACACAAAATATGGTAATACTGTTATATTTATTTGAGTGTGTTTACAGCTATAGAAAAAGTCATATATATATATTGGTTCATGAGGCACGAGGCTTTATGAAAATAAAAGCCTTTAAATGTTTTTCCAGACACATTTAGTTGCTAAATTCATTATCGTTATCGTTTATCGATAAAATGCTTATGATAAGTCGCTGTTTGTTTACCTTCAAGCTCTGCTGCAGTTGCTTGATGCATGTGCACGTGAAGCAGTCTGTGAGCGCCAGCACATACACATACAGTATGTACATCTCGACATGTGAAAGTGTTCCTGCGTATGTTTTCATCGAAGTTGTTGAGAATACTTATCCATCCACAGAATTTGTAATGTAGTCATATGTGTAAACATGTAGCTGGGGTTTGCGTTTCTGCCTTTGGAAGTCTCTGGGACAAAGCAGCTGCATGAATGCTAAAGCTTAATAAAAGTGAAATCATCAACAAAAGCCCGACCCCTTCTATGTTTACAAATACAAGCGCAGCCTTTTAGAGCTCATTTCAGGTTAATGATGTCAGAATTTACCAGTATTGTAAAAATGCCCCATCCCTAGTACGTACTTGAGTAATTTGCAATATTAGACTTTAAAACAAACTACGGACAAACTGCGGAGACCCAGAAGGGATGTGGTAGTGGGAAAAAAATGGGTGGGAGAAGAAGAAAAAAATGCGTGGGAGAAAAAAAAATGGGTGGGAGGAAAATATTTGTTTTTAAGTTTTTGCGTTCCTACGCAAAAATGTTTTGCGTTCCCTCGCAAAGTTGTTTGCGTTCCCTCGCAAAAATGTTTTGCGTTCCCTCAAAAAGATGTTTTTCCACAAACACTTCCTGTTCACTTCAAGAGCAGAAGATGAATCTTTCTTTTTGTTGTTGTTTGATAACGGTGGAGTCACTGTAAGAAGGCGCAGATCTATAATGAAAGCATTTCATTACTTTAGTAACTGTTCATTTTAAGAGAAAATTAGTTGCGTTTAAAATAAAACACGCAGGACGAACATGTTTAGATAATATTAAGAGTATTTGTCTGTTTAAACACACATCCGAATATCAAAGTGTCCTGCACTTTCACTCCTCTTTAAATGGCGTGTACAGAAGCTGATCTGGGATCAGTTTATCATACGGAGTGCGTCAGTCAGCGCTTATACCAGTCATTGGCTTATGCATTCGCTGATTCAGGGGTTGCATTTGAATGGTGATGATCGACGCACAGCTTTGATGGAAAGAAAGTGAATGCAGACGTTTGATTTTAATTTCAGCGAGCTTTCAAGATTTAAAAATGCATGAGAAATATGGGAAAACATGTAATCATATAATAGCAGGATAGAATGGAAAATACGGGATAATCCTGGCAAAAATGGGGGGGTTGACATGTATGAAGTGAACAGGGAGCATTTGTGGAAAAAAAGCTTTGTGTGGGAACACAAAACTTTGCGAGGGAACTCAAAACATTTTTGCGTGGGAACGCAAAAACCTAAAAATATATGTTTTCCTCCCACCCATTTTTTTCTCCCCCTAATTTTTTTTTTCCCACCCAATTTTTTTACCCCACCACGTCCCTTCCTGATCTCTGTAGCAAACAACTCTATTTATCTATATATTTTTATTTTCTTTGAGACTTTTAAATAAAAAGTAACTATAAAAATACTATTTAAAATAAGTTCATATCCATGTTTTGGGACTTTTGCAGCAGCTCAAAAATGCTTAAGTAGAGCTTTATTAGAATGCCAGTCTTTGTGTTGTCTGTGTAGGATTTGTAAAACACACATGCACGCACACACACACACACTTGTCTCACCAGGGGTTATTAGACAGTCCGCCCCTGTTAATCTTCCTCAGACTTTAATCTGACAGCACAACCTTTGACCTCCTAATGTAACAAAACCTCACGATGACCTCTGGTGGAGGGGGAAAATATACAAACAAACACAACAATAGACGAAAACAATTGAGCATTTAATAAAAATAATGCGGGGTTTGCATCTAATCTGCTAGTAAACATTGAGCGTTTTTCCACCTGCAGGACAGTTGGCATTAGCTAAAGCTGATTATCGCACTGACCATGCTCTCTTCTCACATTTAAATCAAACAAACAAGGTCAAACACGTAGACGAGCCAAAGAAACACTGTGGCAGCACTTAGCTATAATGCTAACGACGTGATCGCATGGATGTAATGGTCTCGGTGTGTGTTGAGAGTATTGTAATTGCTTGTTTTATTCGGCTAGTAAGATGTCAGCTATTGATGTGCAGCTAAGAGTGGCTAATCTCAAAATCACCTGACACTTTTGTTTTTTCCGTCTGTCCAGAAATGTCCACATCCTTTTGTTTAGTCTTTTTCTTATAGTCACAGTTCCTTTGCAGTTTATTAGCTGAAAGAAAGGCATTACGGTTGCAGGTTATGTTTCTGTTTTGTGTGTTAATTTATATTTTTAATCAGTGTAATCACCCTTGAATCTACGTTAAATCAATCGGTTCGAGATCGCCTGAATGAGGTGATCTCGGCTCGATTGAAACGAACTCTGGAGCGGATCGATTGATGTGAGGATGCAGAACGATCCAACAAACTAAGGAACCGGGCTATATCACAGTGTATTTTGGTTATGTAATAGCCACATATACGGCTATATGAAGAAAGAGTTTTGAGTAGGCCGGGATGTCATCATTCCTACCAGCAAATGTGGGTTTCATGCCGATTACGAAAGTAAAAGCATGCTGAAACATTACCGAGTGCTGTTTATTCGTTAGGAAATTTGACAGAAAATACTGTCTGATAATTTTTCCATATTTTAATCTGATAATATTTTGTATTAGGCCTATTGTAAGTAAGTAAGGATTTATTTATATAGCACCTTTCCCAGACATTGAGTCACAAAGTGCTTTATAATAAGTGAAAACAAGCAAAAGAACACGTATTAATAAAAGAAAACATGCTTAAACATATTAAAATCAAGTTAAAAATCCAAATAAAAAATGCTACTACTTTTACTATTAAGCAGTGTTATATTTCTATATGGGCACCACGCTGGCGCGTGAGTAGCACGTTCGCCTCACAGCAAGAAGGTCGCTGGTTCGATCCCCGGTTGGGGCAGGTCCCGGTTGGGCCAGTTGGCATTTCTGTGTGGAGTTTGCATGTTCTCCTCGTGTTCGCTTGGGTTTCCTCCAGGTGCTCCGGTTTCCCTCACAAATCCAAAGACATGTGGTATAGGTGAATTAGGTAAGCTAAATTGTCCGTAGTGTATGTGTGTGAATGGGAATTTGTAATGTAATGTAGTCATATGTGTAAACATGTAGCTGGGGTTTGCGTTTCTGCCTTTGGAAGTCTCTGGGACAAAGCAGCTGCATGAATGCTAAAGCTTAATAAAAGTGAAATCATTAACAAAAGCCCGACCCCTTCTATGTTTACAAATACAAGCGCAGCCCAGAGATGGGTTGCGGCTGGAAGGGCAGCGGTAAAACAAATGCCGGATAAGTTGGCGGTTCATTCCGCTGTGGCGACCCCGGATTAATAAAGGGACTAAGCCGAAAAGAAAATGAATGAATGAATGAATATTTCTATATTTATAGTTGAAAAATTAAATATTTCCCAAATGATGTTTAACAGCTTCATAAATTTTTCATAGTATTTCCTATAATATTTTTTTTCTTCTGGAGAAAGTTTTATTTGTTTTATTTTGCCTAGAATAAAAGCTGTTTTTTAAAAAACAACAACAACAACAACCTTTTTGAGGTCAATATTATTAGCCCCCTTTAGCAATATTGGTTTTACAATATTGGTCTACAGAACAAACCATCAATAAGCCGCTGTCACACTGCACTTTTCTCCCCATAGACTTCTATTCATACACATGCGAATGCGGCAGACCGGAAGCTCATGCGACAAGTTTCGCACTTCGCAGCATTGGAAAACTCAGACTTCATCATGTGATTGCGTGAGACCAATTGAGGATGATGTCAAAACATGACTTCTCTGGACAGAAATATAAAATATGGAGCAATCGCTCGCTTTTTTATTGTTTAATCATCTTGTTTTATCCCACCTCTTTTCACAGCACTGTACGACAGAATTTCGCATGCTCAAACTCTAGTGTGACCGCAGCTTTATACAATGACTTGCCTATTATTAACCTAATTAAGCCTTTAAATGTCTCTTTAACCCTTTAACTACCCCACCAAAAAAAGTTAACACACTCAATGCATTTGTTTTCAACACATCCCATAATTTGTAAAATATCAATCTCTGCCAAATGGTTGATGTGTCTGTTTATGGTAAAAGTACCGGAATTTAACACCTATACTATGAAAAATCTGAAAATATGAAGTGTAAGAGCGATTTATTTGAAAAAATAATGAAAATAAAACATTTTGGAATACTAAATCATCTTTATTTTTTGAAGTTTGCTATAAAATATTTCAGATTCTGATTTAACATTCTTGTTTGTTTGTTTTTTACAATAAAACCAAAGTCTCGTGTAGTAGTGCAACAGGATTATGTTTGTTTGATTTTCTTTGTAAACCAACAATGCTGTGTGTGTAAACCATTATTTAAAACAGTCATTCATTTTCTTTTCGGCTTAGTCCCTTTATTAATCTGGGGTCACCACAGCGGAATGAACCGCCAACTTATCCAGCAAATGTTTTACGCAGCAGATGCCTTTCCAGCTGCAACCCATCACTGGGAAACACCCATACACACTCATACACTACAGCCAATTTAGCTCACCCAATTCACCTATAGTGCATGTGTTTGGACTGTAGGGGAAACCGGAGCACCCGGAGGAAACCCACGCGAACACTGGGAGCACATGCAAACTCCACACAGAAATGCCAACTGACCCAGCCGAGGCTCGAACCAGCGAGCTTCTTGCTGTGAGGCGATATCGCTACCCACTGCGCCACCACGTTGCCATGACTTTAACAGTCATTATTTACAACAGTAAAAACGTGGTGAACCGTTTGATAGAGCGGCAGTCAAAGGGTTAAGCTGAATACTAGTATCTTGAAAAATATCTATTATTTAATATCTGTTCTGTCATCATTGCAAAGATAAAAGATATCAGTGTGTTATTAAAACTGTGTTGAAAAATCACTCTGTTAAACAAAAGTAAACAGAAATAAGCAGCTAATAATTCTGACTTCAGCTGTATGTTAGTGTATGTTGATTGTAACTAAACTACATGTTGTTGTAATTCAGTGTTTTCGTATTTACACCAGAACTCTTTCTCTGTGTGTGTCCCAGAGCACATCCCGGAGGACCTGCGGGACCCGTTCTACACGGATCAGTACTGCGTGGAGCACATCAAGCCGCCAGTGCTGTGTCTGCTGCTGTCCTCCGAGCTCTACTGCCGTGTGTGTGGACTCCTGCTGAAGGGCGATCAGGCGTCTGCGCTCAGCTCCCATCAGGCCGTTCTGCAGACGCTCGCTCGCCGAGGCATCAGTGTCAGAGAGCCTGACGACACGCCGGTGAC
>CAIGQQ010030863.1:4596700-4606790 GCA_903798035.1 Danio albolineatus | reverse complement strand
ACACACACACACACACACACACACACACACACACACACACACACACAAACTCTTTCTCTCTCTGTTCTTGTGTGCAGTAACTTTGTTCTGTCAGTGTGTGTATAAGTGTGTGTGTGAGTGACAGAGAAAGGTCTTGCAGTTCTGTTCTCCTAATATGGCTCAGTCTGTTGAGCATTAATGTTGATGTTAATGAGATTCTTCATCTCTCTCTCAGGGTGTGTTTGTTTGGAATGATTACTACTCGTACTTTTTAAACTACCCATACCATTCTTTTAAACCACCCATTATTTTTTTATACTTTTTTATACTGTCATATGCTATGGCCACAGAATTTATTATTCATTTGTACATTTAAATTGATTCATTCATTTTTATTCATCTTAGTCCCTTTATTCATCAGAGGTTGCCACAGCGGAATGAACCACCAACGTATCCAGCATATGTTTTACACAGCGGATGCC
Organism: Danio albolineatus; assembly: GCA_903798035.1. Taxonomy (NCBI): domain Eukaryota; kingdom Metazoa; phylum Chordata; class Actinopteri; order Cypriniformes; family Danionidae; genus Danio; species Danio albolineatus. Next base: position 4,606,329 of record CAIGQQ010030863.1, on the reverse strand, counting down.
CTTCCAGCCGCAACCCAGTAATGGGAAACATCCATACACACTCATTCACACACACACACTACGGCTAATTTATTTTATTCAATTCACCTATAGCGCATGTCTTTGTACTGCGTGGGAAACCGGAGCATCCGGAGGAAACCTACGCCAACACGAGGAGAACATGCAAACTTCACACAGAAATGCCAGCTGACCCAGCCGGGACTTGAACCAGAGACATTCTTGCTGTGAGGCGACAGTGCTAACCACTGAGTCACCTTGTCGCCCCTGTATATTTCAAGAGTTCATGCATATTGCTTGATAATAAAAGCAGATTTGGCATGCTGTCTCAGGAGAGAACCCTGAGCTCATAAATAATTGAGCCCAGGGCTCCCGCCTGGTCAATGAGGATGTAAGGGGGTACAAGATCTGGTAGTTCTCGAGAGCTCCTCCTTTTAAAGGAGGAAAAGGGGGAGATGGGGAGGATGGGGGAAAAACGAAAATGAGGGAGTAATGCTAGTCGGGCTATTTATAGTGAGTTCGGAATGATCCGATTGGCTAGCGCTCTGCAACTCTCATATGGTCGCCCACTGAAGCTAAGCAGGGCTTTGCCCGGTCAGTACCTGGATGGGAGATCACATGGGAAAGCTCAATTGCTGCCGGAAGTGGTGTTAGTGAGGCCAACAGGGGGCGCTCAACATGCGGACTGTGTGGGTCCTAACGCCCCAGTATAGTGACGGGGAGTCTATACTGCTCAGTGAGCGCTGTCTTTCGGATGAGACGTTAAACCGAGGTCCTGACTCTCTGTGGTCGTTAAAAATCCCAGGATGTTCTTCGAAAAAGAGTAGGGGTTTAACCCCGGCATCCTGGCCAGATCTGCCCACTAGCCTCTGTCCATCATGGCCTCCTAACCATCCCCATATCATAATTGGCTTAATCACTCCTCTCCTCTCCACCAATCAGCTGGTGTGTGGTGTGCAGTCTGGCGCAATATGGCTGCAGTCTCGTCATCCAAGTGGATGCTGCACACTGGTGGTGGATGAGGAGATCCTTCCCATTGTGTAAAGCGCTTTGAGTGTCTAGAAAAGCGCTATATAAATGCTATATAAAGGAATTATTATCATTATTGCTAATGATTACAGATGAGAGACCAGCCACGATCAATCATATCACGTACTTCTCGAAATTAGTTTGTGAAACTTCACTTAAATATTTGGTATAATGAAATATTTGGAATAATCAATTTATTAAAATTTGGTATAATAAAAATATCTACCAATTATTTGGTATTATTATCTAATTATAATTTGGTATACTTAAATATTTGGTATAATAGAAAAATTTAATAAAAATGTAATGTAAATGTCGACCAATTGGGCATTGATGTCTAATGTGAAACAACGTGATGGATGATGACATTGTCGTCATAGGCAGCGGTGAATTAATTATTTATGAATAATTAATGAATTCATAACGAATTTATTATTTGTAGGCTACCGTTTCAACTACCTGACCAACATGGTTTTTGTTTCCCCGATAACCAAATCATAAATAAATAAAGATAAGCTACACACAAATCACCACCTGTCAATCACTGTTTCCGCAGGACTCTGGCATGAATAGGCAGAGTGATCTGTGTCGTTATAATGGACAAACTTGGTTGGTAAAAAGGTGCACAACCAACAGGAACCAACCAACAGTATCTGAGGTTTACGCTAACATTACTAAGTGCAAGCGTGAAAGCGAAAGAGTAAAGCAGTGCACTGATGCTGTCACACGTTACCTGATAGATTCAAAAGACAGAAGAGTCGTTAGATAGAGACTAGATTTATTAAATATCACGTTTAACAACTATAGTGAGACGCCATTCAGCGGTACATCCTTGATAAACTGTCTGATGTGCACTGCTCTCTGGGGTTTTGTGCTCAAAGCACCCGCTGACTGCCGGGAGCTCAGACGTGCGCATATGCTAGAGCTCATGACAGAGTTTGTGTCTGTATGTGTGTGGTCACGTGATGTGCGTTTTCAGCGGTATATATTCTAACGTATTAGTGTAAACGGGGCCTAAGTGTGTATTTTTCATGAGTTGGTTGCTGCTGCGATGGGGGCGGGGCAGAGGATCATAATGTCTATTGGTCATCAGCAATGGAAGATGGCATCGTCTGTCAACTCAACCCTAGATATTATATTACAATCAAAATCTGAAGTAGAGATGCTGTGTATGAAGTGTTTATGATTATTCCACTTTATTTCAGCTCTTTCCATTAACTAAAGGTAATGTAAAGTTATTCTAATGATAAGATTCAGATTTTATATTTCAGTATACTATTTGTAATTGTAGCTGTTTGTTTTTTGTTTTTGGTTTTTTTGTAGGCCGTGTCCAGAATGTAGTGCATAGTATTATGGTGATAATGTGTATTTATCCAGAGTTCTGGGGGAAAAACAACATGGGCATAATAAACGAAAAACAAATGTTGTGGGAGGTGGATTTCCCAAACAAAACAAACTTAATACAAAGAAACCCCTTTGGTCGACAACCAAACTCAGACACTCAATTGAGAGTAATTGGGAGCTCCACTCCCAACAACCGTCGCACCACAAATGAGCTCCTCGAACCCTGCTGGAAGGTCCAATTATAAGCCTCTGCGACCAGCAGCCAATCAGGGCATGGATCTCGTTGTAGTGGGAGCCTATGGAATAATAGAAAACACCCCAAGAAGGCGGGACTAACAAAAAGACACGTGTAGTGCGCAACAAAATAAATAAACAAATAAACTTCAATCGTAACCTCTGTAATGTTGTGTGTGTGTGTGTGTGTGTGTGTGTGTGTGTGTGTGTGTGTGTAGAGTGCTCATATCCCGCTGATCGACGCTCTGATGATGGCCTATACGGTGGAGATGATGCCCATTGAGAGAGTGGTGGCGAGTGTCAAGCGTTTCTCCACCTTCTGCGCCTCTAAAGAGCTTCCCTTCGACATGGAGGACGCAGCGCTCTTCTGGATCAACAAGGTCAGTGATCCCTGGCTTTGAGGCCATTTACTGTAACTTCCTTCATTTTCTTTTGGTTTATTCCCTTATTTATCAGGGGTCGCCACAGCGGAATGAACCTCCAACTTATCCAGCATATGCTTTACATATACGCCAACAGCTGCAACCCAGTGCTGGGAAACATCCATACACACTCATTCTCACACACGTATACTATACTACAGCCAATTTAGTTTATTCAATTCACTAGCGACCTTCTTGCTGTGAAATGACAGTGCTAACCACTGAGCCACCTTGTCGCCCACATAATATAGTGCATGAAATTAATCATGCTGTAATAAAGTACCAGGTATGCTGAACTATGCGTGTCTGTGTGTGCGTGTGTGTGTTTTGCAGGTGATTCTGAAGACGAGAGATCTCTCTGAGAAGGAACTTAAGATGAAACAGCCACTGATGGATTCGCCGTGCCATCAGAAGGTCTGACTAATCACGAGCCTCGAAACCAACCAATAGCAGAGCAGCACTCAAAATGTTTAGCATGCAGGCCTGTGTTCTCCTCACTGATTGGCTGAACCACTTGCTCTGCATTTTACTACTCAATTTAAAGGCCCGGCTCACTTCAGAAATGAATATTTGCAGTTACTTACTTACCATTAGACCATCCAAGATGTAGCTGACTTTTTATCTTCAGTAGAACATTATAGATGTTTGGTTTAGCTATCAGCACTTTGAGGCAAGGTTATTTTAGTTAACAAAAATAAACAAAAAACCAAATTGAAAAAAACATTTGTAAGGTATGGTCTTTTAAATACAGCGGTTGGAACTGTAGTTCTGCCGAATGACTAAAAAGTTATCAGTTTGATGGTAAAAAACTGTACATTCTAGTCAAACCATCCTTCTGTAATCTTATACCAAAAGCCAGAGCAGGAGAAAAAAGAGACCAGAGCCAAGTTTACCACCTCTTTTGTATCTTTCTTGACCATGTGACCAAAGCCCAAATACTGAGACATTCAAACTGGCCAGTCAACATGTGACCACATCATGAAACCCCCACAGTCAACAAAGCAGGCCCTGATCTTATTAGTGTCTGCCTTTGGAATTTGTGTGAGCCTTCTTTGGTGAAAAAGACACGTTCTGCCATATAAATAAATGCATTTAATAATTTTCATCCCTGCACATTTAAAAAAAAAAAAAAAACTTTTTAAAAAAATACTAGAGCTAACTGAAACTGTTTTGTGTACTTACAAAACTAACTGAAACTAACTAAAATGATAGCAAAAAAACGCCTTCTTTTTTCGTCCTTGTAAATGTATTTAATACATACTGTTAGCCTAAGTAAATCTTTATTTAGTGCTTCCAGGTGTTTAAGCGTACGGCACCTCAGAGTCTTTAAACCTGATGCCAGTGGCCAGATCATGCCGATTCTCCTCCAGTCACCCTCACTGTTGCTCCCACGACAAAAACAACGGCTGGACATGACAGCAACGTGGAGACTTTAAAGTGTTCATTTAACAAATTTATGTCCAATAATGGGTTTTATTTCTGTATTAGTGATTACGACCGCGAACGAATCCTCCTTTTTAACTGGAGCTTCTAAGTGAATCGGTCAAACTAATTCACCAAATTAAACTGAATCATTTGAAATGATTTGTGTCTCCGGTAACGTTAAAGGGCCATGAAACCCCCCTGTCTCAGCAGGGTGTTTTCACACCTACAGTCTGGAAAAGCTCAGGAAAGTTGGCGTGTCCAGCTCTGTTTAGGTGGGAGTGTTGGGGGAGGGAAAGAGGGAAGGTTTTGCATAAAAATGGGAGTTTCCATTTGGGCACATGCTGATTTTCAAACAGGCAACACACAAACACAGACGCAGGGGGAGAAAGACAGTGACTGTTTACATTGACATCAGTAATCGAATTACTTTATTAATTTGTCGACTTTAACTGCAGTTTGGCACTTTCACTTTCATTCAGGAACATTTCCTGCATGCCCCCTGTGACAAACGAGATATTAAATGTGAGTAACTGCTGGAGGAGTGCAGATTTAATGAAGTATTTAATACCGCAAGGTGCATGTTAGAAAAGAAAACCGTCCGCATTTCTCTGTAACTTAGATGCACTCGGTAGGTAGCATCAGAAAGCTGTGTGTGTATAGACTATCCGGTCACAAAATGTGGCGAAAATCCTACCTGTTGGTAGTAGTTTGATTAAGGTGTTTACATGTTTACACTCGGAGAGCAGCATTTACAGCGAAATATCGCTTGGGTTTGAATATACCTCAAAAAATTTTAAGCTCTCTGAGTGTTGTCATGATGAAAAAATTAAATAATTAATTTACTGAATAAATTCCAGTGTACGCATCAAAAAAGTTAAAACAAAAAATTATTTTAACAGATCACGTGATGGCAAATACAAGTGTGATGGGACACATTAAAGGGCCAAGAAATCCCCCTCTTTCAGTTCAAGTCTACCTCAGAAAAAAAAATGCCTTGAGATGGGCATGGATCTCTGTGAGCAGAGGGAGGAGTGGGCATGGCCATCAGTGCAGGGGAAAAAGAGCGAAGCGAACAAGTGTTGTCAGTCGACTCACAAAATGAGACACAAACCATGAGGAGATCAATGATTTTATAGTTTACAAAGTTAAAATGCAAAGAAGTAAACAGTAATTTAATGTCCTGATACATTTGTTATTAATTTCATATACACATAACTACAATTTGTTCTATCATCATAAAGATAATCACGTAAACACTCTAAATGAGGAGGACTTCTCTCCTCCTCAATCACTGGGTGTGAATGCAGACACAGTGGATAGCAGTGCAGCAGGTCTCTTGCCCTGTCTATTTCAACCATTAGCCCTGTCGGTAATCTGGAGGATTTTAAACATGTGTGAACCCAGCAGCACGGATATAGGCGATGTGTCTAAATGGTAGTGAACCGTAGACTGTAACGAACTCAACTAATAAAAGACAAAGTCTGCCATTCTCTAATTCTCGTACAGCTCTCTCAACAAAACTGCTTGCTGCAAACCAACAGCTTTGACAGCATCACAGGGAAAAACGTGTATCAAACTCTGTGGATTTTAGAAACAAACACAAACGACCCTGTGATGTGCGCAGATGCGATCTCACCCAGTCATTGGGTCTCACAGCTCAGCAGGTCTGCCTTGCTTTTCGGAAAGCACGTGCTCTCATGAATAATTAAGAAGCAGGGTCTTTTCATAGGATAAGAAAACTCGGCTATGAATAATAATAAGAAACTGACGGGTCATCACTCCACTAGCAGATTCGCACTACGTCACTGATTTTGATCCGCGCCAATAATTATTTTAAACCCAGAAGATGAAATTAGCTGACAAAAGCGATCCAGTTTTCCCCACAATTAAAGCTAACGTTGTCTTAACTGATGCTCAACAACTGTTAAAATCTCTAAAATAAAGTACTCCAGGGTATCTTGAACCTTTAATAGACAAACCAGCAGAGCCAGCACATTGACAAACCTCTAAAATGTGTTTGGGTCTTTCTGAAATATTCCAGTTTATTTCAATATTTCAGTTTTGGATGGGAAAAATAGCTTGTTTCAGCTTCTTTAATGTCCTACTGAAGTAAGAAAAGTCTCCCATTTAAAGTTCTAGTCCTACAGCTTGGAGTAAATAACAACAAATATTCATTTTTGAGCTGCGCCGTCCCTTTAAGCCAGTTCTCTGATCAGATTGGACTGCTTTTAGATCTGATCGTTCTGTTCTCCCTTCACCTCTATCTCTGCTCGAAGTTTAACCTTTATGCTCTTCCTGTTTGTCTCTCTTGTCCCGCCCCTTCCTGTCGGATAGTCTCCCTCAAAATGGTACTGGAAGCTGGTGCCTGTAAGTGCCTCTGCGCCCCTGTGTTTGTCCCAGGGAAACGCCTGGATGTGTGTGTGTGTTTGGATGGAGGACGAGTGCGTTATTATGCATCTCATGCGTTCATCCCTCGTTCCATCTCTCTGTTTTGTGTCTGTTTGTCTGTCTGTCTCAGCCCGATCTCATGAACGCTTTGGCCCATTGCATGCTGGAGCCTGTGGAGTTTTCACGTGTGGTACAGTATTCATGCAAACTCTCATTTTCTGACACACATATACAAGACATCTGCACAAACCCAAACTCGAACTTAATTTTTTTGCAAATTTAAGGATGTACATCACTATTTGAAGGTCAATACGATTTTAAAGGTGCAGTGAAATTAAAATAGAAACATTTAGATGTCATCTTTAAGGATACTTATAAGCTAGTGTGTTCCAAAACAGTGACACAGATCCCTTTTCAAAAATATGAAACTGTTATAAACATCCAAAGCTCGCAGTCTGTCTTTCACATCACCCCATACTTCAGTTTCTCATCAAATCTCCTGACCAATCAAATGCTGTTTAGTATTTGATATGCCCCGCCCCCTTCAAGACGCTTCTCATTGGCTTTTCATTTGATGTGCTTGATCTCAACAACTATGGTATAAAGAATGAAACACTATTGGCCAGTGTTGGGTAAGTTACTTTAAAAAAGTAATTAATTACTAACTACTTAATCAATATTGTATTTAAAATACTTTTCTAATTACTGTGTCTGAAAAGTAACTTAGTAACTTAACTAAATACTTCTTGAAATCCCTATAAACCTTGAGTGGACAAATAATAAAAATTGAACTCTGTAAATAATAAATACTTAGATAAAACATATGAGTCAAACATGAAATAGTTTAGCCTTTTAGTTTTCTGAATCATCTTTATTATATTCTATTTAAAAACATCTATAATAATTACATACATAACAATTTTTAGTGTGCAATGTAACCTTCTTAAATATTATTCTGCATATCTATCGATCAGGCAGGATCAGGCAATCTTTACAAAAAAAGCATTATTTTTGGCGGTATTAGAATGAAAGCCCGTGCAGTATGATCAGAAGTGGACAAAAGGCTTAAGATTTATACGGCATGTTTTTGAACTGGATTGTGTCTCTCTTGTTTACCTGTGATCCGATCGAGCAAAAGGTGTCTTATTACTCTGTAAACAGAGCAGCATCAGTCATGTTTAATTCGCCGACTCCCTCTGTCACATCTGCGTAGTCATCCTAGCCTTTCTCATAGTAATTAACCAACCCATGTAAGGTGCGCGATAGCCTTGAAAAAGCCGTGCGCTACAGCACGCAGGCGCGCAATGAGGAAAAATAAATAGATTAATACTGTAATGTTCTTGTCTGGGAATATTTTCATTTTGTAAAACAGCCACTCGCTTCAGCTGAGTCCGACATCTTCCGCTTTATGACTAGCAGCAAACTGGCACGCGGCGCTATCACATGCATCTGCACTACGATGATTTTAAAGCGCCAGAGTTTACTTTTACCTTTAGAACATAAATTATAAAATTGTGTAAGATTATTCAGCGAGTTTAATTATTTTACAATGTAACACAGGTACATTATAAGTAACTGTAATTAATATACCTAAAAATGAACAGTAATTAGTTACTTTACTTTTTCAGTGGAAAAGTAATTTAATTACAGTAACGCATTACTTAGTAAAAAACAGCCAATAGCAGTGTTGGGTGTAACGCGTTACTTAGTAACGCGTTACACCCAACACTGCTATTGGCTGTTTTTTTAAAGGGGAGGAGCAACTCTATGCCTGTCATTTTTTTTAGTCGCGATTACGTCAGACGTTGAATAAAAGATGCACAATTCAAAGCACTTCATTGAACCTTTGAGAAACAGATACGTTTATTAATCAAGAAAACATTCTACTGATCCAAAGTGACAATAAACATGTTATGTGCTTATATATTTATTCATTCATTTTCTTTCGGCTTAGTTCCTTTATTAATCAGGGGTCGCCACAGTGGAATGAATCACTAACTTATCCAGGATATGTTTTACACAGCAGATGCCCTTTCAGCTACAACTCAGTACTGGGAAACACCCATACGCACTCATTCACACACATGCACTACTGCTAATTTAGTTTATTCAGTTCAGTTATAGCGCATGTGTTTTGATTGTGGGGGAAAGCCACGCCAACATGAGGAGAACATGCAAACGGCAAGAACATTGCTGTGAGGCGACAGTGCTAACCACTGAGCCACCATGTCGTCCTATGCTTATTTAGGTTTAATGTACTTTAAAAATAAATCGTGTTCTTTAAAATATCTATTAAAAGTATTTAGAAAAGGTTTTAGCAATGAAAATAGTGAGAAATGTGATTTAAAATTATTCAGAAAATTTTGCTTTATATCACAGGAATAAAGTAGTTGTTAAATACATTCAAATTTTAAATCAGCATTTTTAATTTATAGCAATATTTCTGAGTATTTAATTAAATTATAGTATTTATTCATTTGTTTATTGATTTATTTTTGGTCAAACTTTTTTCAAAAGCATTGTAAAAAATCTTGCTAACAGTAATGTTTTGTGTTTATGGGGTCCTGTTGGCCTCAGATTGAATGGCAGACGTCTGACCCACACTCAGTAGTTCACGCTTCCATGCATCCATCTGTCTTTTCATGCACCCACAAGTCCACTCATTCATAATGTCATTAAGAGATTTACTTTGTGTTTGCCAAAAGGTTTTTTTCTCTCTCTCCCTTGAGCGATCGTTTGCACCCTTAATCTGAATTCTGTTATTTAATATTCTGATTTATATATATATAT
>CAIGQQ010030863.1:4581652-4594187 GCA_903798035.1 Danio albolineatus | reverse complement strand
GGGTCCAGATTCAAAACTGTATTTGTTTCATATCCAGACTCCGATTCAAATCCACATATAAATCTAAATATGGGTCCAGATTCAAAACTGTATTTGTTTCAGATCCAGACTCTGATTCAAATCCACAATTAAGTCTAGAACCAGATCAGAATTTCAGATCCAAATTCAGATTCAACCACAAAATTAAATCTAGTACAGATTCAAAACTATTTTCTGAATAAAATTTGGATTTATATCCGCGTTTGAATCACCAAATTTTAAAATCCATATAAAAGATATGTTCAGATTCAAATGCAAATTGAAATCCACAAATAAATATCTGATAAAAATAGATCAAGATTCAAAATAGATTTTAAATTCGCATTTAGACTTGGATGCAAATTAAGTTTCATCTATGAATCTACACTTAGAGTAAAGTCTAGATTAATAACTATTTTCAGATTCAAGTCCACATTTAAATTTAGACCCAGATCTATAATCAAAACTATATTCAGATCCAGATTCAAATTCACATTTAAATCTATACCCAGATCAAAAACTGTTCAGATTTATACGCGCATATAAATCTAACCTCAGATCCAGATTCAAAACTATGTTCAGATTCAGATGCAGTAAGTGGGCAGTCAGTTTTATAAATGTGCTATAGGCAGTCGACCTGGTTTAGAAGGTTTATTTCAGCTTATTTAATCTATTTATACAGGGACAATGCACAACATAACCAGAGTTACCATGTTGGGCCAGTTACCTATAGAGCTTATGAACATCTGCAGTCCCTGGGCAGGATGTTGTTACAGAATTTACGATATTTAATTACAAATCATACATTATCACATCACATCATAGTCAGTCAAACAGTGTAAACGTAGACAATAAAGAAGTTCACTAAGTTATGAACCAGAGCTTATGTTTACCAACTAACCAATTTCCCATGTAACCTGTTTTTGTTCCTCCAGAATAATGTAATGGTTTTTATTGCTGAGCTCTTTTGGTGGTTTGAAGTAGTGAAGCCAGACTTTGTAAAGCCAAGAGATCTACAAGAGGTCAAAGATGGTGAGAAACGAGTCTTAAAAGCTCAATACTTTCAGATACACACTTATTTACTTTTTTTTTTTTTTTAGAGTTTTTATGATTTATTCTTATGTATGTTGTGATTGACATCTTATTCTTCCAATCTGACAGTGAGAGCGTCTCTTCAGCCAAAGAGTTCCCGTCCCCTTTTGCCCATATCCAATGCCACCAAGCGTAGCTTCTTAACCCCGTCCCCTTCAGCTGACTCACTGGCGATAGCTGCCACTCCTGATGGCTGTATGCGTTATTACTTGCACCCCGAGGAGTCCTTGTCTGTGTAAGTCTGTTTTATTTACCTAAAACTGTATGATACACAGTGCATAACATATTTTTATTGCATTATATTGGATATACAGTACTGTGCAAAAGTCCCAAGCACTATACCAGCTTTGTTGGCCTAAGAGTTCAGTCTCTTTATTAAAAACAAACAGAAAATATAGGAAATATGTACAAAAAAACAACAACAGCACAACCTTTCCTCTTCAAGCAAAAGTCTATATTTAATGTGGCTTCCCTTGGCACCAAGCACAGCTTAAACTGTTTTGATCTGAACATTTTCTGAAATAACGTGCTGGGTAATATCAGGCTTCCTGTAGCACTTTCCAGAGTTCTTCTTAATGTTTAGTGTGTCATGTCTTTATTTTTCGGTCCAGGTGATCTCATACAAATCTCATTATATTCAGGTCTGGACACTGTGGAGGCCATTCCATGACTGTCTGTGTTTCATCAGTTTCCTCTCTCCAAATAGGATTTCACTGCAGTTAGCAGATCATTATCATGCTGAAAATTAAAACCGTTACCACTGAAGTCCTTTCCAAAAGGAATGGCATAATGGATTAAAACCTATTTGAACCTTTCAACATTCACAATTCCATCAATTCAGACAATATTGCTAACAACACTGCAGCTCAAACCAGAACAAACAGTCTCCCCCCAACATTGTCTTTCACATGACTTAAACAATTAAACCAAAATAATTCAAACTCTAACCTAACTTAACCCAACCTTACTCCTATCCTAACAAACCATACATACTCTGAAAGATCATTTTTTTGAAATAACGTGCTGTGTAATATCAGGCTTCTTTTAGCTCTTTCCAGAGTTCTTCTTTAGGCTTAGAGTGTCATATCTTTCTTTTTCTGTCTAAGTGATCCCATACAGATTTCATAACATTCAGGTCTGGACACTGTGGAGGCCATTTCATGACTGCAAATAGGATTTCACTGCAATTAGCATATCATTATCATGCTGAAAATTAAAACTGTTACCACTGAAGTCCTTTCCAAAAGGAATGGCATCATGGATTAAAACCTGAACCTGAACCTTTCAACATTCACAATTCCATCAATTAAGGCAATATTGCCAACAACACGGCAGCTCAAACCAGAACAAACAGCCTCTCTCCAACATTGTCTTGTACACGTCTTAAACCAGGGGTGCTCAACCCTGTTCCTGGAGATCTACCTTCCTGCAGATTTTAGTTGCACACAAACACACCTGCCTGTAATTATCAAGTGTTGTTCAGGTCCTAATTAATTGGTTCATGTGCGTTTAAACAGGGCTGGAGCTGAGCTCTGTAGGAAGGTAGATCTCCAGAGAGAGGGTTGAGGATTAATTAAATCTCTAAACTTACTCCTATCCTAACAAACCATACATCAACTGAAAGATCATTTATTCACCTTCTATAAATCAATTTTTTTTTTAAATAACAAAATTAATTTACTCTCATGAATGGTTTTGTGGTAAAGGGTCACATATATCCATTAGACCAGTGGTTCTCAACTGGTTTGGCCACGGGACCCACATTTTTACAGGGTCATCAAGCCGTGACCCAAATTTTTAGGAACTGGAATATAATTTTAGGAATTATAATTAATTTGTGTTTATTTGTTTAACGTACACAATTAGTGACAGAAAAATCTTGAGAAAATCAGCAAGAATTACAAATAAACAATATTTTATTGCTGACATTTAACAAAATGTATCAAATTATAGAAATATTACAAAGTAAAAACGACAAACATTAAAAAAGGAAAGGTTGCTACCATAAACAAAACTGAACTGTTAATAAAACATTAACACTGATCCTGTTGAACAGAACAAACCAGCAAATTGTAAAATGATTAAAATAAACGTAACCATTTTTACATCTAATATGACAGCAATTATAAACATCTGTTTCAATTAACAGTAATTTGGAAAGATAATGAGATAACTGAGGATGTGCTTTACTGATGTGATAAGAGTTTCAAAGTCAGGGGTGATGGTAGACAGTGCTACCCGAAGATCATACTCTATGTACAACCTGTTCCTTTGCTTTGACTCAAGCTGCACCAAGGAAGAGAAGCCACTTCCATACAAATACGTAGTTCTGAGTGGGATGGGATGGCACTCTCAGATCGCGAAAACTGGGAGAGGCTTACTTCTCTGAATTTCTTTTTCAGCCTCTTATCACATGAAAGCTCCATGAGCTGACTCTATGTTGCTCGGCAATGTGACGCTGTCCACGTCGATTCCTAAGGGATCGGTTGTCGCACGCGCATTTCAAAATAAAAGTCCGGTATATGCAAAACAAGTTAAAAATTAAACTTGTTGTTGTTTTTTTTACCACACACTCCACGACCCACTGAAAATGTTCCTGCGACCCACTTTTGGGTCGCGACCCACTAGTTGAGAAACACTGCATTAGACCATCAGTAAAACAACATCTAATGTTGGCCTAAAACATTTGCACAGTACTGTATATAATACTGTCCTTTATAAAGCTTTTATACACTGTTTTTTCTTTTTTCAGAACAAACAGAAGCCCCTCTCACAGCCCCTCCCATCCGCTCCTCCCATTACGACAGAGACAGCAGAAGCCCACTCAAGGGGACGAGATTTCAGGTAACAAAAACGTTGCATTCTAGTAGATGAGATTGATTAAATTGGTTAGTTCCCTCTCTAATGTGTCTCTGTTATTCTGTGAGTAGAGCTCAGGAACAGGTCAAACTCTTTATCCCGTATGGATGGACTTGGGCTTGGATCACAGCTTTCCTGGACAGATCGGAAACAAAGGTTAGAGTCAGGTCATATTTTGTTGGTATTTTTAATTAAAGCTATTAATTTTTTTTTTTTAATTATTATTATTATATGTTGCTTTAAAAAGCTGAAATGAAATCAAGGATTAACACCTAAAAAGGAAAATTGGAAATCTGAAAATTGAAAAAGTTAAAATTGCTAAAACCTAAACCAAATAAATAGAAAGCTAAATAGCGATGCTAAAACAAACCGATAAAATAAACTAAATAAGTGAGAGCTCATCAGCACAACAGTTCATCATTAACAAATAAAACCTACAGTATTAAAAAAAAAATGGAGTTGCAAATTTAATTAATCCTTTACTAGAAATATTAATACTATAATTTACTGTTACTGTAAACTTTATTGTCCTCTTTTGGAGCGATTTGTTCTGCAGCGTAATAGATTTACAACATATATATCATACCACACACTTAAGACGAACATTAAACAACATTTATAGTACTAAAAACTGGCTACCTCTTTCCACTAAAAGTCAGTTGCACAAGGAGCAAATGAATATTTAAATCTGTTGGTCCTTACTTAATGCACCCTATACCAAGATCCCGAGGGAAGGATTTGAAATTAATGAAAAAGAGAGTGGGATATATCCAGTGCTTTATTTGTGAATTGCGAGGTCTCGGAACAGATCGGGGTAACATATACAGCATGTTACCCGATGTGTCGCGGACGAAAGTGAAGAGCTTGGGGAGGGGGAAGGTGGATGGTGTTGCGGACGAAATTGAAGAGCGTTGGGCATTCGCGGAAGAAAATGAAGAGCGGGCGGGGAAGAAAGTGAAGAGCGGAAATGAGCCGTATCAGATTTCAAAGGTTCTAGATCCGGCTTGTTCAGACACAAATTAAGCCCTGGATATATCAGATGTAATCTAATGAGCTTTCTTTAACACAAGGATTTCACACAAATTAGATAACCCTAGCACTTTTATAGGCTAGTATCTGACAACATTTGTGACCTGGTAACTCTCGCTACTCCCACCCACAGTCTTCGTTCTTCATCTGGACTTACGCTGCATCAGCCACGTTGTAAACTAAAGACTATGGGTGGTCGAGCTTTTTCGTTCAGTGCGCCTAAACTATGGACTGGCCTACCCATCAGCATCAGGAATGCCGCTTCTCTGGACCGTTTTAAGAAACTTATCAAGATAAAGCTTTTTACCATTGCTTTTAACTTAGATTGATTATTTTTGTTCATTTAATCATCCAATTTTATTTAATCATTCATATTTTATTGTTTTATTGTGTTTAAAAAAAAAAAAAAAAAAAAAAAAAGTAGTTTGCCTTGTAGCGCTTTGGGTCTAAGAAAAGAGCACTATAAATAACATTTATTATTATTATTATTATTATTATTATTGTTACCCCTTATACTTTGCTGCAGGTATTTAAAACTTTAGACAGTGAGTTCCTCTGTTTTACTTTTAAAAAAGCAAACCAACAAATCAATCAAAAGGTTCAAATGGATTCTACATAGGCCTTATAAAAAGCCACCCTCAGAGTCCTATCAATATTGAACTTCGCTAATTTTTGCAGACAATAAAGTCTTTGTTGGCCAGTCCTATACAGTCATTCAGTATGTTTACTTAAATAATTAATTAGGCAGGGTCTTTCTTAACAATATAAATAAAATGGGATTTCTTGTGACTTGTAATTCTTATAAAATCGCTGTTATGTTTTATGTAACATCACTGTTTTTGCTTGAACTTGTGTTATGTATTTATTTGTATATTCTTTTCAAGTTGTATTTATTTAAGCTGTCCACCCTATGCACACCTTAACTTTTTTTCTTGTTTTGATTGTAATGTAATAACACACAAGTTTTGTAAAGCTGCCTTAGAACTATAAAAATAGACTTGAGTTTAATTTAAATTGAATTTTTGAATATTGAGTTAAATATTTATTTGTCTATTTTATTAATAGAAAATTAGGTAAATTAGATGCATTGCAAATATAAGCTACTTTATCACATATTAATTCCTTTTTACATGAAAATCTCTGCAGGTTTGCACATTTCTATCATTGCCTAATTCACACGGCGCAGTCTTGATATGAAAGACTTATTATTGTGTCCCTCGATCAATATTTAAAGAAAAATGGACTAGCAAATCATAAATGGAGTGCAGACAAAAACAGCTCACGATAACTGAAAACTGCTCAACGTCAACTATTAAAACAACTATTTTTTATCTTCCCTTCTAAAATGAACATGTCTGCATATCTTGTTTTCTCAGGCCCATCTCTCAAATGGAGATGGATTGGGAACGTGTATGTGGCGATAATATCAGCTTGGCTCGTTCCATTAGCAAGGACAGTTTAGCCTCCAACGTCATCTCCATTACTCCAAGACACCGCATCAATGGCCAGCCCCTCCCGCAAACACGTCAGTATGACAACCAGGAGGAAGATGAAGAAGAAGAGCTGCTGGCCGTCATTAATTCTGAAGGTGCCGCTGCCTCCAGAGATGGTTTCTTCCTGGAGCCATTGCAGCCTGCAGTTCTGCGACCAAATAAGGAGAAGGCGGGGATTAGTAAACGTGAAGAGAGTGGCGAGGGGCGGGGTCAGGGCCATGAAGGGCGGAGTCACAGTAGTGATGGGCGGAGTCAGGGACGCAAGGGGGTGTATACACCCACAGAATGCACCTTCAACCGAACGTTTACTCCAATCAGTAGCACTGATCAAGAAAGCTCTCGGGAACAGTCGCCCGGAAGTTTCTTCCTGCATAGTGACACAGAATGCGCGCGGGACAGTCCACTCGGAGGCTGGGAGGACGTAATCTCGGATTCAGAGTTTGAGGAGGATGATGATATTCAAGACGTTCAAGAGCAAGAACTTTCCAAAGCGCTTCTGATGATGCATGCTGGGAAGAAATGCATGGGTTTTGGAGAGGAAGAGGAATCTGTAAAACTCTGCGAGGACGTTTGTATACGCGAACGAGAAGATAAGGAAGGTGCGAGTGGCCGAGCAAGTCCTTGTCCCAGTGTGATGTCACAGGCTAGCAGTACATCAACTGGAACTAGCCGCATGACTAGTTTTGCAGAACGTCGCAGGCATCGAGTTGGGTTTCCTGATGGTTGTTACAGCACCGGAAGCTCACAGACTACAACTCCTGATGGATCCGAAAGCTTGCATTTCCCTGTGGACGCGAGTCCGGGAACACCAAGTGGCCGACCTGCGGTTGCTTCCGAACTTGTTCACTTACGAATGCAGTTGGAAGAGAAACGGCGTGCCATTGAGTTGCAGAAAAAAAGGATGGAAAACTTGTCGGCACGTCAACGGCTGAAGCTGGGGAAAGCAGCATTCTTGCATGTGGTCAAAAAGGGGAGGAGCGACACACTGCCACACCCACTCAAAGCGGAGATTACGCTAAAAGAGAAGCCAATTGCAAAAGACGACACTTGCGTTGAGATTCTGAAACCTCGAAGAAAGGACTGTGAGCATAAAGAGACTCCTTTAGAGGAGGATAAAGACAATCGTGTTGCAGCAGGGGGCGGAGCTGTAGATGAATTGGGTGGAGAGCCAGATCTCAGCGAATGTAGCCGCTCCATTGAACTATTAAACGAAGCGATTGGAGCGATTCAGCAACAAATGATGCAGCTGTCCTTCCAGCAGGACTTGCTCATGAAACAAACCATCCAGTCGCCGCAAGAACCCTCGCAAACCAAACCAAACACTGTGACGCCTTTAATCGAACAGCAGCCAGAGACTAAATCTCGATTTTCTGTGCAATTCACGGAAACTCTTTCGACCGCGACGAAACGTCCTATGAGGCTCAGCTCGAGTCGTACTCCTCGGACCAAACCCACTGACCTCAAACTGAGTAAAGAAGCAAACCCTCGTCCTGCAGCGAAAGCGAGCACGCCGGGCGGCAGGACCCCCCGGGTGGAGACAGAAGAAGAGGGTGGGCGGGGCTTGAAAGGAATTATCCGCAATACTACGTTCCGACTGCAGGACTCTGCAAACCGCCGTGCCGACAGTCTGGAGTCACCTCAGACTGAGCTCCCGGCGATGGAAGCGGCTCCTGTGGATCCCACACGGGAGCGCAGCGAGTCTGGAGGCTCTGGAAAGGAGAATGTGCCGGTTTCATCAGAAGAGAACAAAACGAAAGCGCAGCTAATTGAGGTGGACATGTCTGATCTAGCTGAGCCGTCTGAAACTGGCACAGAACCGGATGCAGAGCAGAAATCTGGACTGGGCTTCTTTTTTAAGGTAACAGATTATTCTCAGAAAAGCGCATTACTGTTGTGGTTTAAACCGATTTTTATAGTATGATTGGTTTATTATTGATCAGGTTGTACTATTATTGGATTATAAAATGAAAAGTTCTGACTCTTTATTTGTATGTGATATTTTATTTATGTTTTGATTGCATGTAAAACTTTACATTTTTAATAAATGTTATTGTTATATTCCTTATATTGAATAATAATTATCATAATTAATTAATATTATTTGATATTTAGAAATAATATATTAAATATTTTTAATATTTTTAAATATATTAAAAGGCTCCTATTTTATCTCTTTCACAAGCTGTAAGATAAGTCTTTGGTGTCACCAGAATGTGTCTGTAAAGTTTCAGCTCAAAATACCGGTCAGATTATTTATTATATTATGCAGAAGATATCTATTTGAGCTCAAATCAAAGTGTAGCTGTTTTTTCAGCCTGTGCCTTTAAATGCAAATGAGCTGGTTCTCCCCGCCCACCGTTTCCCACTTGTGTGTCTGCCACTCCTGCGTTACATCAGATAAACAGCAGTCAGTGACGGACACGAATAAAGCAGAAATGCAGCTCATTAGTCAAAAATATTTTTCTTTCTGGTCTCAATTTGTCATATATTGGCTTGTTTATTTATTTATATTTACTGAAGTGAAATCCATTGCCTATTATTTATTTATTTGAATTTTTTGTAGGACGATCAGAAAGCAGAGGACGAGCTAGCTAAGAAGCGAGCTGCGTTTCTCCTCAAACAGCAGCGTAAAGCGGAAGAGGCGCGGATACGAAAGCAGCAGCTGGAGGCCGAATCTGAGCTCAAACGAGATGAAGCCAGGTAACAGTCACGGCAAATAAATGCCGTGTAAATACTGATGTTTTCCTTCTTTACAGCAGATGCATTATAAAATTGAAATCAGAATTATTAGTCCTCCTGAATTGTTATACCCCATGTGTATTTTATTCCTCAATTTCTGTGTAACGGAGAGAAGATTTTTTCAACGCTTTTCTAAACATAATAGTTTTTTTTTTTAAACATCTTTTTATTAACATTTTAACTATTAATCACAAAACACATAGAAACAAACCAACAGACAATGCCCATTTTAACAATTCAAAGCTACAGAAAAGCAAAATAGATTAATAAACAGAGTACATACACGCAAAATAAAATTATGATAAATAAATAATAGCATAAGAAGTATAAGTAAATAAACAAAATGAAACAAAAATAAATAAATAATAAAAATAAAATAAATAAACATATAAAGATAAAATAATAGGAAAATAAAATAGGAAAAAAAAATAGAAAAAATTAATTATGACATACTATAACTCAAAATGCAGCTTAAAGAAACATCAATAAAGTCCAAGTAAGGCATCCAGACTTGATGAAAAGCTTCAGTAGACATATGAATGACACAGGTAAGGAATTCTAAAGGAATCATTTCCCTAATAATATTGTGCCACCCTTTCAAGGATGGGGGTTTGTCACTGACCCAGTTTATCAGTATATTTTTTCTGGCCGCAAAGGCTAAAATGTCAAATAAACGATTAGTAAATTTGTCAGGCAATTGTCCAACCGGGAGACCTAAAATTAGAGACAATGGATCCAACTGTAGCTGAAAAACATAATAGTTTTAATAACTTTTAATATTATTATAACTTAATAATTTCTAATAACCGATTTATTTTATCTTTGCCATGATGACAGTAAATAATATTTGACTAGATGTTCTTCAAAACACTAGTATTCAGCTTAAAGTGACATTTAATGGCTTGATTAGGTTAATTAGGGCAAGTTAGAGTAATTAAGCAAGTTATTGTACAACAGTTGTTTGTTCTATAGACAATCGAAAACAAATATCGTTTAAGAGGGCTAATAATATTGACCTTAAAATAGCTTTAAAAAATATAAAACTGCTTTTATTCTGGCAGAAATAAAACAAATCAGACTTTCTCCAGAAGAAAAAATATTAAAGGAAATACTGTGAAACATTTATTGCTTTGTTAAACATCATTTGGGAAATATTTAACAAAAATTAATCATTTTGCTAATTATTTTGACTTCAACTGTACATCATTTGTGTGTCTGTTCACATCAGGCGAAAAGCAGAAGAAGATCGTGTGCGTAAAGAGGAAGAAAAGGCCCGCCGGGAGCTGATCAAACAGGAGTACCTGCGCAGGAAGCAGCAAGAGCTCCTGGAGGAACAGGGCGCAGCCAAACCCCGCCCACGAAACCGCAGGCCACGCCCCAAATCACTGCATCGAGCCGAGTCGTCTTGCTCTGCCCGTAAGAAACGCAAACGTTTAAAGGGGTCATGATGTAATAATTCAGTTATTTTAGTATGTTCTATGACGTTCGCTTGTAATGTTAAGAATGTTTTTCACTCAAAAGCCAATATACACTTACCGGCCACTTTATTAGGTACACCTTCCTAGTAACGGGTTGGACCCCCTTTTGCCTTCAGATGTGCCTTAATCCTTCTGCCTTAATCCTTCTGCCTTAATCATTTGTGTATGTATGAGTCTGCGTTTGATTGAAAGTGTGTGTTTGTGTCTGCAGCGGTCAGTCTCTGTTCTGCCCCGTCTGGATCCTCTCTGTCATTGGCCTCTGCTGCTACTGAAGGTGACAGTGTGGCGTCAGGAGGAGCCAGTTCACACAGGTCAGCAGAACACAGACTCATTTCTTCTCTAGACTCAAAAGAGTTGCTTTAGAAAAATAAAATGCTGATTTATGGTACTGTGCAAAAGTCTTAGGCCACCTCCAGCTCATTGGCTATACATACTGTATATAATATTCAGGTCTGGACTCTGTGGAGGCCATTTCATGACTGTCTTTGTTTCATTAGCTATTTTTTTGTCCGTATATGATTTCCTTACATTAGCAGTGTGTTCGGGATTATTATCCTGCTGAAAAATAAATTCTAGTAGGAATTACAAGATGAATTAAAACCTGTCTGTACTTTTACAGCATTCACAATCCCATCAATTCAGGCAATATTGACAACTGCTCTGGCAGAAATGCAGATCAAACCAAGACAGAAACTCCAGTATTTTTTATTCATTCCTTCATCATTCTTTAACTCTCTTTCTTTCATACTTTTCTGTATGTCTTAAACAGTTAGACCCAAAAAATCCAACTAGAACCTGTATTTTCTTTATATGTCATTGTGTGTATATATATATATATATATATGACATATAAAGACATATAAAGAATGTCATATACATATATACAGATAAAAAAAAATATATATAAATAGTTTATTTTTTATTTATTTATTTTTAGTATTATGTACCTCTTGTGCTCTCAAAAACCTGTGTGATTCCTTTTAAAGTCCTGAATTTGAACTGAACTACTGTTTCAAACTTTTTATCTAATTAAATTCTTAATTATCTGCTCACTGCCGCCTTTAAGAAATGGCTTTTATTGATCTTTTACATCACACGACCTAAACAAATATGATGCTATTAAAGGCTGTTCCAATACATTTTATATTATTTAGATAGATAAAGATAGATGAAGATGGACCCCTCAATCTTTTTTATTATAATTATTATTTATTTTATTTTTTTTGCAACTTGAAATGTTGCTACTTTTCTTGTTTATTTTTAATGAATTGATTTGTTATGATATACTTATGTATTTTATATTACTTGGCAACCAGTTTTAGATCAGATAAAGAGTCATTTTCCTTAAATATTCATTCATTCATTTTCTTCTCGGCTTAGTCCCTTTATTAATCTGAGGTCTCCACAGCGGACTGACTCTCCGTCTTATTCAGCACATGTTTTTTACGCAGCGGCTGCCCTTTCAGCTGCAATCCAACACTGGGAAACACCCGTAAACTCTTGTACACACTCACATACACTACAGCCAATTTTGCTTATTCAATTCACCTGTACCGCATGTGTTTGGACTGTGGGGGAAACCGGAGCACCCGGAGGAAACCGACGCAACCACGGGGAAAACATGCAAACTCCACACAGAAATGCCAACTGACCCTGCTGGAGCTGGAATCAGCGACCTTCTTGCTGTGACGCGACTGTGCTTCCCACTACGCCATCATGCTTCTTTAAATATATATATTTTTAATTTACTCCTTTAAATGTACTACTTTCTATGTCTATTTTTAATGAATTGATTTATTTTGATATGTTTAGGATTTTTTTTATTTC
>CAIGQQ010030863.1:4508206-4560439 GCA_903798035.1 Danio albolineatus | reverse complement strand
ATACGGCTATATGAATAGAGAATTCATCCCTACCGGCAAATAAGCGCTTCATGTCTTAAACGAAAGTGAAACCATGCTGAAATATTACAAAGTGCTGTTTATCCGTCAGGAAAATTGACCGAAGTTACCATCTGATAATTTTTCCACATTTTAATCTAATAATATGTTATATTGGGCCAATTGTTTTGTTCATTTCTGCACTGACAGCTGGAAGATCAGCATGTATCTGCTTCATGATCTGATGCAGTTACGTTTCATCTGCTATTTCTCTCTCTAATTTAAGCCTATAATGCATAATTCCAGCCAACGCTTCTTTAATAGATTGATTAATTCAATAGATTTTTACAAAACGTGACAACCGAAATGAGGCTCTGTATGAGAAAGTCTGACCTCTCTGAGTTATATTTGGTGAAGGTGTCTGTGGGTGTCAAAATTAAAGTGCACATTTTCGCTTGTAAAATATTATATACAACTGGTCAAAAGTTTGGGGTCAGTATGATTGTTAAATATTTTAAAATAAGCTTCTCCTGCTCACCAAGGCTGCATTTATTTCATCATAAATACAGCACACATTGTAAAATGTTATTGCACTATAAGATAACTTTAAAAGTAGTTCATCATTTAATTGAATAATTTATTCCAGTGATTTTAAAATCACTGTATTAAAATCATTGTATTAAAAAAATTTATGCTGAATAAAAAGGGTAGGTATTACAATTATGTTTGGCTTTTGAAACATTATTTACAATACTGTATGTGGCTAAGAAATAGCTATTAACTTTTTTTTTGGTGGGGCCAGTGAAAATTTTGGCAGGGCAAGTAAAGATCTGAACCACTGGCCCGACCGGGCCAGTAGAAAAAATCCTTAGCGTTGAACCCTGTGTGATCTGGGTAAAAGGTGTTTCAATTCAGCTACCACCGCAAGTATATTTCAAAACTGTGGGAAGCAGTGAATATAGATATCATTTTAAGAATATCTTATTCTTTTAATCTTAAAAAAAAAACAAAAACAAACGAATCCTGCGATGTAACTACTTCGAATACACACATTGCGAAATTGATGCTCAAACGATATACTTTATTGTTCAGCTAGTAAATATATCAAAACTTAATTTTTGGTTAGTAATATGTCTTCCTCAGATTCTAGACTTTCAGATATTTGTATCTCTGCCAAATATTGTTCTATCATAACAAATGAAAAGTGTATTTAGTCGGCTTTCATTATATCCATAAGTCTCAGTTTCAGAAAATTGTCAGTTGTTTTTGTTGTCCAGGGTCACAAACATCGATGCCGATATCGTTGGTAGCAGTTCAGTACATTGCAGTGCAAATCTATTGTATGCTAATCTATATACACAATACACATTCTTAGAAAACACAATTAGCTATTTAGCAGAGTCCTTGAGTGCAGATTTGAGATCATTTAGGACGATATCTTCCGCTATTTTTAGTCTTTTTATGAAAAAGAATGAAATGAAGCAGCTGTTTTGTTCCTCCCTCCAGCGTTTTACCTTTAACTCCGTAATAAATGCACACACTTGTTGGACCAAAGCACATGGTCATTATCAGATGTTCATCAAAGCCTCAAAGGTTCAGAAACTGAAAAGAAGAGAGACAATGATCATTTCTGGAGTGAACAGAAGCTGGTTTGTTGTTCATTTGCTCTGTTGTCATGTCGTCCGCAGCACCTCTGTTTCCAGGGCAGAGAATGTCTCCAGCCAAAGCTCTGACCATGAAAGATTACGAGAACGTAAGTACATCAACATTAAAATGTTTGCTTTTCGCTTGTCTTACAATGAGCGAGGTGTAGTGGACTTCTTAACCTAGACAGTTTATTTTTAAGAAAGAGTTCAAATGATGCACAATTTCATCTTGGAAGGCAGCTCACTACATTTTGAAACATCAACATTGAAGGTTTTTATATGCGTAAAGGTAAACACTTTATTTTAAGTCACAATTCATGGTATTAACACGTCATTTAATAACACTACTAGCTTAACTACTAACTAGCTGTGTATTAGTGCCTATTAGAGTAGAAGTTGGGTTTAGATTTTGGGTAGGATTAAAAATATAGAATACAATCATACTCTAGAACTAGTAGAGAACAATTAATAATTCAATAACAGGCAGGTATGAAATAAAGGGTTACCATTAGGGCTGTAACGATACACCAAACCCACGATTCGGTTCGTATCACGATTTTTTTCGTGAGAGGTGGGATTTTTTATTTTTTACAATATTTTTTATCAAATAACATTTGACAAATCTTTATAAACTGAACACCAAAGAACAAGATTAACCATGCAAATTATTAACTATATAAATAGCCAAATATAAAATAAATAAATAGACAAAGCTATAACACTTCTGTTTTTTTTGTAACAAAATACTGTTGAAAAACAAACAGAACTAAACTCCATTGTGGAGATGATTCGAGCATGTTGAAAATTCTTTTTCAATCAAGTTCTCTTACATTTAAGAGATGTAAACTTTACCTGACAAATGTGGCAGCATGTGGAGGAAACACAACTAATTTATACAAAGCGCACAAGAATGAGGCTGCCAAAATGGGCAATGCAGTATGAAAAAATCGAGCGCAGAAGTCAGAGGAACAGGTGCAGCCATCAATTAGTGATGCATTTAAGCGATGCACAAAATATAGGAGGGACAATGTGAGGTGGAACAAATGCACTGATGCAGTAACCAAGAATCTCTGCGAAAAAAATAGTGTCTTTCAATACTTTTTTTTTCTTTCGGAGACCTCGTAACCACACCCGAAAGCTATAATGAATTGTCCGGACGTACATTTTTCTCCAAAACAGCTATTCTACGAGCCTACAAACGTATCCGTGGTGAGCTGCAACAGCCCAATTCCACCACAGTCGAGTATTTTTCACTTACAACAGATGTGGTCGAGTACAGAAATGACACTTTACATGTCGCTAACTTTCCATTTCATTGACACGGAATGGACACTGGCGTCAAAATGCCTCCAAACTGAACCTAGCTGTGCCCAACACAATTGAGAAGATGGAGAAAGCCCGCACGGACCGTGCCCTTTCTGCTGTGAACTATTAAATTCTTATTTTCCCCGGAGCGGAACACATTTTCACCGCACAGTTGGACAGGCACAAACAAAAATATAATTCATACATTTTTCTTGGACAAAATATCTTTTTGAAACGAATTTCATTAGGTATAATTTGTATATTAATTGTGAGGTAGTTTTGGTTGGTCAGTTAACTACTAGCCTAGATAAAAAAGAATAATGAATAACCTTCGCGGTGATGCGCTTCAAAACAAGCGCGCTAAATGCTTCAGCGCCAAAGTTGCCGTGAGATTGTGTTGGTTTGGTAAATAAAATAGCCTAAATAAAATTAAAATTAAATATTCATAGTTTCAGAGAACCCCATATTAAAGTCGGGACATCTGGTGAACGCCCATCCCTCTCTGTGCAGCCAGATTAACAGTGTGAGCAAAGCATCTTATATGCGGAAAAAAATATGCTGTATTATATGCTGTCACTAGCACTTACGGCATATTGTGTGGGTCTTGTCGAGCAATTGCCATCCTTTATCTCCACTGGGTAGCTGAAATGTTGCTATACTGCTGATTTATATGAAGAGGGAGGGTCTGCAATCTCTGGGTTAGTTGCCATGTTTCCTCACGTTCTTCTTCAACTTGCTCAACTTTCGCAGGAAGGCGTTACATGATTGAAAAGTTAGTCACGGGTGTGTCGCGATTCTTCCTTATCAAATCGCGACACAGGATCGTGGATCTTAGTGTCGCGATTTCGGTTTCATATCGCGTATCGTTACAGCCCTAGTTACCATAATATGCAGCAGTTTTTCTTTTTAATAATAAATGACAACAGTATATATTATGTGAATTTTCTTGATTTAATTGTAGCTGTAAATAGTTTTTATTGGGTTTTTTAACTTCATATAACAATAATCTGTGCAAAATGTCAAAGTATGAAAACAAGACAATGGCAATGTACAAATCAAGAAATACCTACAAAAAGACACTGAAATATATACACTCACCGGTCTCTTTATTAGGTACACCTTATTAGTAGGTGGTTGGACCCCCTTTTTCCTTCAGATCTGCCTTAATCCTTTGTGGCAGAGATTCAACAAGGTACTCAAAGTATTCCTCAGAGATTTTGGTCCATGTTGACATGATAGCATCGCAGTTGCTGCAGATTTGTCGGCTGCACGTCCATGATGCGAATCTCCCGTTCCACCACATCCCAAAGGTGCTCTATTGGATTGAGCTCTGTTGTCTGTGGAGGCCATTTGAGTATTGAACTCATTGTCATGTTCAAGAAACCAGTCTGAGATGATTCGCGCTTTATGGTCTGGTGCGTTATCCTGCTGGAAGTAGCCATCACAAGATGGGTACACTGTGGTCATAAAGGGATGGACATGGTCAGCAACAATACTCAGGTAGTCTGTGGCATTGACACGATGCTCAATTGGTACTAATGGGCCCAAAGTGTGCAAAGAAAATATCCCCCATATCATTACACCACCACCAGCCTGAACCATTGATACAAGGCAGGATGGATCCATGCTTTCATGTTGTTGATGCCAAATTCTGACCCGACCATCCGAATGTGGCACCAGAAATGAAGACTCATCAGACCAGACAACATTTCTCCAGTCTTCTATTGTCCAGTGTTGGTGAGTCTGTGTGAATTGTAGCCTCAGTTTCCTGTTCTTAGCTGACAGGAGAAGCACTGGTTGTGGTCTTCTGCTGCTGTAGCCCATCCGCCTCAAGGTTGGACATGTTGTGTGGTCAGAGATGCTCTTCTGCAGACCTCTGTTGTAACGAGTGGTTATTTGAGTTACTGTTGCCTTTCTATCAGCTGGAACCAGTCTGGCCATTCTCCTCTGAAATCTGGCATCAAC
The DNA here is from genome assembly GCA_903798035.1 of Danio albolineatus. Lineage (NCBI taxonomy): Eukaryota > Metazoa > Chordata > Actinopteri > Cypriniformes > Danionidae > Danio > Danio albolineatus. The sequence goes on along the minus strand of CAIGQQ010030863.1, from coordinate 4,555,526 downwards.
AAGCATTTGTGCCCACAGAACTGCCGCTCACTGGATATTTTCTCTCTTTCTGACCATCCTCTGTAAACCCTAGAGATGGTTGTGCGTGAAAATCCCAGTAGATCAGCAGTTTCTGAAATACTCAGACCAGCCTGTCTCGCACCCACAACCATGCCACGTTCAAAGTCTCTTATATCACCTTTCTTCCCCATTCTGATGCTCGGTTTGAGCTGCAACAGATCATCCTGGCCATGCCTACATGCCTAAATGCATTGAGTTGATGCCACGTGATTGGCTGATTAGAAATTTGCGTCAACGTGCAGTTAGATACCTAATAAAGTGGCCTAATAAAGTGAATAAAAAAAAAATGTTATTAATGTATGCACATCCATATTTTCTTCGATCAGGTGGTTGAAAAACTAAAATAGTTATGAAAATGAATGCACAGTACTTAAACTATTCCTTGTTTCTTGCAAGAAGTAGTTTTGCTTTGAGTTCCAGTCTTCTCAACACTCTTTTAATCGGTCGGCGTGCAGCTATTTTGGTTTCTTTGGCAGTGATGATGTACTAGTACACAATATCTGCCTGTCCATTTTAGGAGAGGGGTTTATTTTTCTTTACGGTGATAAAGATCTGTGTGCATTCCTGTGGCTGTGTGTGTGTGAGAGAGAGACAGAGAAACTGTGTGCTGTAGAAACACTGAAATCTTTCAGACGAAGGTACAACTGCCCATCATTGTGGTTATTTGCTACTCTCTTGTTCCATTTGTGTTTCTTTCATTCCCTTCCCCCTCTTTCTGCCCCAGATGTTGAAGTGAAAAACGCTTGGAGTACAATGACGCACAGTTCACTGCCCTGCCAGCCTCCCGTACACACACACTCATGCCAACCCTCATTACTGACCCACACACAGCCTGTTATAGTCGCTCTGTTTCTCTTTCAGCATTCGTCCCCTCCCTTCCCACATCTCCCTTTCAGTTATTGGCAGAACAGCTTTGCTCATGTTTATTCATAAATAAGTCTGAATATTGTAATGAGGAACAACTATAGTCACGAAACATCAAATAATTCAGGGGAGGAAGGTTTTGTCCAATTTACAAATAAATTGTTCAGTCTGGTGTTGGATTATTTAAAAGATCCAAAAGAATTAGAAAAAAATATTACACAATTCACTTAAGTCTCTAAACTTTTACCTAAAATTAAAGCTTTAGCAACGTTTTCTGCTTGTTTACATTCTCTGTCTGTGTATACTGAAGATGTACATGTTTCCCTTGCAGCAAATCACAGCACTAAAGAAAGAAAACTTCAACCTGAAGCTCAGGATCTATTTTCTAGAAGAGCGTGTGCAGCAGAAATGTGACGACTCCACAGAGGACATTTACAAAACGGTAAGATTGTGGTTTCTTTGATATATTAAAGCCTGCAAGAACCGAAAGTTGCAACCGCTCTTTATTTTTGTATTGTGACGCAGTTCTTAGCGAAACGAAATATTAAATGAAAAATGTGGGTGTGGCTTGTTTTTTTCTACTGAGAGCTGATTGGATGTAGTAAAGTTGGCATTTCATTCAGAAAGAAGGGGAAAAACAGACTCCTCCTCCTCACCATTTCTGTTTGTTGTCATAACGCTGTCAAAACTGACAGCTTAAGGGGCGTAGTTATGTATGTTAGCCACGCCCAGTACCTCAGACAGACGTAATTTGACAATACGCTTATTTCACACGGGCACCATTTTAAAACACGAAAGCGAGGCTGAGGTGGGAAGAAATCCAGAAGGATAGGATCAGCACTGTAAACATTGCAACAACATGCTGTGTCCTACAAATCTCCAGCTGCAGCCGTGATTTTGAATTGCAGAAATGGTGTAAACATCACTTTAATATCATTCTGTTAAGTTTAATTTAAACAATTAAAAGCTTATTAGGCATCAAACAACGTCACTTTAAGAGTAATACGCTTAAGTGTCCTCCTAGACTTGAGTTCATGGCAGCAGGTAAACACAGTGGGGGCTTCCCTGCTTCAGCCTAGGTAACCCGGTGAGAGATAAAACCGCAGTCCTCTGTAGCACACCTTTGTGTTGTCTGTAATAATGTTGTCCTGGTACTAAAGTTTTAAAAGCGTCCATTTCCTGCTAACATTTAAGCGCTGCTGAGAACGTTCATAAACAGCTGATTTGCCACAGTATTCACCAGTGCTCCAACCGAAATGACTGTGATTGACAGTGAAGGTCATCATTTAAACGCTCTTCAAAGATTGCAAACACAGACAGACGGACACTGGAGCGTTTTAAAGTAGTGAAGATCAGTCGACTCATCAAGCGGATCACTCGTGTTTGCACTCGGTAAACATACATCAGCGAAGTGCAGTGAACTGATGACTGTCACGGCCAATCACAGTCATCTCTGTTGAGCACATGAACACAATGGCAAATCAGCGGTGTTTAAGAACGCCATCAACAGTGGAAACTGAGCTTTTTATTACATTTCAGAACCAAAATTTTGTATGGTGACGAGTCAAATATAGTGCAAGAAGCCGTTCATTAACTTGAGTTTGATAAATGGCATCTAAAACGTGTGTTTGGGAAAGAAAGTGTTAGCTAACTAGTGTCATTTCCCTTAACTTGGCTGAAAATGAGATCTGATATCCCTTTTTATTTTCACTATTCATTCAGAACGGACCTTCGGGTCAGTCGGATGGCGGTAAAAGTATACATTTGTGTAACTTTCTCTTCGCTGATAAGAAATTCAGCCAGGTACACAACATTCCTGTGTGACTCAGGCCATACTTCCGGGCTTCTTCCCCCAGCGGCCTCGATTTCGTTGTCTAAAATGGCGGCCGCGTGCTGCATTTTCAGATTTCTGTTTTAAAGTAGAAGAGCAAACTTTTTTTTTCTTAATGACGTGCACAACAAAATCAATATGGTTCGTCTTGCTTTCATGTGTACTTTAATGCAAAGACCTCAATTTTTTTGATTGTTTGATTTCTGTCTGTGTAGAACATTGAGCTGAAGGTGGAGGTGGAGTCAATGAAACGAGATCTGGCTGAGAAACAGGAACTGCTTGTGTCTGCATCGTAAGTCATACTTGTATACTTCCTATATTTATGTATTTCATCCTAAGTTTGTGCAGTAAAACCGATTTCTGCCCTGTTACTGAATTGTTTTATGTCTTGATGTTTAGATTTTCTTTGATTTTTGTTTTTTGTTTATGAAGTGTAGCTCCACCCATTGTCAAATCTGATTGGTTGGAGATCATGTTTATAGCTTATGTGTCTTTCTATATAGCCGTCAAACATATTGTTTTGATTGACTAGGGTTTTCGATTGACTTGTGGCAACATTTTGCTTTAGGTGGAATAGAAAAGTTTCTATTCATTTTTCTTTTACTGAAAAAAGAAAAAATATGTGGTATTGATTACTGTTTTGAAAATGTAATAAACTACAAACATTAAAAAATGTTTGACAGTGAGTATGTTTACATGGACAAATACTCTGATTTTAATATGGTTAGGACAATACTCTGATTAAAAGTCGACCATGTAAACAGCGATTTCTGATGACCTTAACCTGACTAAAGTCATAATTGAACTAATCAGAAATGGAATTAAGACACGTGAAATATTTCTATTTTAGTCACATTATTAAAGTGCAGTACAGACATGGAAACATTCATTCATTCATTTTCTTTGCGGTTTAGTCCCTTTATTAATCTGGCGTCGCCACTGCAGAATGAACTGCCAAATTATTCAGCATATGTTCCAGCTGCAACCCATCACTGGGAAATACTCATACATTCTCATTCACACACATACACTACGGACAATTTAGCTTACCCAATTCACCTGTACCACACGTCTTTGGACTGTGGGGGAAACCGGAGCACCTGGAGGAAACCCACACGAGCGCTACTCACTGCACCACTGCGTCACCCCTGGCATGGAAACACCACAATCAAACTATTACCGAAGTAGTTTTTGCTACATTTTTTGACATAACACACACGGCAGTTGTCAGCCATTTGACGACAAACAAATGAGAATGACTTCAAGCAAGAAAACACATTTATGGTGCGAGCGAGAAATAATGACTATGCTGAGAATATTAGGTGTGTGAACCTACACTGGTCTCACGGTTCAATTCGGTTATGATTATCATGCCATCAATTCGGATCAATTCGATATTGCGGTCCATTGACGATGCTTTCCATCCACATTTAGGTTTTTTCGTCACAACACAAGAAAAAAATTGCTTAATCTATTATTATATTAATATTATATATTATTTATTTTATTTATATTGGAAAAAAACTCCAATACATGCACAGAAGACAACATGAGCATTTATAGCTAATAAACTAATGTAAATATTATCCCGCTTGCTTTTTGAGCTCTCTCGTGCAAATTCTTACACTCCTATGATAAGTCATTGTCTTCACCCGCTCAACAGAAAGGGCTGCGATTGGCTTTATAATTGAAAGCGCTGTTCACCGATGAGTGATGCGGGAAGAACAGCCGTGGTTACAGTCTATATGCGCATAATGCACGGTTATCACATGCAATCCGTAATAGACGCAATGGAGAAAATTCGCACTACAGACAGGCTCGTGTCTGGATCCACAGATATCGCTTTAACAGCTGAGAGGAGAGGAAAAGTTACCTCACGAACATGCCAGCAGGTCAAATGTCCAAAGTGAGAGAGAGAGAGGCAGAAATGTAGTTTTACAGCCTTTCTCCCTGGAAGTAATATACAGCACACCTTCTTCAGTGTCAGTGAAAGACTGTCCAGAAACTCACCAGCAGCGAATTGTGCACAATTATCTGCTTTTGAGGAAGTAGGAGTTTTTTGTTTACTCACCCTCATCTCCTTCGCCATAGCATTCTTCCACGACATAGTGCAAATGAGATGAATGACGTCAGTACTAGGCATGGGATGATAACCGTTTTCAAGGTATACCGTGGTTTGGAAAAGTCAAGGTTTTCATACCGCCAAAAGTTTGTGCTATACCATTCCTAAGGTATGAGTAAGATTTTTGTATTTACATTTTTTAAATAATTTTTTTTATTGTAAATTGGAGAGACAACTGTGTTTTTGAAACAAACGAAGACAGCAGAAGTCAATGATTCACTTGAATTTTTCAGCCTGAAATGTTTATTTCTCCAAAATGCTTTAAATGTTTCTCAGGCATTTAAAAAGAATATATTTTAGAGCAGTAAACACAAGACCGTCACACCGTGAAACCATGATATTTTTAGCTAAGGTTATCATACCGTCAGAATCTTATACCAGCCCATGCCTAGTCAGTACATAAAAACTGGTTATAATCTGTTACTGAACCGATATCGAATTGTCCGCATCTGCATTGCGGTGCATCGAAGAAACAATTTTGACACCCCAAAGAGTATTATGAGGAAAAAATTAAATGCAGTTTGAACTCGCAAAATTAAAAACAAAACGCCCAAAATCACGTACGGTGCCATGATGAACACAAGCTGTTGTTGCAAAAAAACGCCGGAGGAAAATAGCATTGAATGCTGACCTGAGGACGTTAATGGAGATCTGTACTATAACACATAAAACGGGAACTTGAAATCAACGTTCAAAAAGCAGCACATGTAAACACCTTCATCATATTTTTCAGATTGAGGCAAATAATTAGATTACTGATGTCCAAGTAAACAGTCAGTGGCATAGTCATTATAAGTCTTGTTGTGCTTTCACTTCAGATACTTACGTTTGAGAACATGTAGATCATGGCATTAGATGTAAGGCAAAGGTCTAAATGGTGTGTATTTGTGTGTGTAGGAAAGCTTTAGAGAGTTTAGCTAGTCGGGGTGTTGATGATGGCAGAGAGAAGGTGCAGAGAGACATGGACTCACTCAGAGAAGCTTTCAGCGCTCGTATACAAGAACTCGAAGAGGTAAAGCTAATCTCACAATATTTGTAGTAAATTCTTGACCATGTGTTTAATGTGTTTAATCATGGGTTTGACTTTTTTATTTTTTATTTTTATTTTTTATTCAGTCTCTGCAAGCTGCCAGAGAGGAGCTGGAGAGCATGGCCACCATTGCAGAACAGGAGAAGCTGAAGAATCTTGGATTGGAAAGAGAGCTTCAAGCTGCCAACCAATCAGGACCTTCAACTGATTCAAGCTCCACCCCCCAACAGGTCAGAGAGCTCCAGCAGGCCCTTCAGCAGAGCGAAAGGTGATTATGAAATTAAATAATAGACAAATTTACATGCTTTAACTATTAAAGCTGAAAACCCCTGATGTGGTTTCTGCAGAGCTATCGAGCAGCTGCAGGCATCACTCCGAGATCAAGATGGTGTGATTGGAGAGCTTCAGAAAAATGGCCCGAAGCAGCCGGGAACAGAGCAGGTGACGCATCTGAACTCTGTCATTGTCCAAAAAGACTGTCAACTACAGGTTAGTCTGTCACACTTTCTTTATATAGCTGCTTGTTTAACCCTTGTGTTTTTTTTGTTCAAGTTGACTACCCTTTTATTATGGCTGCGTTCACATTGCAAGGCTTAGTGCAGTATCAGATTTTTACTCTGCTCTTATAAATGTGGCCAAACTCAGATTTCCAGTGTGAACAGATCATCGTCCTAAACTGACCCGCTTGCGCAAAAATACAGTTACGGACAGCACAAAATGTCTAATTATGCACACAAAGTGTTTATGGAGTAAACATTCATTCATTCATTTTCTTTTCGGCTTAGTCCCTTTATTAATCCGGGGTCGCCACAGCGGAATGAACCGCCAACTTATCCAGCATTTGATTTATGCAGCGGATGCCCTTCCAGCTGCAACCCATCTCTGGGAAACAGCCATACATTCTCATTCACACACAGACACTACGGACAATTTAGTTTACCCAATTCACCTATACCACATGTGTTTGGACTTGTGGGGGAAACCGGAGCACCCGGAGGAAACCCACGTGAACACGGGCAGAACATGCAAACTCCACACAGAAATGCCAACTGACCCAGCCGAAACCAGCGACCTTCTTGCTGTGAGGCTATTGTGCTACCCACTGCGCCACCGTGACGCCCATTAAATTAAGTTAAAGGAACAAAAAATGTTTGTCATCTTGACTTTGTCATTCCATTTTTTTACAGTGTAATTTTAGCAATCGCAGACTTATTGCCCAATGGTAATGCACAGTAGCCCTGTAAATAGTCATGTAAAACGGCATGTAGAAGGTCAAACTAACATGTGAAAATGTTACTATTATACTAATCAATTACGTCTTCAAGCATTTAGGGCGTTTATGAACGCCACTGCAAATACAGAGGGAATATTCTTAAAAATCACCCTAAAAATTTTAAGTAATATATAATTGTTCATCGTATTTTGAAATGCCCACAATATCATATTGTGCATATTCATTATCACAATATGTAGTATTTTCGAATATTATGTCTACACAGTTGGAATTTATATGTTTTTTTTTTTCCACATCTGATCAGCATTATGCAGTGTGTAAGGGTGTACTCACACTATTTTATCTGAACCATGCCCAGGCCCGTTTCCCAGATCGTTTGGGAAGTGTGAGTGCTCTGAATCAGGCTCAGGCACGGTTCAGTTGGCCGGCCCTGGCCCGGTTGGAAGAGGTGTGTCTGATCGCGGTTCACTTGGGCTTTGCACTCACGCTTGTAGTGTGAGTGCAAAGCTCACCTGAGCCCGAAACTGACAAGGAGATGTGACTTTTGGGGTCTGTTAATTAATAATTTTTACTGTTTATTGAACGCAAACTGTCGTAGATTATTAAAGACGCAAACCCCTCACTGCACAACAGCTGCACCTTTAGCAAACCTCCTAATTACTGAAGCACGAGGACTTTATGATTGTTTATGGGCGTCAAAAGTGGCTGATCTGTTCGGCGAAATATTCGACTGTGTGTCGCTGCTTCTTAAACGACTAAAACAATATAATGATATAAAGAAATGTCCACTGTGCTGAGCGAGAGTAAGCGTACTTCGGCCCGGTTCAAGGCAACTGTACATAGTGTGAGTACGCCCTAAATGTCACTTCAGGACCACTTCTGTCCCCTCTTTGTTGTGTAAATTTGGTATTTGTCATTCATACTCTGTGTTAATGCTATCCTAAACAAACAATCTCAAACACTGAGTAATGTTTTGTTTATTTTTGGTTGACAGGCTCTTAGGGAAGAACTAGACCATGAAAGAGAAAATGCAGAAAGGGACAAACAGGTAAGCTGAAAACTATTCACTTATATTGCATGCCAGGATGATGAATTTGCCATCGTTAAGTCTCTGAGTGACACATTACTGGTTGTTTACTAGCTTTTATTGTAAAAATTAATAGACATGAAGCTTTTGAAAACTAATTCACTGATTTGAGCAGTGTAAAAATGACATAAACAGTCAAAATCTGATCATTTAAAAGCTTGATTCCTCATCCATGCTAATAATCCCTGTAAAATGATTAGTCTTGTAATTAAATATTACAGGAAAGCTCAAAGAGTGTGGGAACCCTGTAGAATGGCAACACACTAAGCTGGATTAGTTGACTGAAATCTATATCTGTTGTAAATGCAAGTCAAATATTGAAATGAATTCCTTCGGGTCCTGTGGTCAGTTTGGACAGGGGTATGCGTAGGGCTCCACAATATATAGTTTCAGAATTGATATCGCAGTGTGTGAATCTGCAATAGTCACATCGCAGGATCTGCAATGTTAGTATTGTAATTAACCAGAAAACACAGTTCAAAACAGTTTAACTCTAATCTAATAGTATGAAAGACTTTTTATTTAGATGCGTTTTTAAGACCTGTGGCTAAGATTTCAAATGAAATCATTTGGACACAAGAAATTATAAAGTTTGGTGCTTAATTGTGTTTAATTGTTTAATACAATAAAGACTATATGCAGTGTTATTTTATATATTGATTTTCTAGACTTCATTACTATTCAGCTCCACTGAAAACCATAAAAAAAAGTATTGTTTATTTAATTTTTATTTTTGTTCTGTTGTTTTCATCTGTGCTTTATTTTGTTTTGGTTTATTTTATGCAGATGCACTCCCCTACAAATCATTTCAATCAATATAAAATTAGGAATTTATTTTAAATAAAACTAGATTCATATCGCAATATATATCACAGAAAAACAAAATATCTTAATGTCAGTTTTTTTCCAATATCGTGCAGCCCTATGTATGTGTGTAAATGCCTTAGATAGTTCAGCCAAGAATGAAAATTGACTAATTTATTTACTCTCCATCAAGTGGTTCCAAATCTTATCAGTTTCTTGCTTCTGTTGAAGACAAAAGAATATATTTTGAAGAAAGACTAAAACCTGTAAACATCGACATTCATAGTAGATTAAACAAATGTTATAGAAGTCAATATATCTTCTTCTATATCAATAAGTATCTTCTGTGTCCATTAGAAGAAAGTAACTCATAAAGGGTTGAAACGAGTAAAGGATGAGTAAATGAATGATTTTTTTAGGTGAACTATCCCTTCAATTATACCCTACAAAAGCAACTGGAAAGAAGAAAAAAAACGGCTTTTAAAGTTTTTTTTTTTTTTTTTTTTTTTTAAAAACACAGTCAGTGAAATGTTGTGGGTAGATAAGTTTCTTTCTCTAAAATGTGACAAAATTGAGCAAATGCAATTTGTCAGAAGACAAAACAGATGTCACAAAGCCTATTTTAGGCCTCTAATTCAGTTTTTTTCCAAACCTGTAGTGACTGCCCTTTGCCTTTTTAAAGGGCCATGAAACCCTCCTCTTTCAGTTCAAGTCTACCTCAGAAATTAAAAAAATATAATGCTCCTAGATGGGCGTGGAGCTTTGTGGGAGGAGGGAGGAGTGAGTGTGGCCGGCAGTGCAGGGGAAAAAGAGGGGGGAGACTGTTGTCAGTCGACTCACAACATGAGACACAAACCGTGAGGAGACTTACATGTAAACACTGTAAATTAGGAGGACTTCTCTCCTCCTCAATCCCCGGGTCTGAATGCAGACACCATGGATAGCAGTGCAGCAGGTCTCTTGCCCTGTCTATTCCAACCATCAGCCTTGCTGGTAATCTGAAGGATTTTAAACATGTGTGAACACAGCAGCACGGATATAGGCGATGTGTCTGAATGGTAACGAACTCAACTGATAAAAGACAAAGTCCGCCATTCTCCAATTCTCGTACAGCTCTCCTGACAAAAATGCTTGCTGCAAACCAACAGCTTTGCTGTATCGGCTTAACAGCATCGCGGGGAAAAATATGCAACAAACCCTGTGGATCATGGAAACAAACACAAAACCTTTGATTTGCAAAGATGCGATCTCTCCCAGTCATTGGGTCTCACAGATTGGCAGGTCTGCCTTGCCATCGGAAAGCATGTGCTCTCATGAATAATTAAGAAGCAGGGTCTTCTCATAGGATAAGAAAACTCCGCAATGAATAATAATGAGAAACCGACGTGCCATCACTCCACTAGCAGATTCACGCTACGTCACCGATTTTGATTCTGCCCCATACGTTATTTTAAACCCAGAAGATGAAATTAGCTGACAAAAGCTCAAAATGATCCAGTTTTCCCCACAATTAAAGCTGACAGGAGCTAACGCTGTCTTAACTGATGCTCAACACTCACAAATCTGTTCAAATCTCAAAAATAGTACTCCAGGGTGTCCTGAACCTTCAAGCTACAATTTTTAGGTGAGCACAGATAGTCTGAATGGTGAAAAATTGACAGCTCTATTCAAGACAGCATGGATACACATAAAAGCTTAATACATGATTTTTAAAGATTGTCCTGATCACCAGAAATAGTAATTTACTCATTCATCCCTGTTCTACATGCTAGCATGTTCCGCTGTGACCTGTAGCATCTTCAGTGCACAGCGTGAGCATCAGTGGCCCAAATACAGCTCTCCTCATTGGACGCCCGCTGAGCTGAGTGGATTAATCTGCGTGTGTTCATGTGTGTGTGTTGTGGACATCACCCAAAGGATTTCCTGTGTGTGTTTCTGGATTAGAGGTTTTAAATCTGTGTGTGGGCAGAGCACAGTCAGTTCGGAGCAGAGCAGGACGGAATGGAGCAGATGGATAGCATGAAAATCAGAAAGCTTGTGTGTTTCTCAGAGCTTTAGATCATGCGTGACCCATGCCGAGTGTGTGGCGTGTGTGTGCAGGGCGGTCAGTGTCGGTGGTTGTTCAGCGCATGCGGCCGCCTGAGGTTGGCAGTCGTCCTCTCTCATGTGTTGGGATTGGAGTTGCAGCGAGACGGCCGCAGCGAGTTCCTCTGTGGGAAATGCGTTTTTTTACTTGAGAGCATCGTGCAGTGCGACGTCGCCATCGGACAGCTGCAGGAAACGCATGCCGCTCAGCTCCAGCGGCTTGAGAAAGAGAGAGATGGGCTGAAAATGCAAATCACAAACAAATACAGACAACACAACCCAACGGGAAGCAAATCTCTGAAATGGGACGTCCAGACTGGAGCGTGTTTATATACTCCAAAGCAGCTGCAGAGCATCCAATGTCCTCAACCAAAGCAATCGCGGATTTCAGACATCAAGGAAACCACGCGAAGAAACAGAAGGGTCGTTTCTGCAAATTTAGCCTGTGAAAAGAAGTTCGCAGGCAGCTTGAGGAGATGTGTGAGTCTTGAGCCGCTTTGTAAAGCAGGAACAGATCGTTCGCACCGTTCAAAACTAAACTCCCGTTTAAAAACCACAGACGTGCCAGCGCCTCGACCCCGTTCTCTCAGCCGAGACTATCTGGATGTTGTGAACAAGAAGAGTTCATTATCACGGTCGATTTCTCTCCAATCGGTGGCCTTGGAGAATACCGACCACGCCCTCATCAGGCAGACACGCCCATTCAGAGGCTTCACCCCTGCAACTGTTGAAAAAACCTCGCTGGTGTTTGACATCCTGCAGCTCTTGAAGATTGTACAAGGAGTGCGGTTCGTCCCACGATGCAGCGGTAGCAAGATTCCAGTGCTGAAACATCCATTGTATTCACATGCAAACACCCACAGGGGGGGTGTTTCTTGGAAATCGAGAGTGGAGAGAAATTTGAGAGAGATGGAAGATGAATTAAATGATGATTACAGACCACTTAAACGGGAGGTACACACACTCGCTGTGAGATTTTAATGAAGACATATTTTATTGGGCTGCCTGCTTTTAATCAATGCAGAAAGTACATTTTGGACCTGCAAAGATTACCAGGAATTTTTTAGATTTTTAAAAAATTATATTAACGTTAAAAATCTGATCTAAATAACCTTGCGTTTATTTGTTTGTGGTTTTTGTATGTATTTTTAATTAATTAATTAATTAATTTTGCCATGAAAATGCATTTTTTGCTGACATGGCGTTAAATATGCTCAAATTTAAGGATGCAACGATTGTAGATTTGGGTTGTGCAATTATAGCCTGAGGAATAACCACGGTTTCACGATTATCACGACTATTATCTTTCATTGATTTTAAAACGCTACTAGTTTAGAAAATAACATGACAACTCCTTATATTTTAAAGTGCTATTATAGTGCTATTAAAGTGCTAAAAAACAAAACTATAGTCAATTTCTCTCAAGAAAATTAGTTTTTGGCATTTAAACATAATAATTTCACACTGAAAATAAACGACAGAATAATGAATAAATAAATTAATAAAAAAAAATAAGAATAAATTAAAACAATTGTATTTGTCTATAAATTTGGTGGATTGGTGTAGCGGCAGCAATGATACGGCCGATGTAAAGAAGGAGCTGAACCGAAAGGCAAAGCTCTCGATTTACTGGTCAATCTATGCTCCTACTCTCACCTATGGTCATGAGCTTTGGGTCGTGACCGAAAGGATAACCTTTTGGATACAATCCGCCAAAATGAGTTTCCTTTGCAGGGTGGCAGGGCGCACCCTTATAGATAGGGTGAGGAGCTCTGTCACCCGGGTTGAGCTCGGGGTAGAGTCGCTGCTCCTCCACATCAAGAGAAAATGGCTCGGGCATCTGTTTCGAATGCCTCCTGAACGCCTACCTAGGGAGGTGTTCCAGGCATGTCCCACCACGGGGAAGACCTAGGACACGCTGGAGGGACTATGTTTCTCGGTTGGCATGGGAATGCCTCGGGATAAGCAGATGAAAATGACATGTTGTGTATTTGTCTAATGTAAAATTTAAGCTACATATTAGCGCAGTATTTATTTTTTAAAGAGAACAAATGTAGTCAAAGGCTGCTGAAGCTCTGTCTGAAAGACACTTTTGATCAACTATATTACAAAACTGCTTGTTTTTTTTTTATTTATTTTGAATTTTTTTCTCCTCTTTGGAGTAGAAATGTGAATATTCATTATAAAGTATGAAGCTGATCGCTCCAGTTCTTGTCACGTGACTCGCGGTGCGCTCGTGGCATTCTTTCAACTAGGTTCACCTGGAAAGTGTGCATAAGTGCATCGCACCACTCGCCTGCCACGTTTGCTGTGTGCATGTCGCTCCCAATATGTGCACACAAGCCATGCACCTCCATTGGAAATAGTGAACTTGGGCATGCAAAAGATGCGATATGTGAACGGCCCTTACTTAATAACCTCAGTGATAGTTAATCCAGTGTGCGTGGGTATTAGCCTCTGTGTCCAAGCTCAGAACTTTTAAACTAGCACACAGTAGGCATAACTTTTAGTTGCAGCAGTTTTGTTCCGTGCTGAAATGCAGTGTTGAAGCCTTTACAATTAATTAACCGTGATGAATTAAAGCATTTCCCAGAGATGGGTTGTGGCTGGAAGGGCATCCGCTGCGTAAAACAAATGCCGGATAAGTTGGCGGTTCATTCCGCTGTGGCGACCCCGGATTAATAAAGGGACTAAGCCGAAAAGAAAATGAATGAATGAATGAATTAAAGCATGATTAATAGTGAAATCGGTTAATCCTTGCACAATTTATGCTTAGTACATCAAAAATGCACTTTTTTAACAGCTTTGTTGTTGTTTTTTAAGCAAAAAATGTATTTGTTTGTGTTGCAGATAATTGTTGAAAGGCAGAATGAACTCAGCAGATTGGAGCAGAAAACCAGACAGCTTACTGAAGAACTGAACACAGCAAAGAACAACGGTCAGACGCTCAAAGATGCACTAGATGAAATAGAGAGGGAGAAGAAGGTAAATACTGCCTTGAAAAAAAAATAGCAAGATGGATCACAAAACCAGTCATAAATGTATTTTTTTGGGGAAGATTTTTGCGTTACATAAACGCAGAATAAATAAGTTTTTCATTGATATATGGTTTGTTAGAATAGGACAATATTTAGCGGAGATGCAATCATTTAAATATCTGGATTCTGAGAGTTCTTAAAAATAAAATAAATCAACATATTGAGAAAATCGCCTTTAAATTTGTCTAAAAGAGTTTTAAAAAAATTAGTTTTGATATTTACTGTAAGAAATTTACAAAATATTTTCATGAAACATGATCTTTACTTAATATTCTAGTGATTTTGGCAAAAATTAAAACTGTATAGTTACAGTACATAGCTATTGCCAAAAGTATATAGCAGTGCAACATAATAAGACTGGTTTTGTACTCCTGGGTCACCTATTTACATTACTGATTCTGGTTTTGTGAATGCATGAGAACTGAAAATTGTTTTTAAATTAATAATATGTTGGATGTGTATTAAATTTTCACTGCATTCCTGTGTTTGTTTCAGGCTCTTTCAGATGAGCTCCAGAAGCGAGAGATCGAGCTCTCTACAGAGAAGAAGAACTCTCTGAAACGAGACAAAGCCATCCAGGGTCTTACTGTGTTTCTGAAAGAGAAAGAGAAGGAGGTGATACATAATCACATTTCATATTGTTTCAAAATCTCAAATTATATCATTATACTTTTCACTTAGTTTAATTCAGACAAAAAGTACTAACACCAAAAACTACCATGAAATATGATTTGATCTAAGTTTGACTTTTACTCTTTGTCTCCTCAGATTGAGGATTTATCTGGAGATCTGGAGGAGAAGGATCAGGCTCTGGCTAAGGCTCGAGAGGCCCTTCATAAAGCCAAATTACAGAAATATCACGTATGTGGGATTTTTAGTGACTGATGCATCTACACAGGTTTACTTTCAACCTGGAACATGTGCGATGATCCATTCACAAGTGATCAGCCAAGATTATTATTGTTTCCACATAGAGTTAACAGCATGTTGCATCTCTAATAACCATTTGTGTTCTGATTTTGCTGAGACCATTTTACGCTCCTTGAAAGTGAGTGGGAAAGAAAGCAAATGGAAAAAGATGTGAATGGCAGCAACAATTAAATCCTAATCCTTGAAGCACTCTCAACATATTTTATTATAGTCACAAGCTTTGTTAATTGAAAAATAGGTGATCTTTTTACTGCTGGACTGCCTACTATTCAAAAGTTATCTGTTTGCACTGCAAAAAAGTTATTGAGAAGCTTGTTCTAGACAAGCAAAACATATTGTCTTATTTTAAGAAACAATATATCAAAATTGAGTTCTTTCCTAAAACAAGCAAAATAATCTGCCAATGGGGTAAGCAGAGTAAATTTATGTCTAAAGGAAGAACTAGATAATTTTGCTCATCCCGTTGGCAGATTATTTAGCTTATAATTATTATTATTATTAATTAAATAATTATAATTATTATTTAGCTTTTAAGGAACAACTCACTTAGTTTTGGCATATTATTTCTTATAGAAAATGCTTCTTGATTTATTACTCTACTTTGCAATATTACTCTACTCAAGTATGCTGATGACATGGATATGTTTGGACTTATGGTCAAAGGAAAGGAGGAGCTGGAAGGGGCCTACTTTAAGCGCATAGAACATCTGCAGACTATATCTACAGGGAGTTCAGAATTATTAGGCAAGTTGTATTTTTGAGGATTAATTTTATTATTGAACAACAACCATGTTCTCAATGAACCCAAAAAACTCAATATCAAAGCTGAATATTTTTGGAGGTAGTTTTTAGTTTTGTTTTTAGTTTTAGCTATTTTAGGAGGATATCTGTGTGTGCAGGTGACTATTACTGTGCATAATTATTAGGCAACTTAACAAAAAACAAACAAATACCCATTTCAATGATTTATTTTCACCAGTGAAACCAATATAACATCTCAACATCCACAAATATACATTTCTGACATTCAAAAACAAAACAAAAACAAATCAGTGACCAATATAGCCACCTTTCTTTGCAAGGACACCCAAAAGCCTGCCATCCATGGATTCTGTCAGTGTTTTGATCTGTTCACCATCAACATTGCGTGCAGCAGCAACCACAGCCTCCCAGACACTGTTCAGAGAGGTGTACTGTTTTCCCTGCTTGGAAATCTCACATTTGATGATGGACCACAGGTTCTCTATGGGGTTCAGATCAGGTGAACAAGGAGGCCATGTCATTAGTTTTTCTTCTTTTAGACCCTTTCTTGCCAGCCACGCTGTGGAGAACTTGGACGCGTGTGATGGAGCATTGTCCTGAAAATGTTATTCCTGAAAATGCATCTTAGCTATTCATCAACACATGTATTGGAGTTGAGTGAATGTTTTTTGTAATATGTGTGTGTTTCTTCCTAATGTATGTTCTAGGGTGCTGAAGACCAGCAGTCTCTACTTCTGGAGCAGCAGGCTGAATTATCACGGCTGCAGGCGGAGGCTCACTCCTCTCTGCTAGAAGCCCAGAGACTCCAGCGTGTGCTCGGCAGCAGAGATTCAGAGATTTCCCTCCTTCAGCAGGCCAAACTGCAGCTGGAACAAGAGCTGGAGCAACTGCAGCAACAGAAGAAGAAGGGGGACAAGACTATTAATGTGAGAATGTTATTAAAATGACTATAAAAGACTATTAAAATGGGAAATGCTATCATGTTTCTAGACATTAGGATCATACTGAGAGTTTTATTTCTCTGTAGGATTTCTCAGTCCTGTACATAAGATTGCATTTCAAAGTAATCCACTTTTAATTGGCTCATTTTACAACTCGCTAAAGGTATACAGTTCATTTTTGAATCCATTCAGCCGATCTCCGGATCTGGCAGGAGCACTTGTAGCTTAGCGTAGATAATTGAATCGGATTAGACCATTAGCATCGCTCTCAAAAATGACCAAAGAGTTTTGATAATTTTGCTATTTAAAACTTGACTCTTCTGTCGTTATGAAAAGTTGCTATTTTCTCGGCTGATGTGGATGGGAATTATACTCTCATTCTGTTGTAATGATGAAGGAACTTTGCTGTCGTACCATGGCTGCAGCAGGGGCAATTATATTACACAGCGCCTGTAAATTGGCTAGCTTACGTCAGTATAACCAACATGACCACCTGCTTGCACGGAGAGTGTGCCTTGTAACAATGAAGATATTTGTGAGAAATGGTTTAGGGCATATTTACTTTGTTGCAGATCCTGATATATATATATATCTATTTGAATCGGAATACATAGACGTTAACAGATTTTCTGGGTCACAAATGATCAAAGAGTTTCAGTAATTTTCCCATTTAAAGCTTTACTCATGAGAAGGGTGAATTTTTAAATTGGAAAACTATCTTTGGTCATTTTTGAGTGATATGCTAATGGTCTAATCCAATTCAATGATCTATGCTAAGCTAAGCTAAAAAAGTGCTTCCGCCAGACCCAGGGGTTGTCTTCATGCATTCAAAAATGGTAACGCACAACCGTTTAACACTGGGAGACTTGTAAAATGAGCATGTTTTCAAAAAATGCTCAATTTTGTTCACTTCAGGATCTTCAGAACCAGTTGAAGAAGCTCAACGGCACCCTGGCTGACCGAGAGAACGCTCTGGATCAACAGCGTCTGGAACAGCAAGAGCAGATCCGCGCATCTGAACAGAAGATGCAGAACGCTATGGAGCGACTCACAGCCAGCCTGAATCATAAAGACCAGCAGCTTCAGGTACACACACATACTTGATTGACATATATATGCTTTGCAAGGACTCTTCATTGGCATAATACATTTTATACTGTAAAAAAAAAGCTTGTTATATGGCCTAACACCTACCCCTAAACCTAACCCTCACAGGAACAAGGCAAAAATAGAATGTCAAAAGATCACTAAGTGTGTTTTGTATTACAAGGACACAAGGCTTGTCTTCATAAACCAACTTAAAGGGATAGTTCACCCAAAAATTAAAATTCATTCACTATTATTTAGTCTCCCTCAAGTGTTCCCAAACCTTTGAGTTTCTTTCTTCTGTTAAACACAAACGAAAATGCTTTAAAGAATGCTGAAAAACTGTAACCATTGACGTCCATTGTATGAAAAATAAATACTCTAAAAGCGAATGGTTACAGGTTTCTAGTTTTCTTTAAAATATAATAAGTAATGAAATTTGCCCTGCGCACTCATGGTTTTTAAAGAAACTTTTTGGTGCGTTTATCTAGTCAATCCTTTTGTGTTAAAATATAATAATAAATAAACTCCATAAAGGTTTGAAACAAGTAAAGGGTGAGTAAATGATGACAGAATTTACATTTTGGGTGAACTATCCCTTTTATAGAGTACAACTAGGTCATACCCATGTCATCTACATTGTAAAAAGCAGTATAGAAATAAAGACCAATTGAATTGAATCCTCAGGACTATATGAACATGGTGAGAGATTTGGAGAAGAACAGAAGCCAGGAGGAAGGAGATCCCATGTTGGATAAGCTTAGAGCACGACTGAAGGAGAAGGAAAAAGCACTTGAGGTTTGTGACTCTTATTGTCTTAAAATTGTCTTATTGTTTACTCATCCTATAGTAGTTCCAAACCTTTTAGAGCTTCTTTATTATGTTGAACACAAACAATTCCCATCTTCATTTCAAATTTTCTTACTAGAAGAAACTTTAAAGTTCAAGTGGGAAATACTCTATCAAATGTTCACAAACAAGAACTTGGAGTTCCTCACGGAAGCATACTCTCTGTCACACTCTTCAGCATCAAGATAAATGGCATTGTGGAAATCATCGGACCAAACATGTTCTGCAGCCTTTATGTGGATGATCTTTGTATTTGTTACAGAGGGAAGAATATGAGCACAATTGAAAGACAACTACAATTATGTATTCATAAAATTAATCTGTGGTCTGTTGAAAAAAATGGTTTTAAGTTCTCTAGAACAAAAACTGTTTGTACACATTTTTGCATCCAGAGATCTCTTCATCATGATCAAGAACTTTTTATCAACGGAGATCTGATCAAAGTTGTTAAGGAAATCAAGTTTTTAGGTCTTATTCTTGATAACAAAATGACTTTTATCCCTCATTTGAAATGGTTAGAAAACAAGTGCACGAAAGCTATGAATATAATCAAAGTGTTGGCAAAAACTAAATGGGGAGCAGATTTTAATGTACTTTTGCGTCTTTATAGAGTTCTCATTAGATCCCGTTTGGACTATGGGAGTATAATTTATGATTCTGCCAGGAACTCATATAAACAGATCCTCAATACAGTACACCATCAAGGATTACGACTTGCTTTAGGAGCATTTAGAACATCACCTGTACAGAGTTTGAACACTGAAGCCAATGAACCTTCACTCCAAAACAAACGGCTGAAACTCTCATTACAGTATGCTGTTAAATTGAAAGCAAATAAGAACAACCCAGCTTATTTTGCAGTTTTTAACCCACAGTTTGTGCAGTTGTATGAGAGTGAGCCAAAAACCATCAGACCAGTTGGTTTGCGCATGAATCCACATTTACAAAATTTGAACATAAACCTGGACATATTAAGTCAAGTACACTTCACTTCCTTGCCTCATTGCAAATTAAAGAAGCCCATAATCAATATGGATTTAGGTCATCAGAAGAAAGGAGCAACTCATCCTAATGTGTATAGGCAACAGTATTTGGATATTAGAAGTCAATATTCTCAACACTCACCTATCTTTACAGATGGTTCATAGGTAGAAAATGGCGTAGCAGCAGCAATGGTAACTGGGCAACAACATTATGGAATCAGCCTGCCTGAAGAATGCACAATATTCACAGCTGAAGCCCGTGCCTTACTTTTAGCATTGGAATATATAGAAAATGTCCAACAAAAGAAATCTATCATTTTCACAGACTCCAAATCATGCCTCCAAGCTATGGAATCTTCAAAGAATGATCATCTTTTGATTGATAATATTTTAACTAAAGTTCATCAATTACAAAATCAGTTTTATCACATCATTTTTTGCTGGATTCCAGGACATGTCAGACTTTCAGGAAATGAGCGAGCTGACGCAGCTGCTAAAGGTGCTTTAAAGCAAGCGGTGAACAAATGCCAAATTCCTCCATCAGAGATGAAACCTTTTATCAATGTTTACATTTTAAACAAGTGGCAAGAAGAGTGGAATACATTTGAAAATAATAAATGATATGAAATCCAACCTGAAATCTCACACAGAATTTTAAGACATTTTAAGACTAGATTTGATCAAGTGGTTTTTACTAGATGTCGTATTGGACATACAAGATTAACACATGGTTTTTTGCTCCAAGGTGAAAACCCTACGCAGTGTTTGTACTGCAAAATACCTCTATCTATAAAACACATTTTACTGGACTGTCCTGCTCTTAATGACTCCAGAAGACTTTTTTATGAAATGAACACTCGTAAGGACATTTTTAACAAAGTGACACCAGAAAAGGTTTAAGAATTTTTATCATGTATTAACACAAAAAATCTTATTTAATTTATGTATTCATTTGGTTGTTGATTTTTAATTGTATATCTATTATTTAAATGTTTATGCCATGAAAATAGCCTTGGTTGCTGACATGGCATTAAATTAAATAAAATGAATGAATGAATGAACACAAACAAAGATATTTTGAAGAATATTGAAGACCATTCACCTCCATAGTAGGAAAGACAAATACAATGGAAGTCTATATTCTTAAGTATAAGTATATTCTTTTGTGTTCAACAGAAGAAAGAAACTCAAAAAGGTTTGGGACATGTGGAGGATGAGTAAAAGATAACAATTTTGAGTTTTAGATGAACTATCCCTTTAACGTTAATGTACTAAAACATAAAACCAACCTAATTTGGATATTTCCAAGTCGATATTGTTATGACCCGCTTGTTTGAGTCGCAACATAAAAGAGCTCAAACGACAAAAGGATATATATGCAACTTATTTATTATACATAAAACTAATAGAACAACAAATCAAGGAACAAATAAATGTCTATAGATAAAGAAAATAACTAACTTTAACTACAAAATAAAATAATACAAAACGAAACCAAAAGGTTACAAAATGAAAAGAGAAGGTATCGAAATGAGGACGTCCAAGTAGCCACACAGTCCTCCAGAAGCTAGCCCAACACTCTATATATATGCTTTAAAACCAATCGGTGAGCCAACAGGCACCCAATCAGGATCTGCCACATCCCAACTGGAAATGCTGGGGTCATCACAATATTGCATGTTAATGATTTGCATTTTTCTGTTGATGTTATGAGAGAACTGATCATAAATACAACTTTCAAGATTGAACATGATTTCATCTTTTTATTTTGCTTTATTCGTCTTTGAGCAGAAAGCCTTGGATGAGAAATTTGCAGCTGTGGAGGAAAAAGAAAATCAGATCCATTTGCTGCAGCTGAGTTTGAGAGAGAAGGAAAGAGATGCAGAACGTCTCAACAACCTGCTCTCACACAACGAGGAGACCATTAATGTAAATGATGAAGAGAATTTGTGGATTAGTGAAAGTATCGTTTCTTTGATTTTGATGCTCATGATTGCTCTCGATCTGTGCTTGTGTAGAGTTTTGACGCTGTCATAAAGGAGAGAGATCTGGAGCTGCAGCAGCTGTTGAACTCACTAAAGAATCTGCAAAGGAGTAAAGACGAGACTGAAGAAAACCTCCAGAGAGCTCTGAGAGAGAAGGATGCCATCATACAACACTTACAGCAAGCGCTGGACAACAAAACCAGAGATATGGAGGTACAAACACATTGTAGTTTTTGGTGCAGCTCCAAATGAGAATGTGGTTGGGTTTGAAGCATTTTTTCTAGAGATGCACCAATAAAGGATTTCTGACAGATATGATAGTTATGTTTTGAGGCCAATATACACTCACCAGCCACTTTATTAGGTACACCTGTCCAACTGCTCGTTAATGCAAACTTCTGATCAGCCAATCACATGGCAGCAACTCGATGCATTTAGGCATGTAGACATGGTCGAGAGGATCTGCTGCAGTTCAAACCGAGCATCAGAATGGGGAGGAAAGGGGATTTAAGTGAAGTATTTCAGAAACTGCTGATCTACTGGGATTTTCACACACAACCATCTCTAGGGTTTACAGAGAATGGTCCGAAAAAGAGAAAATATCCAGTGAGCGGCAGTTCTGTGGGCGCAAATGCCTTGTTGATGCCAGAGGTCAGAGGAGAATGGCCAGACTCGTTCCAGCTGATAGAAAGGCAACAGTAACTCAAATAACCACTCGTTACAACCGAGGTCTGCAGAAGAGCATCTCTGAACACACAACACGTCCAACCTTGAGGCGGATGGGCTACAGCAGCAGAAGACCACAACGGGTGCCACTCCTGTCAGCTAAGAACAGGAAACTGAGGCTACAATTCGCACGGGCTCACCAAAATTGGACGATGGAAGATTGGAGAAACGTTGCCTGGTCTGATGAGTCTCCATTTCTGCTGCAACATTCGGATAGTCGGGTCAGAATTTGGCGTCAAAAACATGAAAGCATATTTTCTTGACACACTTTGGGCTCATTAGTACCAATTGAATGACCATTATGACCACTAACGCACCATGTCATGAAGTGTGAATCATCTCAGACTGGTTTCTTGAACATGACAATGAGTTCACTGTACTCAAATGGCCTCCACAGTCACCTAACTCAATCCAAAAGAGCACCTTTGGCATGTGGTGGAACGGGAGATTCGCAACATGGGTGTGCAGCCGACAAATCTGCAGCAACTGTGTGATGCTATCATGTCAATATGGAGCAAAATCTCTGAGGAATTTTCCAGTACCTTGTTGAATCTACGCCACGAAGGATTAAGGCAGATCTGAAGGCAAAAGGGGTCCAACCCTGTACTAGTAAGGTGTACCTAATAAAGTGGCCGATGAGTGTATTAGCCAATAATTATGATTTTTTTTTTTTTCATTTTGCTTCATGCAAAATCTAAAGGCGAACCCATATAGTAAACAACAGATTTTATGTTTATATCTTAACTTCAGAAAAGATCTCTAATAAATTAACCAACATTTATTTTCTATGACCAACTTTCTTTTATATTAATCTGCCAGACACCAAAAATTCTGGACGCATATTAACCAAAATCAAATTACCAGTTTAAAAAAAAAATAGAAAAATGAAAACCAGTTCAACCAGTGAATATACTATAATTATCATCTTGAAAGATATCGAGATAATTTTGTTATTAAACCGATAATGATAACAGTAAAAATATTATTTATTGGTTTGCCGATATCAATATGTTTGCCGATGTATTGTGCATTCCTAATTTTTCCAAACTTGTTTTGCAGGAAATGGCCAATAGGGTTCTGAACCAGTCAGAGTCTCAGGGTCGTGACCTCGCAGAGCAGATGAGTCAGAGGTTAAAAGTCACAGAGGCAATGCTTTCAGAGGCGGTGAAGGACCGAGAGAGGCTGGTGACTGAAAACCAGACCGCTGTAGAAAACCTGCTGGCCACCATCAGCAGCAAAGATCAGCTTTTGAAGGTGTCTTTTGTTGTATTACTTTTATTTGAGACATTAGTGTTATTTGAGATATTAGTATTTTTGTATTACCATAGTTTTTAGTCGCCAACGTTTGAAGTGGATTAAAACCTTTCATCAGAGTTGTCTTAAACTATTGAACAACACCTATTGTTGTCTTTTTTTGATGCACTTTAAACGTTGACTACTGTATTTATATTCAATAAGTTTTTTTTATTATATTTTATTTTAGACTTAATTTTCATTTTCATGTTTTTGTTTAATATGCATAAGTTTAGTCTTTTTGGCATTTTTTAAAATTGAAATATTTTATAACCATTTTTATTTATTTATTTTTTATAATGTATTTAAAGTAATTTATTAATTCTGATTTATTGATTTTTCATTTTTTTATTTCAGTTTTGGTTGTTTCAAAGTCTTAGTTAACCCTAAGTGAATCATAAAAGGTGTTCAAAATTGTCCTAAGACAAGAATGAGTGTTGTTCAATAGATTTAGGATAACTTTGAAAGTTTTTGATCCCCTTTCTGTTGTCGACTAATATATATTAAAGCTGATACACATGTGCTGTCGTTCACTGATGCTTTATGTGCACAATTTTCTTGTCACTCTAAAATGTGTGTTTTTGTGTTTGTAGGAAAGCGTGGAGCGTCACACACACACTCTCAGTGACCGTTCAGCTGAATTGCAGGATCTTCGTAAGCAGTTGTCAGACACACAGCAGCAGCTCAGAAACGCACAGAGACTGAACGCAGCAGCCACACAGGACGGTCATCTAGAGACAGCTGAACTCCGGGCAATGCTGTCAGAGAAAGACGCCCTCATCAATGTGAGACTTTTAACTTGCTTAATGGTCGATACTGATTTTGTGACTGTTTCTTCTTCTTCTTATTATTATTATTCTTATTCTTATTCTTCTTAATCTTATTCTTCTTATTAAGACAGACTATTTCTGCTTGCATCATCTTTTAAAAGTGACTCGTATGCGATGTGTGCATTTACACTGCACACTCAAACTCACAGTGACCCCCTCCAAAATTAAAGAGCTGCCACTGACTGACAGATAATAATAAGAGTTTTTTTTTCTCCGTTTCTATATTTAATCTGTTCACTGGATTACATTTTTCTTTATTTTATTTTTGACAAGATGTTTTGCTCTATTTTATGACAGAAAAGTTCTCATTTGGCCATCTTCTTGGCTTTTTTAAACGTCAAGTAGGCATTTTAATGTCATCCATGGCGTGATTTACATACATACATAATGTATTCGATAGATTTATAGTAGTTTATATTGTTTGCACTGCGGGTGTTGTGTTCGCACTCTTCCATTTTCACGTTAACAGGCTTAAATGCATTAACATGCTAAATAACAATATGAGATTTAAGGTTTGTGACTTGTGCAGAACTGTTATCAGTTTACGTCATTCGCTAACATTTTTTTTTTGGTGTGCGACTTGCATTGATTGCCGAAAATCTGATCTACCTGCTTACACTGCAGACATGAGGACACATATCCCATTCATTCATTCATTCATTCGATCATTCATTCCTTTTCTTTTCGGCTTAGTCCCTTTATTAATTAGGGGTCACCACAGCGGAATGAACCGCCAACTTATCCAGCATATGTTTTATGTAGCGGATGCCCTTCCAGCTGCAACCCATCACTGGGAAACATCCATACACACTTATTCACTACGGACAATTTAGCTTACCCAATTCACCAATAGCGCATGTATTTGGACTTGTGGGGGAAACCGGAGCACCTGAAGGTAACCCACGCAACCACGGGGAGAACATGCTAACTCCACACAAAAATGCCAACTGACCCAGCTGAGGCTCGAACCAGCGACCTTCTTGCTGTGAGGCGATCATGCTACCCACTGTGCTACAGTGATGCCCATATCTGATTCATTTTGGATCTACTGCATCTGCTCTGTCTTTGTTTTTTTGTTTTTTATATTAGAGTATGCATAAAAAATACACTAAATGGGAATACATACAAACAAAACAAAAACAGGAAAGTAAAGAAATAAGTAAATAATAATAAAAAAATAAATAAAAAAAAACAGACAAAAAACAACCACAATACAGTCAGATACTGGCAAATGCGTGTGTGTGTGTGTGTTTGTACATTGTGCATCTGCTCTGTCTGATTTCTTACCTCAGTTAAACTGGTTTGCCTACATGAGATGCATGAAAATAACAAGTGTTTTTTTTTTTTATCTGATCTGCAGAAGCTGCTAGAACGTGGACAGGAGAAAGATCGAATCCTGTTTGAAATCAAGACTGGTGAAGCTCCGCCACCTCAGGTATTGGAGCTCAGACAGACCATTGAGCTCCTTCAGGAGAAACTCGAGGAGAGAGAAGGTGAGATTTTAGTATAAACGTCACAGAAACCAGTGAGGTTGTATTTAAAGTGCAAATGAAATCAAAACGAACAATATTGATTTTGTTAGCTCTCGTTGGTTTTGTGGTGAACAGTTCATCTGTGCCTGTCATTAAAGGGTCATAAAACCGCCCCCTTCAGTACAAGTCTACCACAGAATTTTTTCAAAAAGTGCTTCGAGATGGGCGTGGAGCGCCATGATTAGAGGGAGGAGTGGGCAGTGCAGGGGAAAAAGAGGGGGGAGAACAACTGTTGTCAGTCGGCTCACAACATGAGACACAAACCTTGAGGAGATCCATCATTTTATAGTTTACAAAGTTGAAATGCCAAGTAATAAACAGTCATTTAATGTCCTGCTACATTTGTTATTCGTAACTTCATATACACATAACCACAATTTATTATATGATTATAAAGATAATCATGTTTATACAAACACTATAAATGAGGAGGACTTCTCCTCAATCCCCGGGTCTGAATGCAGACACAGTGGGTAACAGTGCAGCAGGTCTCTTGCTCTGTCTGTTTCAAGCATTAACCCTGCCGGTAATCTGGAGGATTTTAAACGTGTGAACACAGCAGCACTGATATAGGGGATGGGTCTCCAATGGGAACAAACTCAGCTGATAAAAGACAAAGTCCGCCATTCTCCAATTCTCATACAGCTCTCCCGACAAAAAGGCTTGCGGCAAACCAACAGCTTTGCTGTATCGGCCATGACAGCATTTCAGGGAAAAACATGCAACAAACCCTGTGGATCATGGAAACAAACATATACAACCTGTACCATGCGCGGACGCTGTCTCACCCAGTCATTGGGTCACAGCTTGGCAGGTCTGCCTTGCCATCGGAAAGCATGTGCTCATATGAATAACTAAGAAGCAGGCACTTCTCATAGGATAAGAACTCCGCTATGAATAATAATGAGAAACCGTTGCGTCATCTCTAGCAGATTCGCGATACGTCACGTTTTAATCCCACCCCAATTTTTTTTTATTTTAAACCCAAAAGATGAAATTAGCTGACAAAATCTCAAAATTATTCAGTTTTCCCCACAATTAAAGCTGACAGGTGCTAACGCTGTCTTACTGATGCACAACACACAAATCTGTTCAAATTTTTAAAAAGAACTCCAGGGTGTCATTTAAGAAGAAAAAAGTTGTTTGCTCTTTTAATCTTTAGCTGAAATCTGGAAATGCACTTTCTGTTTGTTTTGTTTTGTTGAATTCCCTGATTCGGTCTGTCTGAGGTATTGGGCGTGGCTAGCATACTTAACCACGCCCCTTCAACTGTCAGTATTGTCAACAAACAGAAAGGGCGAGGAGGAGGAGGAGTCTGTTAGGTTGTAATAACTCTCTCCAAACCGTTTCCCTGATCTTTCTGAATGAAATGCCTACTTTACTACATCCAATCAGCTTACAGTAGAAAAAACAAACCCCGCCCACTGTTATCTCATTTAATATTCCGTTTCTCTAGGAACTGCGTCACAGCACAGAAAAAAACAAACAAAAAAAAAAAACTGTCACATCTTCCGGTTCATGTGGACTATGTATCATGCAAACCTTATTGAAGTAAATCCTTTCATTTTTCTGTGTGTGTAGCTGAGCTGAGCAGGCGAAACAGTGAAGAAACCCTGGATGTGGCTGCAGTCACTAGGAAATCAGCTGTGCTTTTGAAGAAAGATCTCATACAGAAAACTGAAGCTCTGAACGCAGCGCTGAAGAGAGAAAACCAGCTCAAGGTATTTTAGGAAATGGAGGATCTCTGTGTCTTAACATACAAAGCTTTTAGAGTAACTTGTTCTGTTTGGGACAGATTTCTCTTGCAGAGCTTCAGTCCACGCTTTCAGAACTGGAGGCACGATTAGAAGGACAAACAGCAAATATTGAGTCTCTGACATCAACACTCAACACCAAAGAAGAAATCATAACTGTAAGTATAAAATACTGTTCAGAAATATGGGGGGAGTCAGGAAATCATTAATTATTATTTTATTTAGCCAGGATGTATTAAATATAGTAAAAAAAAAAACAATTTTGTAAAAATTCAGATTTGCTCACCCTTGTTTAAAACCAGTTTGAGTTGTTTTTTTTCTTTTAAACACAGATATGCACAAGACATTTTGAAAAATGTTTAAAAACTTGTAACCATTGACTTCCATCGTATAGGTTTTTCCCTTCTATGTTTTTTCCTCAGTCAATGGTTACAGGATTTCAGATTTCTTCAAAATATATTTTTTGTGTTTAACCGAATAAAGAAACTCAAAAAGGTTTGAAATCACTTGAGGGAGAGTAAATCGTGAGTAAATGTTAATTTTTGGGTGAACTATCCACTTGAGGGAGAGTAAATTGTGATTAAACGTGACACTGAATTCGTTTGTTACTTTAAGAACATTGGGTTCCATCACTTAATTTTAAGTGGCTGTAATTTTTAGGTACTTAAATAATTGTATTATATTGAAATTCATATTCTTAAATTATATTGTGTTGGACAACACTTGGTGCTATTGAGGTCCCATACAAATCTTTTATTTCGTTATTTAAATATTTATGATAATAAGGTCTGTCCTAGGCATGGGACGATAACTGTTTTCAAGGTATACTGCATACCTGTCAGCATTGGGATATGAAAATAAAGGATTATTTTGTTGTTTGTGTTTTGACCAATATGCTGCGCGTTTCTTCCGTTGTTTGTGTTGTGAGAATTTGTAACAGGTGTGCTGTCAAATTGATGAAGATAGTTTCTTAATTTGCTGGTGTTTTTTGTTATTGCATGTGCTTTCTTAGATTGCAGCGCATTAACCTTTCTCGGCCACCGTACACACATAGATATATATATATATAGATATATAGATATAGATATATATATATATATATATATATGAGATCGCTGATCGCATGCCTGAATATGTATGAACACTGCATGTAGACACTGCTCAGTGTTTGTTTTGCAAAATTCTTCTTACTGTAAAACACATTCCATTGGACTGTCCTGCCTTTAATACCTGCAGAAGGCTTTTTTTAATCAAACGAACTCTCTCAAGAAGATATTTAGCGACGTGTCACCAGGAAAAATTGTAGAATTTTTATCATATAATAACGTAAAACATTGCATCTAATTTATGTATTCATTTGTATGTGATTTTTAATCGTATATGTATTAATGAATGTTTTTGCCATGAAAACAGCTATTGTTGCTGACAGGACATTAAATCAAAAATATATGATGATGAGAATATCTCTGAAGTTAAGATGACTTATTTTGTATGTGATTTTCTGCAGGAGCTGCACCACCGTTTGTCTCAAAGATGCGACAGTCGAGTTCCTCTGACCCGCGATCAAGCCTCACAGCTGGGAGAGAGCGAATACAGCATCTCCTCTCTGCCTCAGAGAGAAACAACCATTATTGGAGGAGATCGCCAACAACTGGTACATGCACATACAAAAACCTTTTCATGCATGCACTTGTAAGGTCCACAGCAGTTAGTCCAATGGCGGTGTCTACTGGTGGATGAAGGTTCTCTGCCTGTTCGGTCTTTATAGTGCACAATGTTGATTTACTTCAAATTTAACTTATATCTGACTCCAATTTAAGTATGAGGTGGTTTAGAATATTAATATGTTTATCCTCGTTTTATCTGACTCCAATTATAAAACATTGATAAGCTTATTTTGTTTCCTTTTAATATTACTTTAAACTATGATTGAATATTCTCTTTGATTTGTTATTGTTTATTATTCTCGTTCATTCGGATTCCTATAACATCCTGAGTCTTGTACCGACTGAGTATACAATCTCTTAAACACAAGCATGTCAGTCTTGGTCACTAAACAGAGGCGATTAACCACTATTCTAAAAAGGCAGAATCCTACTTACTCAGATTAAAATATATTTTGTGTAGTCCCCATTAGATCTGCTATCTACTAAATCAGAGTTTAGACATGAAGAACTATCTCCTTAGATAGCCTTCTACAGTCTAAGTATACTTGAATAATGCCAATCTGTTAGTCGGATCTCTAAAGGACATCGTATAGCGTGCCACGCTGCTCCGTCTATAGTGTTTTAGTCCGCTACTAACCTGTACAGGGGCTTGTGGTGTTATGGACTTAACGTAATCTACTAGAGATAATAACACGAAATCAGTTTGAATAATTCAAAACATAACAATTTATTAGTCAGGTAAATGTGTATTATGCCAATTCATTCAATCCGTAAATGATCAATACAAAACATCAAATTCTCATAGTGTGGAGAATTCCACACTACGGGCTACTCTGGTTACAGAAGTCGCCCCGAACAGCTTGAAACTCTCCCTTAAGTACCCAGAGGTAGGAGGGGTGTGTGTTGAATAGCAAAAGGCATTTACATTCAGTAAGAGTTTCTTCTCCCCCGGTGAAGGCACACCCTTAGCAGTGGTGCAGAAGATACCTGAAGTTATATATATTTATTATTTTGGTTATGTCTATTTCTAAGGGAATGAGACCATTGTACCAGTCGCACTGAGACATTTCAAACGATATTAAACATGATAGATAAAGTCACTTGGATTGATATAGAACATTAATTTGAAACGACCATTCTGTGTGAGTTGAGTGAAGAGAGGGTGAAGGAACCGAGGGGGAAGGAGGGGAGTGAGCATCCCCGCATTCCCACCTGGTGAGGTGTGGAGCCGATTTGTCTCCGTGCTTCCAGTTTATGTTTGAATTGTCAAAGACATCCAAACTTTAGTCTTACACACTCTTTAAAGGGGACATATTATGCAAAAATCACTTTCACAACGAGTTTAAACAGATGTGTGGCAGCAGTCTATAATTATAAGCAGCTTCTAATGGTAAAAAATTGATTGACATTCTCCGTTTGTACCTGTCATCAGCATAGGATGTTAGTCTTGTTTTTGAATCTGCAACTATGCTGACACACAGGCATTTGTAGCTCTGCCCTCTTTTGAAAAGAGCACAAATTCATTTAAATTTAAAGCGACAGTCACCAAAATGGCACAAATAGGATGAAAGCCTAAAAGGGTTAGTTTCAAAGAGTTATAAAACATTATTTGTTGTTTATTTTGAGCTGAAACTTCAAATTCCACACCCTAGGGACATCAGACTTATTTTACATCATGTAAAAACAAACATGATAGGTCCCCTTTACGCTAATACACAAAGTTTCCATTTCCTTCTCATTTTGTAGGATGTAGCATCTCTGTCTGATCTGCGGAGTGAGCAGGCGGAGTTAAACCGAGCCCTGAGAGCTGAGCAACACCTTTACTCCGACCTCATCAGAGCTGTGAAAGAGCGTGACAGGTCAGTGCAACGCCTAAACGGTTGAATCCGTTATGTTGAATACACAAGCAATATAAAGACGCATTTGATTGTGTTGTTTCAGCGTGGAGAGGCTGCAGGCGCTGCAGTTAGAGCTCACAGCCGTCTCTCTCCTCAGACAGCAGCTAGAGAGCGGCGTCCAGATGAACGAAGAGCTTAGAGATCAGCTGCAGACAGAGATCCACAGAACCAAACAGAGAGAAGGTGTGGTACTGACTGAGAGCGCAGACAGCCAATCAGATCTCATGCTTTAAACAGGGAGTCGGTATTGTTGCATTTGTTCACCCTGCAAGTTATTAGGCTTTTTGGTTAGTTCTTATTCTGTTTAGCTGTGTATCTGGTCTGACAAAATATCAGCGCATGTCGATTTGACATCATTCTCATTGTTCATCTCTCCTGTTTTTAATTAAAGGTGCTGTATGTAAGTTTTTGACTCTTCTAAAGCATAAAAATACCAGAATATGCCGATATTTAAGAAACATGCCAAGTGAACATTCTTATTTATCTGAAAACAATGGTGAAGTCAGATATTTTGCTTTGAAAATGTGTTTTCCGTACCGGAACGCTGTCTTTGTTTTGGTCATTTTAACTCGCCCAATGCCAGTTTAGCCAATTATATTTCAGCACCCCGGGTTACCTTGATCGAAAGCAGCGTATTTCATTCATTCAGTCAGAAAGACTCTAAAAGTACACGTCCGTGACCGAAATGTGACCTCCGGTGGACAATAGCAGGTTTCGAAATGAGACACAAGGTGTGTCCCAAATCGCATACTTGTGCACTATTCTACGCCATTTTGCAGTATAAATAGTGTAAGTAGTGCGTTCACACTGAAAACTCTAAAGATAATAAGTGCCCTTTAATTACCCGGATGATGCACTCATTCAATCGGTAAAATGAAGTGTGTAATGATGGACTCTTCACGCACTCAACGACCGCAGCTTTGCGCATGTAACAGAAGGGACGGAGCTATCGGACGCACATGTTGGATAACTTATATATTTTGGATTGTGAAAGCAAAATTCTCTTACGAGAGTGATTATAGCACCTCCCGATGGTGAATGTGGTGATACTCATGCCAGATATTATTTAGTATTTTGGTCATTTATGATTTGGCAACCATCAAACGTCATCGGGGAAACGCTTTGAATTTCCGCTTAGTAAAAAAAACCATTAGTGCTCCATTTGGGACGACACTTCATACATATACTATGCTGTTGAGTGTGTAAGTGCATAAGTACATAGTGCATAAGTGCAGAGTGTATAGTGTGCCATTTGGGACGCAGCTTCAGATTCAGAGTTCCACATGAGGTGATTAATATGTAAATAATATAAATATTACGAACGGAAACATTAGGTAAGCAGGTTACATTGTAACCTCGTGTCCTAACAACACGCTACACTATAAGATTTGCAGTGATAGACAATTTGGCTGTTTGCAACAGAAGAAACACGTCAGAAATTTAGATACAACCATTCAGAAGTGCAGAATATGCACTCACGAGAAGCTAAGGTTTATAATCTAATTATCACATATTAAACATTATTATATGTAGATTCTGAATCACTGATATGTGTTGGTTTGCACTGAGTCACAGTTCTAAAGTTCTCTATTTTTAAGATCTGAGGTGGACTATCTGCTGCTGCTTTCAGTATATGGCAATAAATATCATGTAAAATGGCATTCAGACTCGCGTTAATAGCATTTAACACTAAATAAAGCACATGAGGTGTACCTGAGCTGATCATTGTCAGTTTTCTGTTGTTCAGCTGTGAGAAATAGAAGCTGTTTCTAATATATAAATTCGAGGTTTTGGTTAGGACAAAAACTCCTTTTAATATGGAGAATATTCCTTCTATCAGGTGCCGTTGCTTTTATATAGAATATGATTTAAATCAGCCTTTAGGCTCGACAATCAGGCTCGCTCCTGTTGGTCCTCAATCTGGCAACCTGCGCTTGCATGTGTTTTGATTCAGGAGTGCAATACCTAGTTTAACCAATGGGTGTCAAACTTACATACTGCACCTTTAATATGCGTTTCTCTTTCTTCTTGTATGCATGTATGTTTATTGTGTTTTCTTTTGCTTTGCGTGTTCTAACAGTCTCGTCCATCTCCATTTGCTGTCTCTGGTCATTCATCTGTGATATCATCTTCCATTTCTAGAATAATATCTTTCTAATAAAGTCTTTCAAATATCTGTGTGGCTCATCAACACTTATAAATTCAGCCCATCCTCCCTTTGCACACCTACATCTTCATGTCTCTCTGTCTTTTTGTGTAAACTAAGAACTTTTCCTGTCGTCAACCTTCACAACCATCATTTTCATATACTCACTGTGTTCCAAGTTCATTGCTTGCATTGGAGATCTCAAGGAATACTGGTCAGACCTTGACAGTATCCAATCACACTGAATGCTGTAAATACACATGCTTCTGTTTGTTCTTTCTCCATTTACCCATAATCCTCTTGTGTCCATCTGCTTTCTGGGAGACTTGCCATGGCTGTGTCCTCTTTACCCTTTATACATTTTGAGAAATACACAACTGTAGGATTCCGCAGTGTTTATATACAGTACTGAGTATATAAATGAGCACACCCTGTTTTGAAAATTAATATTTTCAGGGAATGTGTTTTAATGAATATAGCCAATATATTTTGGTGCATTTAATCAAAAGTTCACCTAACATGCAGCTCAGAATAGAAATATAATACATTTAAATTGTAAAGTTATTGCAAAAAAAAAAAAAATTACTACAAAATTTCAACTAAATTTGATATTTTTTATGTTTCTTGATTTTTCCTGTGTATAATAATGTTATTTAAAGGTGCAGTAGGTGATCTGCCAAAATGCTAACCGGTTAGCTTAATATCTTTGAAACACAGTCCCTTCCCTGCCGTCCAAAGCCAGACCTCCTGAAACACGAATGCGCAGCGTGAGGATGACAGAGGCCCACTAGATCATGTCATTCGGCAGTTAGAAAACTTTATGATACTTTATAATATTACAACGTTGGCGCAGTGGGTAGCACTGCCGCCTCACAGCAAGAAGGTCGCTGGTTCGAGCCTGGGCTGGGTCAGTTGGCATTTCTGTGTGGAGTTTGCATGTTCTCCCCGTGTTTGCGTGGGTGTCCTTCGTGGTGCTTTGGTTTACCCCACAAGTCCAAAAACATGCGCTATAGGTGAATTAGGTGATCTAAAATTGTCCATAGAGTATGTGTGTATGGATGTTTCCCAATGATGGGTTGCAGCTGGAAGGGCATCCCCTGCGTAAAACATATGCTGGATAAGTTGGCGGTTCATCCTGCTGTGGCGACCCCAGATTAATAAAGGGATTAAGCCAAAAAATAAAATGAATGAATGAATAATTCTAAAAACTGTATTATGTCTAGCACAATTTCAGTTGTGTAGCAAGCAAAACTTCAGTATTTTACACATGTAAGGATTGCTGGTCTCACCCTCTCACACTTTGTCCTAAAGCCACTACTGAATGCTTAGTGTTGGCCAGCTGTGTGCAGGATTTACACATTACTTAGCCATACTTGCATAGTATTTCAGACCGAATATTCAGAGTAGCATGGTGAACAATATAGGGAGCGCATCACAGGCTGTCAGTGTTCAAAAATGAACCAATGTGAATATAAAAGCAACTTCACCTCAGTAAAGCAGGCTAGGCAAATTAGCGCTATTTACTGTAGTTTTGTTGTTAAACTAAATAAACATCTACATTATCGATGCTGTAAAAATCTCTTTATGAAACTGAAAATAGTCACATCAATCGTTCACCGGAAGATTTCAATGGCTGAACACTTCTGTGCATATAACCCATTCATAACAAGCCAATCTACATCAGCTTTAGGGGACTAAAATAGTTTTAAAACAGAACATTACCTGTCTAACAGAAATACTTCAGTCATCGTGTCGTCCTTCCTCCAGTGTGCAAGACTAACTCCAGTATTAATTCAGGATTTAAACAAGTTTTGATTCAGCATTTGACTTTAACACTGTCTCGTGTGCACATGAACGTGCAGTTTGCGCCAATCGCGGATCTGCATGAACAGCTGCACAGTTGTACAAATCTACATTTGTTGACAGACAGTTTGTGCTACTTGTCAGACTTATGAGAGATGTCGGCCCGACAATATTTAATTGGATGAACATGTTTTAGTCTTATGCTTCACACAGAATATAGAAATACATATGAACACATTTAGATCATTTACTTTAATCATTACTATTGGACTGTGAAGAGACTTTCAACCAGCACAACAAAACATGTCTCTGAAGACAATCACCAACTGCAGCTTTAGTACACTCAAATCTTTTTCTTACAAATTATTGTATTATTGTAGCGCTGTATGCGTTTACGTGTGTATGTATACTGTAAGTGTACACACACACACACACACTTATGTATACTGTATAATATTAAGATTGGAACACCTTTTTTTATTACTTCAGCTTTTTTCAGTTAGTTTCAAAGCATACATTTCTAATTAGTTCATCTAATATTACATTTTTATATTTTCTTTAACCTTCATTTAAATATAATATTTTTTAAAAATATGTTTTTATTAAATCTGAATACAATTTCTGACCCTTTTTTAGTTTTTCTTGTTTGGGTTATAAAAACAAACAACTTTGGGTTGTAAAAACATCATCTTTATTTAGTAATTTTATTGCTCTTTTACTCTTTTTACTGCTTTCATCTTACAAAACAGAAACAAATGCACCTGATTAACCTCTCTTAACTGCTCTTTTAGTTTCAATAGACAGAGTATTAATATGCATTAAGTATTAATTCATAAAGCACATGCCTTATTCTCTGTTACATTGTACAGAAGTACAGTATAAAATAAAAATGCACAGAATGTCAAAACTATGATAGGCACATATAGGATTATTGTCAGATCCTTATCCTCCCCTTCAAGTTTTTGTTTAGCTTTTTCCTTTAAAGACTGTAAAATTTAAAGTGACAATGTTTATCTTGCTAACACACATTGTTATTCTTATTATGAAAATTAATTCACAGGAAAAACTTTTGTTTTGTTTTGGTTATTTTCAATCTGACAATTTGCTTCTGCGTTTGGAGTGGCAGTCTTTCTCTGAGTCACAATTTTCTATTAGTTTGCTACTAGGGGAAAGGTGTGCAAAAAAAGGCTCGCCCCCCTACTCAATATTCCGTTTTAGTTAGAAGCACATTAACATACTGAAATAAACGTTTCAATTTCCAGTTCCTGCAGACTTTAAATATTCAAATATTAAGATCCAGCATGCAGTGAACATTGTTTATATTGATAACGATCATTTAAATACAGATGTATAAACATGTATGTGTTTGCAGCTCAGCTAACACGCTGCCTATACTTTTGTGTGCAGGTTCAAACCCTTCTGAGTTGCAGACCCTACGGGATGCACTGGAGGAGGCTCAGCGCTGGAACGCCTCTCTGCAAGCCCGACTGGGACAAATCCAGAATCGAGGTGGAGGTGTTGGACAAGCCAATGATTCTGGTACATATATCTAAATCTTATAGATAATTGAGATATTTATATTTCAGAGTGCTGTTTATAAGTGCTAATGATTCTGATGATTCTAGTGGACACACTGAGTATGATTGGCGAACAGACGTCCTATATGAGCATATGTGTGGGGGAGGGGCCAGAGGAGGAGCTTCTGCATGGGACTGTAGATCAGCTCAGATTAAAGGTAAGGTACCTAATCGCTTAGAGCTTTGTCAAACAAAAGTGAGTTATTTAAAGGGATAGTTCCCTCATGGCCTGTTTCCATTGATTGGTACAGTACAGTACAATATGGGTCGGTACGGGTCACCTTTATCAGGCTTGCGTTTCCACTGCCAAAAGGGTACCAATTGGCGTGGTGTACGACAGAAAATTTGTCGATGTCGTTTTCCCTTGAGAAAATCTCGCTCAAAGTAAAGCTGTATGAGTCGTTCACATACCATAAGAGAAGCACTTCCGTAGCCGGTGTGTGTACCCTGATAGAAACCTATGTTTAGAATTCTGAAATGCATGGCGCAGCGTGGCGCATCGATGAGCAGCGCTTCTGGTGTGCGACCATCATTCTGAGTTCATAGTCCAAAGGGTGATGATAATAGTTGAACATTTTTGTTCATGGCAGTTTGTTCATCTTTTAGGTTGCTGAAAGAATCATTTGTTCCTTTGTTTTTTCGCGCTTCACTCTCATGTTTGTCCGTTTTTGAAAGGATCAGATGTCAGAAGCACTTCAATAATCACACGCACGTTATAATCATCAGCTTAAGAAGTTTATTTCAAATATAGACGCGCATGCGAGCGATCGCGGGTTCTCTGGAGAAAGTGAAACCGCTCGTGCTTTTAGATGGTCTCGTAAAACAAAAACAGGACATGGCAGATTTTGTTGTTCTTGGCTTTGTGACTGTTCATCAAGACAACGACAAGATTCGAGGTCGACAACGGGTCGACCATGGCTCGTTATTATATGTATATTTTATCACGATGTAATGTCTCTATTTAAAAATGTATTAATGTGTATTAGTGTATTTAAAAATGGCGGTTCCTTTGTTTTCATTCTCCTCCTTGTGTATGTACTAGTGACGTATCTCTGTGAACCAATAGCGTTCAGCTGTGCAACTAGCTCTGCCTTTTGGTACCCTTTTGTTGCGCTAGGTACCCTTTGCGAAGGGTACCCAAAAAGTGGTACTGTACGATTCGCTTTTAGGTACCTTTTGACAGTGGAAATGGTCATAAAAGCGGATCGTACAGTACCACTCAGTGGAAACAGACACAACACTAAAAATTAATTACTTAGTCACCCGTTACGTGTTCCAAACCTGTTTGAGTTTCTGTCTTTGGTTAAACACAAAAGAAGATATTTTGAAGAAAGCTCTAAACCTGTAAACATTGACTTCCATTGTATGTTGTCCTTCTGTGGATTGCGGGTTTCTTCAAAATATCTTTAGTGTTTAACAAAAGAAAAAAACTCAAAGGTTTATAACCACTCAAGGGTGAGTAAAGAGTAAATAAATGTTAATTTTTTAAAGAAAATGTTTACTATTAATTTAAACTTGCGTTTTAAACTAAATTTCAGGTTTTAGAGCTTGAGGCAGTAAATGCTGAGCTGCGGAAGAAGCTGGTTCTGCTGGAGAAAGACACTGCGGGTGATGCTCCAATAGGCTCTCACTCTCAGAAGGAACCAGATCTTATCGACCTCTCAACTCCTACCAAGGTATTACAGTTTACATGTTCAGAAGTATGTTTTAAATTCCATTAGGATAATTAAATGTTCCAAAAAACACATTATTTGTCTTTACTAAACACTGTTGCAGCACCTCTTTTCACACTCTTTGTAGTTTCTGTCTGTTTATAACCTGCTTTTCCAAAAAGCCCAGTCTGTTCTGATTGGTCAGCTGGCCCTTTCTTTTTGATTGGTCAAACACTTTTTCGCTGTTATTTGGATGATGAAAATGTGAAATGGGGCCCAATTTCTAGGGATGTTCTGATACGCTTTTACTCATCACGATACCAATCTCTTAGCTCAGGATATCGGCCGATATCGAGTACTGAACCGATACCTGAGTGTGTATCTGTAGAAACAGTTGTGTATACTGCTAGACCTGTATAAATCGACAGTAAATTTACAGTGTGCTTCAGACTTATTCCTTAATAAAATGCGTACAGTGAACTAGAGTATTTTTATTTTCTGACATTTTTATCATCAGGCACTCAATAGTAATATTATTTACTGGACTTTATTGAAACAAAATCAAACAGCATAAACCGTTAATGAATAATATAGAAAGATAACCTCTTTAAAACTTAAAGTTCTGTAAACTTTTCTTTATTATATTATTATTAAATAAAAAGGCAATTCAGCTTTTTAATTTATTTTAGTACCACAATACCTTATAATAAATCTAAATAGACTTTTATGGTTTCACATATCTCAGTAAAATAAAATACTTCATTAATAGAGAACGAAAATAGATATAACTTATGAACCGCCATATCGCAGTTCACCTTTCGCAACCTCGCAGTGTCTGGATTTATTTATTTATTTTTATTTATTTATTTTTAAAATTTTTACAATGCATTATGTTTTTCATCCTGATTAGCTATAAGCTCATTGTGTTCTGCGTCCTGATTGGCTGTAGATCATTGTCAGGCAATCTCCTCCGTGCCGTGTCTCCTGTACAGTACAGAATGCGTTCAGCTTGCCAAATTTACACAAGTCTTCGATCACTAGCAGTGACACTCTGAAGTGCTGTACTGC
Source organism: Danio albolineatus (assembly GCA_903798035.1). Classification (NCBI taxonomy): domain Eukaryota; kingdom Metazoa; phylum Chordata; class Actinopteri; order Cypriniformes; family Danionidae; genus Danio; species Danio albolineatus. Next base: position 4,515,889 of record CAIGQQ010030863.1, on the reverse strand, counting down.
AGTGGTTCTCAACTGGTTTGGCCACGGGACCCACATTTTTACATGGTCATCAAGCCACGACCCAAATTTTTAAGAACTGTAATATAATTTTAGGAATTATAATTAATTTGTATTTATTTGTTAACATACACAAGTAGTGACAGAAAAATCATGAGAAAATCAGCAAGACTTACAAATAAACAATATTTTATTGCTGACATTTAACAAAATGTATCAAATTATAGAAATATTACAAATTAAAAACGACAAACACTGTATACAGTGGTTAGGGTAAGGAAAGGTTGTTACCATAAACAAAACTGAACTGTTAATAAAACATGAACACTGATCCTGTTGAACAGAACAAACCAGCAAATTGTAAAATGATTAAAACATCCATAACCATTTTTACCTCTAATATGACAGCAATTATAAACATCTGTTTCACTTAACAGTAACTTGGGAAGATAATGAGATAACTGAGGATGTGCTTTACTGATGTGATAAGAGTTTCAAAGTCAGGAGTGATGGTAGACAGTGCTACCCGAAGATCGTGCTCTATGTACAACCTGTTCCTTTGCTTGGAGTCAAGCTGCACCAAGGAAGAGAAGCCACTTTCATACAAATTCGTAGTTCTGAATGGGATGGGTTTGATCGCACTCTCAGATCAGGAAAACTGGGAGAGGCTTACTTCACTGAATTTCTTTTTCAGCGTCTTATCACGACAGTTCTACGAGCTGACTCTCTGTGTTGCTCGGCAACGTGACGCTTTCCACGTCGATTCCAAAAGGAACGATTGTCGTGCGCGCATTTCAAAATAAAAGTCCGGTACACGCAAAACAAGTTAAAAATTAAACTTGTTGTTGACCACACACTCCGCGACCCACTGAAAATGTTCCTGCGACCCACTTTTGGGGTCGCGACCCACCAGTTGAGAAACACTGCTGTACTGTATGCTTGCAAGGTTTCTCCCCAACAAACCCCAGACAATGTCGACAAAGCATTCTGCACTGTCAAACGCTCCTGTGTTAGCATTCAAAATGCAGAGAAGATGCTAACAATCACACAAAAAGTTGGACTCCAGGACATGCTAAAGAAAGGTTGAAGTTAGAAGAGAGAAAAATGTAAAAATAAGTGTATAAAGTGTGTTGTGAGCAGTCTGACAGCTTTAAAACATCTATAATAATTGTAAAAAATAAGGCTGACTACTTGGATTTCACCTATTGTCGCTATTTTTAGATCGTAACTCCCGCGATTAACGAGGGACCACTGTATGTGTTTGCCTTCTGAACAGCGAAGAAGACTCCATGTTTGCTCTATTAAGCAAAGCGTCTACATTTCTCATTTAAAAAGATGGTATCGGATCTGTTTATGGTTCCAAATACTCACCGATACCGATCCCAGATTTTTTTGCAGTATCGGCGAGTATTTCCGATACTAGTATTGGTCTCGAAACAACCCTACAAATTCTTCCCTCCTTTTAACCTCTTGACCTTTAACCTCAAACCTTCCAATTCTGTGCATTCATGTTCCTCTTCTGATTGACTATGTCTCTGTAGTTTCTATAGGTTTGTATTTTACTAACATTAGCTGTAGGTTACAGTTGTGTCTGTAACGCGTTTGTCTGCTGAATGAGTGTTTGCGCATGTGTCTGTTTTTTCTTTCCTCCCTCTATTTCTCTCTCTCTCTCTTCCATCCTCGCTAACCCCTGTTATCTCCTCTCTCTGTCTTTCTGACTTATTTTCTTACCCATGATCACCTGCAGCCGCCCCATCCTACCGTTATAGTGTACTTTCTGTGTATTCTGTTCCATTATGGCATTTTGTGTTAAGTCATGTGTCACCAAACATCCCATTACTGTAGCAGCCACAGAGACAGCAGAAACCTTCCTCTGAAGACGGCACGTCACTAATGGCTTCAAACATAAAGGTAAGACAAGTTTATGTTAACACATCAGTCAGTTTTGTAATAACTAGGGACGTACAGAATCTGCTGTCATTTTTTGATATTCCTGCACAGAATTTTTTCAAAATCTGTGGATTTATGTGGAATCATTTTGAGAGTGTAGTCACTAAAATAAAATAAAACGTTTATTAACTTTTATTTAAGGATTACAATGCAAAAAAAAAAAAAATTCAGAAGATTCTCTGTGGGCCTAGTAATGATCCACTTTTCCCCACTAAAGGCCAATTTATACTTTTGCGTCAAGTGTGCAAGAGCAACACAAATAAAATGCAGCAATAAAAATGCACATGCAAGTTCTGTGCTGTGGTGTGCTGTGATCATTTAATGCAGAAGTGTAAATCAGGCTTAAGGCTGCATTGTTTGTTAAAATTGTTATATTGTAAAATTATAATTGTGAACCAGTTTTTGTCCGAAAAATCATTATTACAGTTTTATTCCTCAAAGTCATTCAGCACTAGCTAGGCATGGTAGCTTTTGATGTGGATGCTCCTTTGCTGCTGGAGATACTGTTGCCTTAAAAATATATACATTTAAAAAATAGTCTTTGACAGCAAAACAACAGCAACTTACATATACCTTGAAATGGTATAACAGAAAATATTTGTGGTTTTAAAACCGTATTTTTTCCCCCCCAATACATGGTAAACCTGAAAACCGCTTGTTATCTCATGGCTAGCATTAGCCTCTCTGCTCTGTATATAGAAACCTCTGTGTTTTTTATTTATTTATTTATTTTATTTTATATATATTTACTGTTGTCTCACTTGTTGTTAATCCCCAAGGAGAGATGTGAGGATGGAGATCGTCCTCCAAAGGATAGGGTTGAAATTAATCAGCCATCACAGATGCAGAATGAGCTAAGTGCAATACAACATACATCCAGATTCCCTGGGGATGAATCTGAAAAAGCAGAACTCAAATCTCTGCTCTCAGATTGTGGGGCGGAATCAGTCTATCAACTCAGGTATAATATATCTAGTTGTTCGTATTGTGTTGTTGAATTTTTATAGTTTCGATTTTATAAACAAACATTTAATTTGCTGAAATCTGTAGAGAACAAGTGGCCAAACTCCGCTCAGAAGCGTCTGAACTCCGTGGACTTCTGAAGGAGGAAAACGCCACTGAGTCTAAGGAAAGTGCGGAGAGTTCTGGAGAAAGCGATAGCCATGGAGACTTGCACCACACAGTGAAAGTGCTTCGCTCAGAAGCCAGGAGTCACCGAAAGATCATACGATTCTTAAAAGAGCAGCTGGAACGAAACTCAGATGGCGTAACTCAACTTGACACCAAGGTGATGGTCAGCATGGCTGGCAACGTGGAACAACTGCAGACACAACACGAAGATTCACAGAGACATGCCAGTTCACTAGAGAACAAACAAAGGGAAGGGAAAGAGATGGAGGAGAAAGATGAGAGAAGAAAACAGGGTCGAAGTACCAAAGCCAGCAAGAGTCAGAAGCAGAACATGGCCAGACATGCTGTGAGTATCAGCCATTAAACTCCCGCTTGTTCTGGGTGTAGGTGTGGCATTATGGTTTGAAAAATCAAAGGTTGTTGGTTCAGACCCAATGAGTACCTTACAAGTGTATACACTAAGAGTTCTCAGAAAAATAAAAGTAAAATTAACTTTGAGTTAGCCATGTTCAAGAGCTCAAAAGATCCACTGAACATGCAAGCTTTAATTGGCTATCTAAAGCTATATCTAGTATGCCACATAACCAATTTTCCTGCTTCCAATGTGGAGATGCTTCCAATGCTTCAAGAGATCTAATCAGAAAATAATGTGGTTTGTTTTAGGCATATGTGAAATCTCGGCTTCCAGTACCTGTAAGGTCCAGTAGGAGTACCGGACAGAGTTCTGAAGATCTGAGTGAAGTAAATTCAGACCACATTCACCCCAAGAGAAGAGACCACCAGACTCGGGCTGAAGAGTCTGATTACAGCACGGACAGTAAGATGTCCTCAAGTTCAGCTCAGCAAGGACACCTCGAATTAGACCAGGTTAAGGATGCTCGGCAGAGTCCAACCAGTGGAACAAAACAAGACAATAACACGGATGATTATCTTGAATCTGAGCTCATGGCACAGTTAGAGTTGTTGAATCAAGAATGCCAAGAGAAGGAGGAGCTAATCTCCCACCTGAAGCAACAAGTTCAGGAATTGAATGAACTGCAGGTGGAACTACAGGAGAAGGACAAGCTCAACCGAGAGTACCTGGAAGCCTTGCAAGCAGCAGAATCCACTATCGCATACCTAACCGCTTGTAGCTTGGACTCGGAGTGTGGTATTGGTCAAACAGGAGATGTGACGCTGCAACAACGATGTGCAGAATTACAAAAGGCCGTTGAGGAGAAAGACAGAGTCAATGCTCAGCTATTGGACTGCTTGAGTTCTGCAGAGTCTGCCATTGCATCACTTCAGAATGTGGACACAACAAACCGACAAATGGACCAAGGGCAGGCAGATCCAAAGGTGCTCTGTGAGAGGCTTGAGGACTTGGTCAGACAGGTCAAAACTTCCCAGCAGAATATAGATGGGATAAAAGACCCCCAAAGACTAGAAGTTGATACAAAGCTTGCATCAGGTTCTGACCTGCGGCGGCAAGTGGATGCACTACAGGAGTCAGTGTTGCAGCAGTGCAAGCTAAACACAGAACTACAGGAGAAACTCTGGATTTCAGAAGCAGCCATTAAAAAGTTGAGTTCAACTAAAAACGGTGCATCCACAAATCTGGAAGGGAATTTGACTCCAGGACCGCAGGAAGGAAAGGACCAGTCGAGGCAACAGTTAACTGACTGCCTGTCTAAGTGCATTACAGCTGCAGAAGGTGCAGTCCAGTCCCTTGCAGATGTTTGCTCAAAATCAAACCAGTCTCATGTGGAGAACCTGTCCAGTACTGAGTTGCAGCAGTGGCTAGAGATGCTACGCTGTGCCTTGTTGGAAAGAGAGATGTTGGAGAACCCAGCTTGCATTGAGAAACACCAACACAAGACAAGCACACCCATTCAGAACTCAGAGAGCTCTAAATCACAGCAGCAACGTAACGTTCTGGACTCCTACACACACCAGAATCTTCATAAGAATCTCTTGATGCTTCTTCAGATTCATAACGAGCACGCTCAGAAACTGGCCAAACTTGGGAAAGATCTTAGCAGGAGTGGTCAAAGAACAGAAAGTGGAGATGCACCTGGAACTCAAAATCTGGAGAGAAACGCCCAGATTGAAAGTTTGCAGAAAGCCCTGAAGGAGAGGCAAAGAGCCTGTCAGAAATTAGAGGAGAAACTGGCGCTTGCTCAGTCGGTCATTGCTGTGCACAATGCCTCAAACAAGGACAAACATGATCAGCACAAAGGTGAGAACAACACACATTCATTTAAGAGTCACGTTCATTGAACAGCAAGTCAATCTAGATGATGTAATGTATAAAAACCCCCTTGGTTAATGAAAACTTTGTTTGAACATTATTTCACCTCAGCATTTATGTGGGGGAATATTAGCTTTTTTTTGCCACAAATTTTTTATTTTGTTTTCTGTTTTACGTTGAAATACAGCCTTTACTTTCTTACACTTTTTTTTCAGCCAAAAGATTGCTGCATTTACTAAATAAGTAAATTGAAAGGATACATAATAACTGAGAAAAACAAAACAAAAATGCTCCTCCTGTTTCAGTTAAAGGCAGGGTTTTTCCTTGATTAAAATGAGTCTAAGGTGGTATCCAATAATGAAATTTTCCTCCATATTTTGTATTATTCTTGCAATCGTATCAATTAAAATACTGTCTAATATTAAAGTCTAATATTAAATGTAATGAAATACATGACCAGTGCTTGAGCATCAATTGGGTCTGTCGGTAGCCATCACTGCCTCCTAATAATCTTTGTCAAATGCCAGAGGTGGTACACAATTTGTGAACCCTGGTTAAAGGGACAGTTCACTCAAAAACGTATATTTACTCACTGTTTACTCTCACTCAAGTGGTTCCAAAACTTTCATTTTTGGGTGAACTATCCCTTTAGTTGGGCGTCACGGTGGCACAGTGGGTAGCACATTCGCCTCACAGCAAGACGGTTGCTGGTTCGAGCCACAACCAGTTGGCATTTCTGTGTGGAGTTTGCATGTTCTCCCCCTGTTCGCATGGGTTTCCCCCGGGGTTTCCCCCACATGTCCAAAGGCATGTGGTATAGGTGAATTGGGTGAGCTAAATTGTCCGTAGTGTATGTGTGTGAATGAGTGTCTATGGAGGTTTCCCAACATTGGGTTGCAGCTGGAAGGGCATCCGCTGCGTAAAACATATGCTAGATAAGTTGACGGTTCATTCCGCTGTGGCGACCCCAGATTAAGAAAGGGACCAAGCCAAAATGAAGATGAATTAAGGAATCCCTTTAATTGACTATTATATTCATACTCAATGCAAACTTTGTATTAAAGAGTTTATTAATCTGGAATTGCAAGGTTGGAACTGCATTGTCCACAAACAATTATTCAGCCACATCCACTTCTATAGCAGCACAGCCATATAACACCCTGCAACCCAAGACTGGTTACTCACTGAAGCCAAGCAGGGCTGATCCTGGTCAGTACCTGAATGGGAGACCACATTGGAATACTAGGTTGCTGTTGGAAGTGGTGTTAGTGAGGCCTGCAGGGGGCGCTCAACCTGTGCTTTGTGTGCTCTATAGTGAAGGGGACACTATACTGTCAGTAAGTGCCGTCTTTCGGATGAGACGTTAAACCGAGGTCCTGACTCTCTGTGGTCATTAAAAATCCCATGGCACTTTCACCGGCCCTTACGATCATGGCCTCCCGATCATCCCCATTTACTGAATTGGCTCTATAACTGTATCTCCGCTCCACCTATAGCTGGTGTGCAGTAAGCGCACTGGCGCCGTTGTCCTGTGGCTGCCGTCGCATCATCCAAGTGGATGCTGCACACTATATAAATACACATTACTTACTTCCTCGGTCAAAATTGGGATCAAATTCTAATTAGAGTGCTGATCTAGAATTAGCTATGCTTTGTCATAAGGATCTGGGACAGCATGAAGCCTGACTTGTTTTAAGTGTATTTAAAACTATAAACAAGTTTATTTTCTGAGTATATCATTTGATACATCAGACTTTTGCATCTCATATAACTTGATATAGTCAGAATATGAAGCTTGTGGTCAAGGAGGAAACATGATTTCAATAATTTGGTACAGCTGCTGATATTAAATAACCATATAGTAAAGATAAATTCTGATGCTTTTAGGTCAATATAAAAGGCTGTTTGCGTAAAATGCATTTAATTATCAGTTGTTGCTGCTCATTTGTCTGTCCGGGGCTGCTGTTCTCAACCCTGTGTGTGCTTTAGCGCCCCCTGGTGAACGGGATGATAAAGGGGTGCAGGTGGAGGCGCAGGACCTCGGGTACGAAACGAGTGGAAGGAGTGAGACGGAGGTGGAGGGCAGTAGCACAGGTAGAGAGGGGGAAACGCTTTGTTTTAACAAGAGTGCATGACGGGGTTTCTGCATGGAAAGACCACTCCAGATCTGCACTGAGGATCCTTGCTTTGCTGTTACTGACTGCATGCTCGTGATAAACACTGGTGATCACTTTTAGATGCTGACTTAACACTGACTATTTTAAAGAGAAACTGAAGCCAAAATTCAAAATGGTTCACCCAAAAATGAAATTTCTGTCATCATTTACTCTCCCTTCACTTGTTTGAGCTTCTTTGTTCTGTTATACACAGAAGAT
>CAIGQQ010030863.1:4474479-4493206 GCA_903798035.1 Danio albolineatus | reverse complement strand
CATATATACCTAGCCAATCTAATAAATGTGGGAGATATACTCGTTACATAAACGCACTAAATCGCATTTCAGCAGCGTTTATTTGAGAGCACACAAGAAAATCTGCGCTTGAATAAAGAAAATCGGCGCGCAAGCAAAGAATTTCGCATGCTCGTTTTACATGAATACGATCTCGACTTGTAATACTGCGCTCACGACATTTGTCACTGAAATAACGCCATAGGTAGTTGGAAGATCTGTGATCTGTGCCTGCCGCCACAGCTGGAAAAAATCCTAGAGGAAACACTCATTAATTATTATTGTTAATAATATTAATGGTAATTGTAATAAAAGCAATAATGACTGGAGTAATCATTTCATTTAAAACTACATACAATAGGTAATAAATAAATATTTAAGAAAAAAGTATTTAACAATTTCTTTACATTTAATAAACATTTATCAAACATGGGAGGAAAAAAAAACTCCCCAAACTTTTGACCGGTAGTGTATGTGTAGAACTTGAGAACAAAAAAAGTCTGGATTCTGAAACGTCTCCCCTCAAAATTTTTATTAGCTTAGACCTTTAAGAGGAAAAGTCAAAACTGTGTGATATATGCAGAATTTGGAGGAGGATATAGAAGTGCAGTATGTAAGCTCAAATTTTTGTGTGGAATAAATATTTTGATAGTCATTTAATAGTCAGAATTTGTGGGAAAATTGCAAGATGTAAACTTGAAGGAACAAACGTCAGAATTGCAAAATGTAAACAGAATTTTGAGAAAGACACATCAGATTTGCGAGATGTACATAGAATTGCAAGATGTAAACTCTGAATTTTGAGGCCAAAATGTCAGAAATGCATGAAACAAATCTGTAAAAAAATATTAAATTATGATTCATATTAAATTGTGATTAAAAACTGATCATTTTGTGTATTTGTGCATGTTAATCAGATAAACAAAAGGAGAACGACCGGCTGAGGGAGACTTTAGCCAGACGAACCGCTAAACTGGAGCTGAGCAGAAATGAGTGTGAAACACTGAAACAAGAGAGATCGCAACTACAGGACAACCTGTACAGGTACACACACATCATACAGTACATCCATCTACAGTAAAGTGTGTTTCCTATTAAAGAGATCAGCCACACGAAACACACAGTGATCCAGTGTCATGTAATGTGTGTGTTTGTGTATCCTGTGTCAAAGAGCCGCTGTAATGATTGGTTTTAATTATTGCAATTATTTGTAATCCAGGCAGGTGGTAAATATGGCAATTTGGTAATGAGAGGGTTATGTTACACACACACACACACACACACACACAGAATCCTTATGTTGTCTTTGCATTTCTCAGTTGTTGAACAGCAGTGTTTGTTACACCACATTAACATTTCTAAATGAGGATCTGTAGCTAGTAAAACAGCATTTCAACAATTTGACATTTTAGAGACAATAGAAGTTTATTAATGCAGTCGTTTGTTCATTCTGGAATTGTTCTGAACTGACTGACTGATCCAGTGTGTCATTTGTTAGTGTAATAAGCATTCTGAATGAATATGAAGAGGCCTGTCACTACTTTGAAAATCCTCCAGTCTGAAGTCGGCATAAAAGAACCATATGATCGAGAGTTGTGCGGTGCATTTATGAAGTTTATGTGTGTGTGTTTTTTCAGGTTGCAGTGTGAGAACAGTCATCAGAGGCAGCAGTTGAGTGACACTCAGCAGCTCCTGCAGTCTGTGCGTGTGGAGCTGCAAGTACACGAGCACATGAAGAGCACACACACTCACACAGGTATGTCCACACATAGACTTAAGGGTTTTTATATTGTACTGACTCTTCTCCTTCCGACTCTACCTCTGAACCAACCCTCAAAGAAAGCATTAAGCGGTTTATATTTTTAAAATGCTTAATTCTGTGTGATTTATGGACCTTTTTTCCTCATGATGCCAAAAATGTTCCCACAGGATCATGTAATACTGGTATTGCTGTAGTCGTGTGGATGTTTGGTCCAGTGTCACACATGTTATTAGGACCACACCCGTTTAAGATGATGTATGATGTGTGTGTTGTGCGCAGGCGAGGGCCGCAGCTCCAGCTCTGCAGGCGGTTCAGCAGTGGATATGAGTGAGCTGTTGGCTGAGATCAGACAGCTGCGGGTTCAGCTGGAGAGAAGCATCCAGATCAACAGCACACTCAGACAGAGACTCGATCAGCAGCTGCTGAGCCACCGCACGGACCCCAAATCAACCATCAACATCAACTACCTGCTCAGCAAAACAGGTACACACACTCACACACACAAACACACCCTCAGACAGACTCTCACAAACTCAGACTCAAACACAGTGAAGTTTTATATTGAAGGTTTCCGTCCGTATCTATCCATCCATCCATCCATTCCACCTTCCTTTCGGTTTTATCTTCCCTTCCTTACTGTTTTATCTTCCCTTCTTTTTATTAATTTTCTTTCTGTTCTATCCTTTATTGTTTCATTCTGTCGTTTATTTTTATTTTGTTCTGTTTCGATTTTGGTTCATTATTTTGTTTTGTTTCTTCTTTTGTTCTTCCTGTCTTTTATCCCATATACTCTTTTTTTTCTTTCTGTTTTATCTTTTATTGCTTCTCTTTCAATCCTTTTTCCATTCTGTCCTTCATTCTTATTTTGTTCTTTTTCTATTTTGGTTCAGTCTTTTGTTTATTTTTTATTTTCTTTATTTCTGTCTATTATCACAAATATTGATCTTTCTTTCTTTTCTTTTTCTTCTATTTCTTTTTCTTTCTTCTATTTCTTTTTTTCTTTCTTTCTTTCTTTCTTTCTCTTTCTTTTTTTCTTTCTCTCCTTTCTATTCTTTTCTTTCTTTCTTTTTTTCTTTCTCTTTCTTTTTTTCTTTCTCTCCTTTCTATTCTTTTCTTTCTTTCTTTCTTTCTTTCTTTCTCTCCTTTCTTCTCCTTTAATTATTCTTCTTTCTCCTTTCTTTCTTTTTTCTTTCTCTCCTTTCTTTTTTCTTTCTTTTCTTTCTTTTTTTCTTTCTTTCTTCTTCTTTCTTTCTTTGTTTCTTTCTTCTCCTTCTCGTTCTTTTTCCCCCTTTTGTCTTTCATTCTTATTTTGTTCTATTTTTGTATTGATTTCGTTTATTATGTCTTTAGCTTTTTCCATCTTTTTTCCCATGTATTGAAATTTGATTCATTCTATTGTTATTTTTTATTGTTTATTTTTGTTGTTTTATTTTCTTTCTGTTTTGATGTGTTTTTTGTTTAATCTTTTATTGCATTCTTTCATTTTTCTTTTCTTTTTTTCCTTGTTCATTTTTTGTAATCTCTCTCTTTCTCTCTCTCAGAAGAAGCAGGTAAATCAGACGTTCTCCACTTACAGACAGATGCGGCCAGCGCTGCACGTGGTACATATCTTTTGTCTTTTTCTGTTGTTTGTATATTTAAAATGATTAGATTATAAACTGGTTTTAATAAAAAAAAATCATCCCATAAATTTAATGAAAAATATAAGTAGTAAAAATTTGTATAAAGAAAATTAGCTCGTTTATGGTAGATCAACATGTTATTTGATTCATTGATATAAATGAAGATAACGTGCTGAATTATGGTTAATCAACTGTATTAAAGTGATCACTAGTGAGAATAGAAGTCAATGCAAAACAAAAATCTTCAGAATACTTGATATAAAATATATGTGCAATAAATGTGTGTTTAGATGGTGGCAGTTCAGCAGACTCTGTGTCCAACGCTCCCTCTCGGCTGGTCCCGGGTCATCGGATGTGGGCAGACAGACGCGGGAGACACGTTCTGGGGCTGATAGAGGACTATAACGCCCTGCGCAAGCAGATCACTGAAGCCAAGAGACTCACTGCAGATCTGGAGACACAGATCCATGACTGCGGCAGAGTGAGCACACACACACACGCGCATAGGCACTCTTTCACACTCACACATTACGCACACACAGATGCACACTTATAATTACATATAGACACAAACACAAATGCATACATATACACTAGATACCTACGCACACACAATTACACACTCATTACTACAAATACGAAAACATATAGACGCACATAATCATAGACACTTGCAGACACACTCATAACTACATATAGACACACAAACTCACATAATACATAAACACTTGCATACACATGCATACACACACATATACTACATACTGCATACTTATACATTGACACTTGCAGACACACACACTCATAAATACATATAGATACACAAATAAATGCTAACATATACCTAGACACATGCAGACACACACACAAACGCAGATACATTCATAACTACATATGTACACACATGCTAATACTGTACATTTCAATGACTCAGAGGACTGACTGTGTGTCTTGTGTTGTGTGTGTGTCAGAGTGTGGATCAGCTGAAGAGTGTTTCAGGAGGTGTGAACACCATGCAGCAGGTTCTGGAAGAGGCCGCACGGCTCCTCAAACTGCTCTGGAGAGTCTCTGTGCCCTCAGGAGACACACACTCACAACAGGTAACACGCACTTATCTGAATCTGAATCAGAAAGAGCTTTATTTCCAGGTATATTCTCACATAAGAGGAGTTTGATTTCCTGACAGAAATTTCTAGAGTGCAACAGAAGGATAAAGGACAGAGATAATAAAGGAGATAATATATTACAGATAATAATATACTGTCTATTAAAAATATACACAGATAATAATTTTTTTATTTTAAATAAGTCGTAAATGGAGAATAAAATATATGAATTTGACAAATGTGTGAACGTTATATTACTATTTGCACTATTGCATGTACTCCCTCTGGCCACTTTATTAGGTACACCTGTCCGACTGCTTGTTAATGCAAATTTCTAATCAGCCAATCACATGGCAGCAACTCAATGCATTTAGGCATGTAGACACGGTCAGGATGATCTGCTGCAGATCATGCTATCATGTCAGTATTGACCAAAATCTCTGAGGAATATTTCCAGTACCTTGTTGAATCTATGCCATGTAGGATTAAAGCAGTTCTGAAGGCAAAAGCGGGTCCAACCCGGTACTAGTAAGGTGTACCTAATAAAGTGGCTGGTGAGTGTGTAGCTATATTATGTGCACATTTAAATGTAAAGTATGTTGTTAAATAAGTGTATGCGAGTTTACTTAGTGTTGTTTCAGCTGTGATCAAATATCTAAAGACATTGTGAAGTTCTGCATAAATAAAAATGAAATGACATTTTCTTCAATAAATCCTGGTGCTGCGTGATGTTGGACAAATCTGACATTTGTGATTATTTAGTTTTTCTTTGATATAAATTTATTGTGGCATGAATACAATTTTACCAGATGACCCTAATACTGGGAAAGAATTCATTCATTTAGATCTGCAGATATTGCATCTGCATAAAATATTATGAATTACGAGCACATATTAATACAGTAGTGAAGATTAAAGTGGAATAAACAGTGCTTCATGGTTTTCTGGGGAGTATTCAGGAGGACAGTGTTGGTTTATTTGAGGATTAAAACCTGTGGCTCTTTCTGTCATTGATAGCAGTGTTGTGCTGATTGTCATTCGCATGTGTGTGTGTGTGTGTTCAGGATGATATGCTGCGGAGTGAGATCAGTCGTCTGAAGAGTCGTCTGTCTCAGCAGGAGCGCATGTTAAGTGGAGCCGTGAAACGCCTGAGATCCACCAATCAGCTCAAAGAGGGCATGGAGAGAGTGATCATCGACCAGCGTAAGACACACACACACACACACACACACTATCCAAGGTTATTTAATGGTGACTGAGGCCCTGTTTACACTAATGTGTTTCTGTTTTAAAACACGTAAGTTTTGCTACGGTTACGCCATCCGTCCACACTACGCCGGAGTTTTTGAGCCCTGAAAATGGAGCGTTTTGGAAACGCTGCAGAGACGGTTTTCATTCTAAAACGCTGCTGCTCCGTCTCAGTGTGGATGGGGAAAACGGAGACATTTGAAAACAGAGGCGTGGCTGCTGAGATTCGCTACTGAGATTCGCTTCTGGGTCATTGCGTATCCTTCCCTTATTCGTCAAGCCCCTATCACATGACTGTAACGCCACAGACCAGCCTGCACTGTAAACAAAAACATGGACAGAAATGGGAGCGTTGTTTGCACTATTGTCCGTTTTAGGCGCCATTGTGCAGTTAAACTCTGCCTTTTTTACTACAACAGCTGCATATATTCACAAGAGGCAAGCTACTGTTCCAGCACTCGCTAATCGCTCGCGGTTCAAGCGGCGTAAGCCCTATTCAGAATGCCGAGCGAGACACATGCTTCCTGTTTATACTTGAACGCACATGCCCAGAGTGCGCGAATGGTCACGTGATATACGTTTATGGTGGAGTAGTGTGGACGGAGATATGTTTACGCTGGGTGAAACGCTAGTGTGGACGCGGATCGTTTTCATGCTAAAACGCACTAGTGTAAACGGGGCCTGGGAGCGCTCATTGCAACTTGCAAATCGAAAAAACAGCAGCAAATGAAGAACACATCATCATGGGTTTGACAGCACACGTGTTGCTGATCCTCAGAACGCAAACACACACCGCAAATCCTCAACGCATGCAAACAGCACAGACCACTGTGGAATAACATTTTTTAACACCTTTTGTGTGTTCATTCATTAATTTTTCTTCAGCTTAGTACCTTATTTATCAGAGGTCGCCACAGCAGAATGAACCGCCAAATATTCTGGCATATGTTTTAAACAGTGGATGCCCTTCCAGCTGCAACCCAATACTGGGAAACACTCATACAGTCTCACATTCACACACACACACACACACACACACTCCAATTTAGTTCATCCAATTCACCTGTTGCACATGTCTTTGGACAGTGGGGGAAACCGGAGCACCCGGAGGAAACCCACACGAATACGAGGTGAACATGCAAACTCCACGCAGAAATGCAAGCTGGCTTAGCCAGGACTCCAACCAGCAACCTTCTTGACAGTGCTAACCACTGAGCCACCGCTTTTGCATATTATTAGCCTAAATAAGCTGATTAACTTTTATTATGACTGTGATACTGTTCTATGAGATGACTAAATTAACTTAATATCCTTAACTAAATATAATTCATTCATTCATTTTCTTTTCGGCTTAGTCCCTTTATTAATCAGGGGTCGCCACAGCGCAATGAACCTCCAACTTATCCAGCAATTGGTTTTACGCAGCAGATGCCCTTCCAGTTGCAACCCGTCTCTGGGAAACATCCATACACACTCATTTACACTCATCCACTACGGACAATTTAGCTTACCCAATTCACCTATACCACATGTCTTTGGACTGTGGGGGAAACCGGAGCACCCGGAGGAAACCCACACCAACCACAGGGAGAACCTGCAAACTGTGTGTGTGTGTGTGTGTGTGCGTGTGTGTGTGCGTGTGCGTGTGTGCGTGTGCGTGTGTGCGTGTGTGTGTGTGTGTATTTATGTGTATATATAATAATAATATTCACATACACACATAACATGTCACTAATGAGTGTGTGTCTCCTGCAGTGTCTCTGACCCATGGCGTGCTGAAGAGAGCCAGAGGAAACTTGGAGGTGTGTGTTCTGCTTTTTTTCATTCACACAGAAGTGTTTCATATGTGACTTTCAGTAGGAGTGAGGATAGATGAAGCTCTTCAGATCATCAGACAGCAGCAGGCCTCTAGAACTGCTGTCATAAGACCATCTTAGATCGGTTTCTTTTTTTAAAGAGTTTTTAAATAGACTTTACTCCAAATTTGTATGTTTTAGATTCCGTGTATAAATCATTTCTGCTGCGTTCACACCAGTCGTGGATGAAGCAGCAAGTGCGGGTGTTTTACATGTTAAGTCAAAGCAAAGACCTGAATAGACGTCCTGCGGCGCGATACATGTGAATGAGGCAGCTGGAGTGAAGTTTGAATTGTGCTTTGACACACCATTCACTTGAGTTAGAAAATCTGAGTTTCAGCAGTCATTTGCACCCCGGTAGCCAATCAGGAGCTTGCTCTAGCAGGGGCGTGATTATGACATAGCGCCTGTTGTTGGTGTACCAAGGGGAAATCCTCCTGCCGACACCTGACAACAGCTCATCAAACTGGGCTGGGCTCAGTCTGAAGCACCGCTGAAAGCTTCTGTCATCCAGGTGTAGTTTCTGGAGGAGTTGATGAACTCAGAGCTGCTGCACCACTGAAAGGATCTAGTGAACTCAGACATGGCACTGAAGGAATATATGCTGTTAATCAGCCTTCCTAAAGCACATAAAGCACAGCTACCCTCTCAATACACTCCATGTTAGCTGTTTAGCAATGAAGCTAGGGTCACTGGGCAGACAGAAGCCCTGCTCATCACACGAATCTGCTTCTGTTCTGAAGTGATTTTGACGCCTGAATGAAGTGAATAAACTCAAAAAAATTGTTTAATTTTTTTTTGCCTTCCATACAACTAAAACGCCTCTAAGATAATTACTCAAATAGTTATCATTTGTTGTTTTAGAATTTGCGTTTGCATGTTTTTATTGAACTTGTAAGGAAGAGCTCTGATTTTTTTGAAGTCAAATGCAAATTCCAAAAATATATTTTCAGTTTTTTTTTTGAATTTTCATGTTGTTAAAAATGTTTTTAGATTTCATACATTTAATACATCTAAAATGTTTTCTGAAATAGATATTTAATTTTTTTATTTGCATGTTTCATACAACTTAAAGAAATAGCTCTCAAAATTGTTCTTTGTAAAAGTATTGTAAACTCAAATACAAATTTGATTTCAGAAAATAAATATTGTAAACAATAGATATATATATTTAGAATTTTTCTTTGAATGTTTTAGATTTCATACATTAAAGAAATACCTTAATAATATTTAATAATTAAATATTATTAATAATATATATTTTTAAATTATATAGATTTACTTATTTTAGAATTTGCATTTTTGTGTTTGTGTTTTAGATTCCAAACATTTTTTAAAAAGCCTCTTAATAATATAAGTTAATAATATAAGATTTTATTTTTTTATAAACTATACAAAAATGCCTCTAAGAGGGTACTCCAAACATAATACTTTCTCAGTTTTTTTTTACATTCTGTATTATTTTAGAATTTGTTTGATAATTATTACATTCATACATCTTAAAGAAACGCCTCTAAAATATTTTCTGAAATAACTAAGTTGCATGTTTTAGATTTCATCCTTTTTGAAATAACTTTTTTTTGTAAAGTATTAAGGCAAATGCTAGTTTGATTTCAGAAAAAATATTGTAAACAATTTATTTTTAGAATGTTCATGTTGTTGTTTTTTTAGATGTCAAACAACATTTAATAGCTCTAAAATATCTTATGCAAATTCTACAAAATAAAATCTATTTCAGTATTTCAGATTCCACACTTGTAAAGAAGAGCTCAGAAAAATCATTTGTAAAATGCAAATTCCAAAACATTTCAGAAAAGTTATTTATATTGAACAACTTATTTATTTGAAGTTTCTTTTTTAGGATTTCATATATTTAAAATATATATTTTAATTTTTTTAATTTTGTGTTCACATGTTTTACAGTCGAACAGTTTACAACTTTGAGGAAATGACTAATTATTGTTAATGAAATAATTGTAGAGCTTTTTCTTAAAGTTGTGTGGAATGAAAAAAGCAAAAGAGTGTTATTTATTTCAGATAAAAAAATGAAACATTATTTTAAAGAATTTTTTCATTTGTTTTGTTTTTTACATTCCATACAACTTTCGCGAAGCGCCTCCAACATAATATTCCTGAATGTCTTTTTTCTGACTTACCAGGATATGTGTTTATTCATTGATCTCTTTAATCCTCCTCTGGTCATCATGATATTAATGCTGCGTCTGCTGTCCTTTATTTCACCTGTATTTCAGTCTAACTATCTGAATGTGTTTGGGCTGAAGGGTCTGCAGGTGGAAGGTTAGTTTAATGAACGTGTGTGTGTGTGTGCGCAGATTTCTCTCTTTGCATGACAATCACTGCATGCTTCACTCCGCATCTGATGTGCCTGCTTGCAGTGTTTCAAATCAGAGGTTTCCCTGGTTTCTGATCCTCTTTCAGGCTTGTGTGGATTTGGATGATCATTTGACACGTTTCTTCATCTTTTATCTCTGTATCCTTCCCTAGGACGTCCCACTGAATGGCCAGTAACCAGTCAGAAGCTGAGCGGTGTGGCCAGTACCGGCAGAAGTTCCGCCTGCAGTGAAAACTCCTCCCACTGCAGCTGTTAGAGGTTATGAATATTCATGAGATGACCTCACCCTTTTAATTATCGCTTTTAATTTATTCAGCTGTTGAGGTACGCTGATGTCCTTCTGAGGTATTTGCACATTTACAGTCCTCATTGAGCCGCTGTCAAAGGGAAAGCTTCTGTTTTTATGTGTACATAGTTCTTACTGTTTTCTCTCAGTGCTTTTGGACAGTTATCCTGATGTAAATGTACATTACTGATGTAAAAGATGCTGTTTTGAGTAAACCAAACCCCCGTGAGACTGTTGTGTCTCTGCTTTTATATCAGACCTCTGGGATTGAAATTCTTGCTTTATACTGGACACAGTTAACTATCCAAAACAGCACTGAAGTGGCCTGAAAGCAGTTTCTCTTATCTACACTCATTCATCTGGCTTATTTATCACAGCGGAATGAACCGCCAACTTATCCAGCATATGTTTTACACAGCGGATGCCCTTCCAGCTGCAACCCATCACCACAACTGATCCAGCTGGGACTCAAACCAGCGAGGTGACAGTGCTAACCACTGAGGCCCCGTTTACACAAATTTGTTTTCGTTTTAAAACGCTTAAGTTTTGCTGCGGTTACGCCATCCATCCACACTACGCCGGAGTTTTTGAGCCCCGAAAACGGAGCGTTTTGGAAACGCTGGAGAGGCCATTTTCATTCTAAAACGCTGCTGCTCTGTCTCAGTGTGGATGGGGGAAACGGAGACGTCTGAAAACAGAGGCGTGGCTGCTGAGATTCACTACTGAGATTCGCTTCTGGGTCATTGCGTAACCTTCCCTTATTCGTCAAGCCCCTATCACATGACTATAACGTCACTGGAAGACGGCAGACCAGCCTTCACTGTAAACAACATGGACAGAAATGGGAGCGTTGTTTGCACTATTGTCCGTTGTAGGCGCCATTGTGCAGTTAAACTCTGCCTTTTTTACTACAACAGCTGCATATATTCGCAAGAGGCAAGCTACTGTTCGAGCACTCGCTAATCGCTCGCGTTTCAAGCGACGTAAGCCCTATTCAGAACGCCGAGCGAGACACATGCTTCCTGTTTATACTTGAACGCGCATGCCCAGAGTGCGCGAATGGTCACGTGATATACGTTTTTGGTGGCGTAGTGTGGACGGAGATATGTTCAGAAACGCTGGGTGAAACGCTAGTGTGGACGCGGATCGTTTTCATGCTAAAACGCCGTTTTAAAACTAAAACGCACTAGTGTAAACAGGGCCTGAGTCTTATGTACAGTCAGTAATTATTATTGTAAACCCTCACATGTAATTTCACCTTAATACTCAGAACATTTAATACTACGAAATATTATTCAGAAGTATTTACTTTACAGTTAAAGTTTAGTAAACAAAGACTTTAAAAAGGCTGATTTATTATAAATGGTTACGTCAATCTGAGCGTTCGTCAGTTTTCTTCATGTTTGTTTAGCGTTAGTGTTTTATACTGTATGATGAAAACATTAGAATCATTTATTGGATTAGACTAGAAAACTAATGCAGTATTCTTCATTTTATGATGTAAAGACTCTTCATTTTAGTGTTACCAGCCTTGATTTATCTAGAAAGTGAACTGAATATGCTATTTCAGCTTAATTATATACAGTGATTTTGCGAGTATCATCACTAAACCCTTAATATAGGAAATAAAAAGTAATACATTTTTATATAATGTTTACAATGTTAATCAAACCAGATCCACTTTATTTTGTAAACAAAGCAAGTCTATAATCTAATAGATCTACTTAAAGACAGAAAATATTACTTTACAAACTGTTTTGTAAATAAATGACATGACAGATTCTGTGTGGGCCTACTAATTAGTCATGCTGATTAACATTTAGGCCCTGTTTACACTAGTGTGTTTTGGCATGAAAACGGTCTGCGTCCACACTAGCGTTTCTGAACATATCTCCGTCCACACTACTCCACCAAAAACGTATATCACGAGACCATTCGCACACTCTGGGCATGCGTGTTCAAGTATAAACAGGAAGCATGTGTCTCGATCGGCATTCTAAATAGGGCTTACGCCGCTTGAAACGCGAGCGATTAGCGAGTGCTGGAACAGTAGCTTGCCTCTTGTGAATATATGCAGCTGTTGTAGTAAAAAAAGGCAGAGTTTAACTGCACAATGGCGCCTAAAACGGACAATAGTGCAAACAACGCTCCCATTTCTGTGTCCATGTTGTTGTTTACAGTGAAGGTTGGCGTTATAGTCATGTGATAGGGGCTTGACGAATAAGGGAAGGATACAGTTTTAAAACGCATTAGTGTAAACGGGGCCTTACTAACATATGATTAAAATCTAAAAGCTCTCGTTGATTTCCAATAGTTTATTATGGTTATAAGACA
The DNA here is from genome assembly GCA_903798035.1 of Danio albolineatus. Taxonomy (NCBI): domain Eukaryota; kingdom Metazoa; phylum Chordata; class Actinopteri; order Cypriniformes; family Danionidae; genus Danio; species Danio albolineatus. Next base: position 4,480,621 of record CAIGQQ010030863.1, on the reverse strand, counting down.
AATATATGGCAACCGGGACATAAAAAGGTTTCTTACAAAACATCCGTCACTGATATACTGTACATGTAACTACAAAACCAGCTGAACGGTGACAGTTTTCATCATGAGGAAATAAAGGGAAGGAACGGTTTAAATAGAAAAGGCCCTTTATGCGTTCACTGTAAACTTTGGCACCACTGAATCGGCGTCCTCCAGTCTCTCTCAGAGCAGATGTTTAGCGCTGGACCTGTCTGACGAAGGCCTGCACCAGCTGGATGAACGGCTCCTGGCCCTCCGGTGTAGCCTTGGACCCTGGTGTGGGTGGTTTAGGTTGTGGTGAAGGAAGCAAACCGCTGGCTGGAGACGAAGGAGAGCCGCGGCGGAAAAACCGGAATAATGTTGACAACAGAGTACTCTGGAGGAGGAGAAAGATTGGATTGAGCAGAAACAGTATATTATTACTGCAGGTGATAGTCACGATAAGAACAACGCGCATTATTCACATCATTCACTGGTCCTTTAGAGAGTGCATGCATTTACATTTGTTTAGATTGCATACATTTATTACTTTTTTTTTTTTTTTTTTACTGATTTTGTAAACAGGAGAAGAAAAAAAAACTTCCTCCAAAAAAAAAAAAAATCATTTTAGGGTGAAAATAAAAATGCAGATTTTTCTATAAATTTTTTTTTTAAAAAAAGATGTAGATTAATGTTAGTGTTATTCATATTTTTGGGTCAAAACGTAAAAATAAAACACTTATAAAATACTATTTTAAAAATGAAAGAAAAAATAGCTTATATATATATATATATTTACTTCAAATGATTTTCCCCTCATTTACAAATTTTGTAAACGGGAAGAATCATTTTGGAGTAAATATTGAAGAAATGTTATTTTCCTCATAAATTGTCAAGACGATGTAAATGTCAGAATTTCGGGCTGAAAACATTTAAGACTTTGTTTTCTTTTAAAAAAAAAAAATTCTTAGGATGAAAATTTATGACAAAAAAATGTATATGGGGTTTAGGGTGAGACTTCGTGTTTTTAAAATCTCCATTTTATGCAAATTTCCAAAATGTAGAACTTAATCCCAAAAATAAAACAAAAAATAGTAAAGAAATGCTACAGATAAGATTCAGTTGAACATTTGGATGTTTTGTGATGCTTGATACTGACCAGCTCTGAGCTGAGCTCCTGCTTGAGTCTCTGTTTGTCTCGGTGTGAAACTGCAGGATCTTTCAGACAGCGAACGGCCTGAGAAACCAGCACATAGAAGCAGTTCTCCATAGAAAACATCAGCAGAGACCTGCAAACACACACATTCACCATACGCCCAAGTTAAAGAGACCCACATTTACTCACACACTCCAGTGATTATACACTAAGTTTCTCTCTTCTGTTGAACACAAATGAAGATGCACCGAGGAACGCTGGATAAAGGCAGACATTGACATTCATTGACATACAAAATCACAATGAGAGTCAATGGATGTTTTCCTCCTCCAGCATTTTCAGTGTCTTCATTTGTGTTCAACAGAAGAAACTCAAACAGGTTTGACAGAAGTGGAGGACAGGAGAATCAGCTCATGCTCAGGGCAGCTGCTGGTCAAAACTAGTGTAAATGCAACTACCCTCAAGCCAAACATGCATTACAGTTGAGTTTACAAACATACTGTGAACTTTAAATGGAAAGTATATACTATAAATGCACTTAGCTGATCATCTAACACAAGTATCTACATATTCATCACACTCTTTAAATCTTCTTTCAGGTCTTTAAATGAATTTTCAAGATGAGTTGTTCTAATCAGGCCAACGAGACTATTAACTAATATTATTCATGTTCATTTAACAAACGCCTCAGTAAAGGTCATATATCAGAGCTCATGTATCACTATGACCCAGTGATTGTCCATCTGAATGAACTGAGTGATCCCCCAGTGGAGAATCATTGCATTTTTGAAACATTTATGATCCAACAAAGCCCCTTTCACTGAAATGAGGAGTGGATTTAAGCAGTAAGCGAGGTAAGTGGCTGCTTACCGTCCCCAATAAATGTCTAGAAGTATAAATTATGCACAGCGTTGTTTTTCTATCATATTTTGTGTGATGAGAGTCTTACAAATACAATTATAATGTAATTATCACATCAGTGCAAATTTGTCCCGCACTCCTAATTATGGAGCCGCCAAATCAGGTAAAGATTTAGTTTTAAAAACAGAATCAGTAACACTAGAAGAACTACACACTATGAATCAGTTATTAAGCATCAGCAGGTAGTTACTTCATTATAACCATCAACTCTACATTAATAAATATAAGTAAGCACTTTGTAAAAACATCTACAAACGTGTTCTTGACTTATAAGCACATCTATAATGTGATTAATGATTGTGTTTTCATACTTTGTAAATAATACAATATTTCATTTAGTAATGAACAATGAATCAATAACAAAGCAGTTATTTATGAATAAGATCACACTTTATTTTGATGGTCCGTTTGTTGAGTTTAAATTAAATTGCAACTATTTCTCATCAGATTATAAGTAGACTGTTGGGGTTAGGGTTTGTATTAGTTGACATGTACTTGCAAAGTTTCTTATAGTCAGTTAAATGTCTGTTGAATGTCAGTATCAGATATTAAGCAGACAGTCTACTAATACTCAACTGGACAATCAAAATAAAGTGTTACCAAGAATAATTGTTTGCTTTCTTAAGATCATTGAGAACGAGTTAGTAAACAAACTATTCAAATCAACATTTATACATCTCATTATTCAGGCGTATAGTAATGGTTACTCTGTATGTTAATAAATGCTTGATAAACTCAACTTCATCCTCACTTCATCAACACAATACATCTCTACACTCAACGTTACTACAAGGTTTAAACGCTGTATAACAGCAAAGTCTAAATACAACACAACATTGGATAAAACAATAATATAATAATTTAACAATGTCTTGATATAGTTTCAGTGTTATTCAGTGTTTAACCTGCACAGTAATTATATTTCAGTTCAGATTGCAAAGATTTATTGTTCATTTGATTCAGTTTCATTTGTGTATCTTCAAATGAGTATAAATGAATAAAGTTGTTTATTGCCCTGTTTAGAATATACCTGAGCCTTTAATTTAGTAAAGGCATCTTTAATTCAGTAAAGGCACAGCTAAACAGATACCTTTACTGAATTAAAGATGCCTTTACTAAATTAAAGGCTCAGGTATATTCAGGTATAATGAGCACTGTGCTACGTCCGACAGATCGCACTATTGTGTCTTTCTTTTCTTTTCATTCTTTTATAACTTGTCTTAACTCATTTTAATCTGTTTTTATCCGTTTTTTTTATTATTTGATTTTATTTTCTTATACTTCAATTTTATTTCTGCTTATGTAAAGCACTTTGAATTGCCACTGTGTATGGAAATGTGCTATATAGATAAACTTGCCTTGCCTTAATTGTCATTCATGAGGGATTTATGAAGCATGAACAGTCCTCACCAGATTAGGTCACAGAACTGCATAAAGATGAGTTAATAAAGCCTTTATTAACATCCAGATGAACTATTAACTATTGCCTGAATAAGATATAAATGTTGATTTGAATAGTTTATTAATCGTTTATTAATTCATTCTGAATGATCTTTAAAAAACAGCAGCTACATTTAAATGACTGCTTTGTAAATGATGTGATACTTAATGATGAAGGAATCATTAAAGGGCCATGAAACCTCTTTCAGTTCAAGTCTACCTCAGAATTTTTCAGTAAATGCTCTGAGATGGGGGTGGAGCTCTGAGAGCAGAGGGAGGAGTGGGCGTGGCCGGCAGAGCAGGGGAAAAAGAGGAGCACGAAGAGTAAAAGAGACACAAACCGTGAGGAGACCCATGAGTTTATAGTTTACAAAGTTAAAACAGCATGCTGTCCCGGGAGAGAACCCTGAGCTCGGAGATAGATGAGCCCAAGACTCCCGCCTGGTCAATAAGCATTAGGAAGGATACGAGATCAGGTAGTTCTCAATAACTTCCCAGGAGTAGACCGCCAACTGCGCCAGTTTGTACGTAGTAGATGCTTGTGGCTTTAACTTTTGTTGCATGTTGTTTGAATGTGGGGGAAACCGGAGCACATGGGGAAAACCCAGGCGAACACAGGGAGAACACGCAAACTCCACACAGAATGGCTCAGCTGGTGTTTGAACCAACGACCCCCTTGCTGTGGTGCAACAGTGCTAGCAACTGAGCCACCGTGTCGCCCGAACTTAGAACTGAGGAGGAGGGAGAATGGATGGATGGATGGATGGATGGGGGGGTCTCCAAAGCGAAGATGAGAAATGACGTTTAGGCTGGATATTTACATTTGGAATGATCCGATTGGCTAGTTAGTGATTAGTGATGGGGAGTCAATCCTATCACATGCTCCTCTCGAAATGTGTTTGTGAAACTTCACTTGTAGATGTATTTACAAAGTGCTTACTAATGTCTATTAATGTAGAGTTAATGCTTAGAAAATAATGAATTCATATTTACTAATGCTTCATAGATGACTCATAGTGTGTAGTTAAAGTGTTACCAAATAAAACAGAAACCAAGAGAGAGAGAAAACAACCGAATATAAATGAATAAATGTACGGAGTGTGCGTTGTAGGACTGTTGAGCCTCTTGGCTAGAATTGCTTAAGGCCTCCAAATCAATAGCTGCGTCCCAAATCGCATTCTTGTGCACTATTCTACGCCATTTTGTAGTATAAATAGTGTAAGTAGTGCGTTCACACTGAAAACTCTAAAGATAATAAGTGCACTTTAATTACCCGGATGATGCACTCATTCAACCGGTAAAATGAAGTGTGTAATGATGGACTCTTCACACACTCAATGACCGCAGCTCTGCGCACGTAACGGAAGGGACGGAGCTATCGGGCGCACATGTTGGATAACTTTATTTATTTTGGATTGTGAAAGCAAAATTCTCCTATGAGAGTGACTATAGCGCCTCCCGATGGTGAATGCGGTTATACTCATGCCAGGTATTATTTGGTAATTTGGTCATTTATTTCATTAATTTGGCAACTGTCAAACGTCATCAGGGAAACGGGTTGAATTTCCCCTTAGTAAAAAAGCCATTAGTGTTCCATTTGGGACGACACTACTTATACTATGCTGTTAAGTGTGTAAGTGCATAAGTACATAGTGCATAAGTGTATAGTGTGTCATTTGGGACGCAGCTAATAAATCCACCCCTGACTGAAGTCACCTGATCCTCGAAGCTCGCTAGATGCTCTGAAGCACTAAATCAAAACAAGACTGGTAGATCTTTCAAAGCCTGATGAAGCAGCGTCTGGAAAGTGTGGCTAGTGTGAACAAACCCTTTAAACATCATCATCATCCTCATCAGACATTAGTAATGAGTGTGACTCTTACTTCAGTGCCTGTGTGTCTTCAGAGGAAATCAGCGGCTCCTTCTTCTTCTCGATCTGAACACAAAACACCACCATCATCAGTACAGGATCATCATCACAGCATCGATTGAGAAGATCAGAGCAGCAGCGTCACCTCTCCCAGCATGCTCAGCGCCACATTAATGGTGGCCATCAGAGTCCCGAAGGACGGAGCCACGTCTGAGTCGAAAGCAGGAGTGGAGAAACTCAAGACGAACAGAGTCCTGTACTCCGCCAGGTCCATCGCCTGAAACACACACACACACACTTAGATATTTGGACTACAAACATGTCAAAAGCTCTAAAACGTCTTACATCAAGAAGTATCTCCTACTCAAGTGCTGGAAAAGCAGACAGAGTGTGTGTCAGCGCAATAATGTGCATCAGACGTGTGGTGACTGAATACTGGAACTCCTATGATTACTACTTTGTTTTTCTTCTTTCCTTAAATTAAAAAATAACAATAACGATAAGTCAAAATGAAATGGGTTTTACTTAAAGTAAATAACCCAGTGGTTGGGTTAGTAAATAAACTTACTTCAAATTAAAAAGCAAATTATTTTCCTTCCCAAAAGCCATTAATCAGCACTTCAGAGGCGAAGACCGAACTGTGTCTAGTGGCTTTTTACAGCATTTCTTCATACATATTCATCTGATCACACACATTTTACAGAACAATTCATATATATATATATATATATATATATATATATATATATATATATATA
>CAIGQQ010030863.1:4441768-4465364 GCA_903798035.1 Danio albolineatus | reverse complement strand
ACACACACACACACACACACACACACACACACACACACACACACACAGCAGCAGCACATGAGAGTCTGTAAACGGTCAGAAACACTGATGAGGCTCTAGACGCTCAGAAGTACCTGACTGGCTCCGTTTGTAGGACCCTCGTACACACTGAGCAGAGGAAGGCAGATGCTCTGAATCACTCCTGCTCCTGCCACTGCTGCTGCCCCCTGCAGACCAGAAGGAGGAACAACACACACACATTAAAGGGAGAGTTCACCCCAAAATGAAAGTTTCTTGTTAATTTACCCAGTCACAGGCCAACCCGGATGTAGACAGTGATGGGGAAAGTTTCTTTTGAAAGTAATGAATTACAATATTGAGTTACTCCCTAAAAAAGTAACTTGTTGCATTACTTAGTTACTTTTTATGCAAAGTAATGCACTGAGATGCATCTCCAGGACTCGACATTAACATCCGCCAAATGCAGGAAGATATCAGCTATTATCCATATCAGACATGAGCCACTCTGGCCGGCTGGGGATACTCTTTAAATGGTAGTTTTCTTAAAAGTTATGTCAACAAGGGTATTCCTCTCTATACATTAAAGAAAGATGGAAGAAAGAAAGTGGCATTATCATCTCAAATGAGGATTGGCTAAATATATGTAAGTTACGGTAGGCTACTTCCCGTTCTACATATTGGAGAGAATTTTGCTGGAGAAATATTATTCGTTTTTTCCTTTCCCCAAAACAGAAAATGTCATTCTATGGGAATTCATACTGTTGGAGGCGTTGCGGTTCACAGGACGCTAATCATTTACACATATCTTGGGGATGTCCTAACATTTAAAGTTTTTGGAAAGGGATATATAGCATTTTAGAAAATATTTAAAATATTTCAATTGATTTCAGCTTTGAGGTACTCTACTTGGGTATGCTGTCAATGGATTCCTTGGAAAGAAAAAACAAATACATGTATAGAGTCATCCTTGCTTCAAGTAAAAAAGCCATTTCTAGATGCTGGTATAAACCTAATTCACCACAAATGCAAGATTTGATGGATGTTTTGAAAAATATATTCAGTATGGAGAAAATCACATATAGTGTGCACAATCAAATTGATATATTTGTTAACTTATGGTTTAAATGGATCGAGTACATTACTCCCACTCAACCTAATGTTTTTCTTCTACAGAATTTAAAGATTTAGTTTTACTGGTAATATTGTTTTCACCCCATATATCTTCAACGATGAAATCCATGAATAGAGAATATTTTATTCAACAGAAAAAAAAATTGTAATTAGGCCTGTCACAATATCTATTTTTTGTTGTACGATATATTGCACCAAAATATATCGCGATAAACGATTTTAGGCCACTCATTATATAATGCCAGAATGGCAATATAATCGCATCATAACACAAGTAAACTCTTCAAAAGAACACATCATATTTTGTTCTTAAGAGTATTTCATTTAATTTAGTCATTTTGATAATTTAATGATTAGGCATTGGAATCAGAATGTGAAAACGCATATCTAAAGCAAATAATAATAAACGTTAACAAAAAAAAAAAAAATGCAAGGTAAAGAGTAACAGAGGCTGCAACCAGATCTATTTTCAGTTGTCAGGCACCCACATCAAAACTTTAGGCACCCACTTTAGTCATTTACGGTAAATACTACAGTGTTTTTTAACCATACTGACACCGACACCTCCAATAGAGATAGAGAGGTTGTGCAATCAGCTAAAATGTTGCAAGAATTGTTTTTTTACGTACGAGCAATATATATTGCATCACCAAAAATCATCGAGGTCATGTCCATGTATTGTGCGATAAGTCGATATATTGATTATTGTGACAGGCCTACTTGTAATGAAAGTTTATTTACTATTTTACTTTACTTAATTCTATGCTGTAAAGGGCACGCAAACACTGCTAAATATTTGCTAATATATGAATGGAAAATAGATTTTTATTCAAGTAAAAAAATGGAAAAAAATAATAATAATAAAATCACAAAATGCAAAACAATGGGTGCAGAGAAGCTAAAAGTCCAACACAACTGTACTGCACTCAATAATACAACTGAAGTAGGAATACTCCACATGTATTAGCTCGATTTGTGTTTGCAACGATTATGGCTTTAAGCATGTCTAAAGTGCTATTCCATCGTATGTTATGAGCCGTGGTTAATGCGCAGTTGCAGTAGCAGCCTCTGCTTTTGAAAGTGGCAACCTTTGAACTCCGGTGAAGAAAAAAGCGGTTACGTCACACTCACCAGCCCAAGCAAACGAGTGACGTGCAACTCCGAGGCCAGCCTGCATTGCCAGGTTCAAATCCAATCCGCGTCCAATCTTCAGTGCTAAATTAACCCTTACGCTCCATCATAACATCACAATTCACGAGACAACTTTTCACCTCAACGAGAAATCTCATCACGATTTAAGCCCCGGTCAGATCACACGATTTTGGCACGATTTTCTTGACGTAGGGCGTCGTAGAGATTCGTAAACGACAAATAGGCGTCGTGACACAAGATTCAATCGTAGTGTAATGTGGCACAGCCTCACGACAGAGTCGCAGAAAGTCTAGCATGTTCAATTTTTTTCTCGTCCTTTACGACGAGTTCTGTCATGTGTGTGACACGGCCCAGAAACATACGAATTATATATATACTTTTTGCTCGTCTAACTGTGCGGTGATGATTAGTTTCGTGGTAAATAAGGATTTAATGAATGCTTCACTGCTTCACAGCTGCTGATGTGCTTTCATTTCATGTTCAGTCAAGAAAGTGTTTAATAGCAACATTGGCAGGAAAATATACATTTAGATTTCAAACAAATATATTAATATTAAAAAGGAAACATAAAAGTTTGATCCTGTGAATGTCATACCGAATGCCTTTTTATGTTGTTATTAGTTGTCAGCCAGCATCAGTGTTTATTAAGATTGAAATAAGATTAAAAAATTAGAAATTGCGATAAGAAATGTTACGATAGCAACACTGCTTTGGGAAATAATGCTCATCGTAGACGTCACAGGATGACTGATCGTGAAGGAACGTGTAGTCTGGCACATCTGTTACCTACGACGAGTCAAGATTTTATCAAGAAAAAAAAATTAAATAATAATAATAATAATAATAATAATAATAATAATAATAATTCGCATAAATCTGACATAGTGACTTTCGTAACCGACAATAAAAATCGTGTGATCTGACCGGGGCATTAGTCTCACAAGATCTCGTCGCCACTTCAAGTTCTAATCAGTATCAAACCTTTGTCCTAATAAACAATTGTAGCTAAATAAATCAATGGAGCACAACCGAGCAACAGAACTCTGACAACCTCGGAACAAAGCTTGAAAGAATAAATTACGTGGATTTCAGCGAAAGGCTTCAGCCACTGTTTAAACTCGTCTTTCTCCAACCAGGAGTATGCAAACTTAAGGCTGATACATACTTCTGCGTCAAGCACACGCGTATGCCCCAGCGCAGCCTGTGTGTAGTCGCCATGGCCGGCGCGCACCTCTCAAAAAATTTAACGACACATCGAAACGACGCGTAGCGCAAGCCCTGTGATTAGTGTGGGCGGGGGTGAGAGCCGCGCGAGATGGAAACTGTTGCTTTTTGTTTACCTTATGATTACAGTTGTTGCTCGTCCGCTGGTTCCTACCTCAAAATGAGCGAGTTTGAGCCACTTGTACATTAAGGTAGCGTCCAGAAAAAACAAAACACCAGTGAAGAAACTAGTCACAGAGGACCATAAACGCCTCACTGCCAGCTAGCGTATCACAAGTGTTATTACAGAGCAGCACATACAGCGCACAGAAGTATAAATGCTCGACAGTGCACGTTGCATGCACCGTGGGTCACGGCGATCACTTGACGCAGAAGTATAAACCAGGCTTTACAGTTTCCCATTTGATGTTTGTTTCACTCTTAGGTTTCTCTACACGTGGAGAGCATCACATCACCTATCCGCGTTTGTCGCAAATTACGTGACATCACCCGGACGGAGGAGCTTGGCCAGACACACCCGGCCTGAACCAATCGCGGCGATCGAGCACGCCATTGTTAATATTAGGAGGAAAATAAATATATTAATGCTTTTTTGGAGTCAAACACTTTGGACAACACTTGAACAAAATTTAAGACCTCATAAAAACAGCATTAAGACTTTTTAAAACCTTTTAAGGGTCTTAATTCTCTCATAATTGATTGATCAACTTTTAATACTTTTTAAGACCCCACGGACACCCTGAACATTCAATATGTGTATACATTATAGGAAATAAAGACAAGCAATGAGTCAAATGTGCAGAATCAGTGTAAGTGCTTACATAAATTAATATATTATCTTTGTGCTCAGCCAAAATGTGTTACCTGAGAACAAGTAATAGATTCAGTTAGTAGAGTTGTTAGATAGACACCAGATGAATTAAATATCGCGTTTAACAACTATAGTGATATGAGATCCAGCGGTGCATCCTTGATGAACTGTCTGACGTGCACTGCTCTCATCTAAGGGTAGTGTGTTCAGGGCACCCGCTGACTGTCTGGAGCTCATATGCTGCTCCTCATGCCAGACCGTGTGTGTGTGGTCACGTGATGTGTGTTTTCAGCGGTGTAGTGCGGATGGAGGGCTGTTCAGAAACGCTAGGTGAAACGCCAGTGTGGATCTTTTCATTCTAAAACGTATTCGTGTAAACAAGGCCTCAGTAAACAGCGGTGAGTTCGGTGAACTGATGATCCTCACGGCCAATCACAGTCATTTCTGTTGAGTTGAGCATGTGAACACAATGGCAAATCAGCGCTGTTTAAGAACGCACTCAACAGCACTCTAATGTGAGCGGGAAATGAAGGTTTCCCGCATTGTAGTACTGATTGGTACCGAAATTCAGTATCATGACAACACTAGAGCCGATTGTTGCGGATACATAGCGATACCGATGCTCAAACAATATTTTGTTTAGCCCTAGTTACTATTGTGTGTGTGTGTGTGTGTGTGTGTGTGTACCTGTGGTGTCCTGGCGAGTGTGAGCAGCAGATGAAGTGCAGCCTCAGTGAAGTACAGGTTCTGTTTGGAGCGCAGACTCAGTTCTAGAGCACTCAGAACTGATGGCAGAACCGGCAGCTTCCGGACCACCTGCAGCCACTGCTCACCGTCTTCATCAGCCCGACACAACTCTTTAGACAGATGAAGAGCCAGAACACACACCTGATAGACAGGGAGCCAGTGGACAAAACTAGTCAAACCATCTGAAAGAATCGACAGTTGTGTATTGTATTTTGTAGTGTTTTCTTATTCGTGTACATATTTATCAATAATATTTGATGCATTTTAGACGATATTAAGCAGTATTATTAACACACATCACATGGCTGTCTGTAATACTCGATCCTGAATCCTAAAACAGAATTGACATTTTTGGGGTGAACTATGACACTCACTGAGTCTCGCTGGTCTTTCTGGACATGTGGACTGTCGGTCTCCATACTGTCCTCCTGAACGTCACCCCTCTGGATCATGTGACGTGTGCTGTCAATCAACGCCAGGGCTTCATCCTGAACCATCTCACACACACACAGCAGCAGCTGGGGCAGCTGGGAAATCTCTCCTCCTGAACCAATATTAACTCAATTAACACTGTAACATTACAAATGACTTTACTATTGCTATTTATGCATTTATACATCCTTGCTGGATAAAATTTGTATTTATTAAATAAATAAATTAATAATTCAATTACAATAGATATATAAAATGTATTAAAATAAAATGTAAAAATAAATGACATAAAATAAAAATATAATACAAAAATAAAGAAAAACTAATAAAACAATTAAAGTAAAATAAAAAAATGTATTCTAATAAATGTTATAAAAATAAATGAAATGAAATAAAAATACAACAAAAATAATAAAAAATAAATAAAATAAAAACAATTAATAAATTAAAATAAAATAATTTATTAAAAAGTAAAAAAATAAATGAAATAAAATAAAATGAATAATTAAAATAAAACTACATAAAACAAAAACAAAAATACAATAAACAATAAAAAACCCAAATTATAGCATCTTAAAAATTCATATTCAAAAACAGATCCCATAAATTTGAGAGGTAATGTGCTTTATTTATTATTATTTACATAAATTATTTATCAGCCTGATCATAATAACTTAATTAACACTAACATTAGAAATGATGAACAAATTTACTATTGATATTCATGAATTTAATACATCCTTGCAAGATAAAAGTATTTGTGTAATAATAAAATAAATATTTAAATAAAACAAATAAAATGAAGTAGAAATTAATTAAATAAAAACAAAAAAGTAAATAAATTAAATTAAATTAAAATTAAATGTTATTCAAATAATTAAATTTTAAAAAGCATAAAAATAATAAATAAGATTAATAACATTAAAAAAAATTCATAATAAAAACAGATTCTATATGTTTGAGGTAAATACACAAAATGAATAAATTAATTAATTAAATGAAAATAAATGAAATAAAAACAAATTAAAATAAAATAATAAAATGTAAAAAATAACATTAAAAAACAGGTACTTATTGACAAAACATTTATCTCGCATACTAATTACGTTAACTATTCATCAGCCTAATCATATCTTACATGCCATAAATAACATAACTACATCCTCTTTCCAAAATGTACACATCTCATATTTACATCTCAGATTTACATCACACTGAACTGAACTATACTGAACTTCAACTCTGAAAACTTGACTGAGGCCGTTTCAATGTACTAGAACTTCTAGTACTGTAAAGCTGCTTTGACACAATCTACACTGTAAAAGCGCTCTAGAAATGAAGATGAACTGAATGTACTGACCATTGAGTCCCTGTATCTGCAGGGCGAGGATGAGAGCTGACAGGAGTTTGGCTTTGGTTCGGTCCATGAGCTGCTGTTCGGCATGCAGGACGCTCTCCATCATCAGAGATAGAGGCGGCAGGAGAGCTGGAGCCGACACCAACACACTGACACACAGCAACAACACAGTGAGGCATCATAGGAAGGGCAGGCAAAATAAACCAGATATTTTATTAACATGCTCAAAATGACAGAGTATATACAGTGTGTTTAGTACTTAATTTTTTTAAATAATATTTGCAATATTATTGCTATTTTTTTTATTTAAAAGTAATTCTTTTTTTACTTTGTGTCTATTTTGTGCTTTGCTTTTTTCTCTTAGATTATTTTATTTCCTTTATTTCGTTTATACAAGTATAAAATAAACAATCACACAAAAATGATTAAATACGATTCAAATAAATAAAAAAGGAAAAAGTATTTAAATTATCAAACATTAATTAATAAAATGTGTGGGACAGCATGTAAAATAAATATTATTTTATAAACATGCTCAAATTGACAGCGTAATTGTGCGTCAAATTGTGTTTAGTAAAGCTAAAAAAACAATTACCTAACAAAATAACTTTTTAAAAAAATAATCATTATTATATTTGATAATATTATAAATATTTATATTATTTAATAAATAAATATTTTAAAATTTAAATACATTTTTCTATTATTTATAATATTATATTTATAAGATTTTTAAAAATTAAGTAATTATTTATTACTTTAAGTTTATTTTTGTATTTTTTCTAAATAAACATTTTGATATTACAATAACAATAATACAAACATACAATTCAAATAAATAAAAAATAGTTTAAAATTAATGGAAGATTTCTGAAAATGTAATCATACATTAATAAATAAATACAATTTATCAATATTTAAATGTGAAAGCAATTAAACAGTACTATACCAAGTTGAAAAAAAATGCCAATGTTACTTTAAGATGCCAATGTTACATTTAATAATTTCTACCAAGTTTCATATTATCAATTGGCTCCTTATACTATACATTTGCGCTTGACTGTGCATGAGGATAGTTATAATTGGGAAACCATCAATAATTTCAATAACCTTTTCCACTGTTTGAGGAGGATGAGGAGCAGCGTGACCATCATCGATCCGAGACGCAGACAAAACACAGACTGAGACATCAGCAGCTGCAAAAGAGACGTCATTATAATATATGAAGGTTTCAGTACTAATATAAGTGTGCATGCTTTTAATCAAGCTACTTTTACAAAAGGTCTTTCAGTGGTACAACCAGGCTTTATATCCAATTTGAATATCTAATAAAATATTTTATATCTAATAAAATAGTCCCTATTTGGCACCAACATTTGCTTTCCACACCATATGTGTAATATATATGTGTAATATATATATATATATATATATATATATATATACATACATACACACATATATATTTTATCATAAAATAAATTTATGATATAAGCATAATTACATCAATTGATAAAAAAAAATAAGAAAAACAATCAATATTAAAATATAAATAAAAATAAATACAAAGAATAAAACACGTTAATGTAACGTAATGTTAGTGTCGTCCACTTGACATCAGACTGATGAAAATGCATGGTAAAAGCAGGTGTATAAGGAAACTTACCGCAGCTTTGGTCCCTTCCAACACATCCATGAAAAGTTTCTGCCGGACAGAGTCATCCTTCAGGTGCATCACCTCAGACTACACACACAACATTATAGTTATGATAAACACATACAATATAACTGTCAGGGATGCATTTTGAATGTGTGTGTGCTCACATGACTGGTGGAGAGTATTAAAAGTGTCCTCCAGGCCGAGATGAGCATCTGAGACTCGGACAGAGAGCGCAGACCCTCCTCTTCACCATCACAGGCCACACACACCAAATCACGCACGTAATCTGACCAGAACTCATAGCGCCGCTTACTGCTGAAACTCTCCAGAGCCGCTTTTAGAGACGGGTCCAACACACCACTGAGAGACACACACGCACATGCACACACACATAGACAGGCGTGTATGTGAAACAGCATGCTGTTCATTGCTATGCAATATGACAAAAATCTCATATGATCATATAAAAGTCCTCTCATATCCTGATAACGATATATATCACGATATGGTACCGTTTCTGTAAATTTAATCAATTTACAGTTCATATTTACTGACCACATGTAAAGGAGCATTTCTTTTTACATTTTATTGTATATACTCAAACATCTACTCATTCATGTGATCAAATTTCTCACTTTATTTAGATCTTGAGGGTAAATGTTTTCATTAATACTGTGGAAATATAAATAAACAGTATGAGTGTATCGTACCTGACAACATAGTAGATCTCAAGGGCGATAATCTTCATCACAAATGCACAAGACTCCAGAACACACGGCTACACAAAAACAAGCACACACAAAAAAACTCAAAGATATGGCAACTCAAAATGACTGTTCTTAATATAAATATAATTACACTATTAGAAAATACATAATTATTACCTCAAACGCTCAAGGAAAATCTTTGTAACAATTATTTGTCATTATGTGGACCAGATTTGTTACAATATTTACAAAACGTTAACATAACTAAAACTGTATATTATTAGATCATTGTTGATTTTAAGATTTAAGAGCTTTGATAAATGTTACTTAATAAAAGTTTTTAAATCATTTTTATTGATTGTCAATTCATACATGAGCAATATCACACGAGTAGCAGTGCGATGTGGCTGTATGGTGGCACTGATGGGAGGCGTGTGTTGCCACCAGTGCTGATATACAGCCATATCGCACTGCTACTTGTGTGCAGTGGTGGAAAGAGTACTGAAAAATGATACTCAGGTAAAAGTACCATTACTTGCCCAAAAATGTAGTACAAGTAGAGTAAAAGTATCTGTACTGAATATTACTCAAAGTTAATACCCCTCTCTCACCCAGGATATGTCTTTTAGGTGACAAAACTGAGGTTCCACATATTACAAATGATGAGTTCACCCTTAGAACTATGGGAATTACTACAGCAGCACGTATAATATTGAGGTTTTGGAAAGATATTCAAAGCCCTACACTTAAATTATAAACAGAATCCATGATTGAGAATGTATCATTTGAGAAAATGTTGGCCAGAATGAATGGTGATTACAAGGAAATAGATATAGGGGAGATTTTCATTTCCTCACTTGAAATATGAATGTATCTATCCTGTTATGCTCTGTACTATTATTTTTATACTTTTGTTACTGGTTGTCGAATTATTTATTTATTTTCTAAATTGATGAACAAATTTATAAATTGTGAAGAACTTGTTTACATTTTATATGTTTGTATGGTATTGTATGTTATATCAAGAAAAAACTAAAAAAATTTCATCAAAAAATAAATAATAAGAAATAAGAAATATGATTGTCAGATTCAGCACTCTTCTGGAAACAGTTGTATGTGATCTATTTATGCACACAAACACACACAAACACACATACCTCGGTGGTCTCTGATGGGGGAGGTAAATTTCCAAATAAAGGAGTTGTGAGGTTTTCCCAGAATTTTTCTCTGTAATGATAAAAGGTCAAACGATTGGTTTCATTCTAAAACATGACTAACTCAACCAAATAAACGCAAACTAACATCACTGAACAGAAAAGCAACAAAGCAAATAATAAATCAGAACTGATTTAAATGAATGGGATAGTTCACCCATAAAGGAATAAAATCCTCACTATTTACTCACAATCAATTAGTTCTAAATGTATCAGTTTCTTTCTTCCATTGACCACAAAACTAAATATTGGGAACGCTGGAAAAAAGCAGCCAGTGACATTTTTAGTAAGAACAAAAAAACTAAGAAAGGTAATGGCTGTTTTTTTTACAGCATTCTTCAAAATATCTTGCTTTGTGCTCAACAGAGGAAGAAAAAACTCCGGTTAGAAACAAGTGCATGATGAGTAAATGACAACAGAATTTTTGATAAGTAAATATGCATTGCTAAAAGTGGAATTTTGTTAATTTTCTCAATATTCAGGTTTTTTTTTAAGCCTTAGCAACTCCAGATTTTCAAATAGTCTCTCGGTCAAATGTAGTCCTATTCTGACAAACCATACATCAATGGAAAGCTTAATTATTCAGCTTTTGGATTAAATATGAATCCAAGTTTCCAAACAACTACTCATATAAACAAAGGTTTGAGTCCAGACTCACATTTTAAAGGGGACCTATTATGCACTTTTTTTACAAGATGTAAAATAAGCCTCTCATGTCCCTAGAGTATGTGTGTGAAGTTTCAGCTCAAAATACAAATAATGTTTTATACTCAAATAATGTTTTATAACTCTTTGAAACTGACCCTTTTAGGCTTTAATCCTAATATTTGCCATTTTTGTGACTGTCGCTTTACGTTTAAATGAGATTGTGCTCTTTTCAAAAGAGGGTGGAGCTACAAATGCCTGTGCATCAACATAGCAGCAGATTCAAAAACAAAACTAATGCCATCTCTGTGAAAACTGAAAATATCAAATGAAGTGTCTCAGAAGAAGAAGGTCTATAGAAATTATGGTGTTCGTTTGTGCATCTTAAAACTCCACATTTATAAGATCCGGTTTACACTGTCAGGTCTTGATGCACAATTCTGATTTGTTGCCTATATCTGATTTGTGTTCCTGTCAATTTACACGTTCTTTTAATTGTGACCCATATCTGATTCATGTGTTTACACTTGCCATACAATTCACGACGTCGTGCATGCGTAAAGATGAGTTCTAGCATCTGAGCCACACAAGCCACGATGGATGAAATTGTCTTGCTTTTAGCTCTGCGAAATATGTGAAGTTCGCCCAACTTTAAAATTATTTTGGGGCGGAGGAGGAGGAGGGAAAGGGCCACCATCGCTGCTTGCGCCTATGGTTTATATATAGTGTCCTCCACTGACTTATCTCCACACAGGGCAAGGCGGCAGGTAACGTCTGCTGTCGACCACTGACCACTTTCCTCCTCCGTGTTTTCTCTGTTGTTAATGTTTACCGCGTCGGCGTCTCCACACACGCTCTTCCCTCTACATCATTAAACCGCGAAGAAGTTCCACATTGTCGCAAGTTTAATGACGTACAAAACGGAACGCCTCAAACCCGATCTGCCACTTTACATGACAGTCGCAATGTCACATATCCCATTTATATCTGATTTATTTCCACATATGAAGGAGGCCAGAAACCCATCTCTGAATATCCGAATGGCTTTTTCCGTATTTATACAGTCATAAAACAGTTCCGATCTGTGTCACAAATGAGCAAAAAAATCTGTATTGGGTCACATTTAACTGGCAGTGTAAACAGGGCTTTAGTCGCTGACGTTATCTTCAGCAGGTACAGCATGAAAACTCTTAATGGCAGATTCTTACTCAGGGCTGTTTATGCTAATGAGGGACAGATGGTTAATAATGGGAAGGGCTTTCCTCCTCTGATGACAGATACAAAGGGAGAATGTCAATCAAAGTGCTTTTGGAGACTGTTTTCATGTGATTATAAAAAACAGATTAAAGAGCTCCTATTATGGGTTTTTGAAAATGAGCTTGCATGCAGTGTGTAACAGCTTTAAGAGAAGTGAAATGTCCAGCTGAGGCTTAAATCTGAAAGTGCGCAGTGTTTAAAACTATTGATTCATCCATAAAAGAGTCGTTTCATAGTTCCTTAAACGAATCGCCATGCGCCCATTTGTGCGCACGTAGCCCCAGGAGATTCGAAACCCCCAACCCCGCCCACAAGCAACAGCAGCGAGCGAAGGTTTGAATTTGATTGTGCAGGTAAAAAACTTTTGGATAGGGTTTGGACTGGAGTCAACTACATCTGGCAACACAGAGCAGAGCACTGTGCTCGGCTGGTTATTGGAAGTGTGCAGATAAACCAGAGATGAGACTGTGAAGAGTCAGTGGTTGAGGTTTATTTCTGCAGAAATGCCCCAGCAATATAGTCCCAGCCTTGTGCTGTGTTCCCTCTGAGGAGTGCTTCTGAAATCTACACGCTTACAACGAAGGATTCGTCGGGCGTTTGTTAAAAGGAAGGATCAGAAAAGATGTATGCAGGGGCGGACTGGCCATAGGGAGCACCGGGACATTTCCTGGTGGCCTGACGTGGCCTGCTATCAAACAAGTGTGAGTAAGTGCGATTAAAACGGTTGCCTCATTGTTTACTCCAGCTTGTAAATGATGAATTTAATTGTGTTTTGTAACTTGTAGTGTATCTGGTTGACTTGTATTCTCATATCGCGTCTAAAAGCACGTTGTAAACGTGACGCGTGCCGCTTTGTTTACGGATTAAAATGTGTTTGTGAGCTCGCATTCCTCTGCTGTTTGTCATTGCTATAGCTACATCAGCTCTCCTACACACGTGCGGTGGTCCTGTTTCATAATGGTTCAGCTTTTGCTGCTGTGTGCATTAATACTGTATGTCTGTCGCTGTTTTTACTTATGGTTAAGAATAGAGCTGGGAATATGCTGGGAGACCGAGGGGTTCGTTTCGGGGGTGAGGTATCTGAAATACGGGTGACTCCCGGGAAAAACGAGTGTTGGCAGATATGCTCACGCACACACTATGACTACTTCAATATTGATAAGCGGTGGTGGGCATTCTTCCGCGCTGAATGATGTCGACCAATCGCAACAGACTGGGTCATCGGTCCAATCAGCGCAGTTTAGCATCACGCTAAGGAGGAGTTTTGGAACAAATGAATCACTGAACGGTTCATATAGGAGTCGCTGGAATAATGAGGTAAAAATAAATGCATATTATAAGACAACAAAAGTGTTTTTTGACCATGCATGCATATTAGCCTGTTGTTGGAGACCCCCAAAACCAAAATATGACCCTTTTTAATGTACAATAGGGGCTCTTTAATTAATTTTTACCATTAGAGGCTGGTTATATTCGCACACTGCTGCCACACAACTGTGTTTAAACTCCTTATAAAAGTGATTTCTGGATTTTTTATTTAAATTCAGACCACTGCTCAGATGTATAGTGCGTGAGAAACTAACTTGGTCCTGAGCACAGAGAGAGCGCTGTCCCGTCTGTCCTGCCAGAGTGCGTGGAGGAAGGCCAGCGCTGCCCTTTGCAGGAGTGGAGGACACCAGTACTTCCCCTGCTGCTTTGAGTCCAACAACTCCAACACCACCGACAAACAGCTCCACTCGCCCAGAGAGAACTCCTGTACACAAAGATACACACACAGCCGCAGTCACACACACTGCTCCATTTCTCACACTGACGCTTTCAGGTCTTTGGACAGTGAAGTTGGCTTGCTATACTGCAGCCACATAACCGTAAACAACTCCCGAAGAGAAGTGTGTGCCAGGCATTAAAACCAGCATACAGTAGACTAAAGCAGTGCTTCCCAACTATCCACCACATTCTGTCTTTATATTATTTATTTGTCATAAAGTGCTCTGTGTTGTGACAGCATTCTGCATTTTATAGTTGTCGCTAAAAGGGATGAGGTTGGAAGTTAATGAGGATTTTTCATATTATTTATTAAATTACCCATTAATTGTATTTTATTAACATTTACCACAACCCCAACCCTAAACCCAACCATCACAGTAATGTAAAAACAGTAATTGTATATAGATTATTCATATTATTTATTAAAATACCCATTAAATTGTATTTTATTAACGCCTACCCATACCCCCAAACCTAACCCTTTCCAGTGCGAGCCAGGGCACAGCGCAGGACTGGATGACAGAGAAGGTAGTTTCTGGTTTCACTCACCCAAAAAATTCACTTTTTGATTTATACCATCGTATCCAAATACTTTATAAATAATGTTTCAAAATATATCAAAATAATATTTCCTCTGTTGTTTATTGTTTTTAGAAAATATCTAAAATCTAAAAAAATAATTTCCAGACAGGCTTTTGTAAAAATGAAAAGTTAAAAATGGCTTGAAACACTTTAATTTATTTGTATCGTATATACCTAAATTGTTTTAGCTTTTGTTTGTTTTATATTGGTTTGTTTATTTAATGTGATTTTATCATATGTGATATTTGTAATTCTTTAAATGATTTCAATATAGCTTAGGCTATTTTATCTAGATATAATATTGTTTTGAGCCTACAAAAGTGGACAAATAAAGAAACCAAGCCACTCGCGGCATCAAGAGCTGTAAGCCGAGTGCTCTTTCGCCCGGTCTCTCACACTCGCACATGCATTTAATGCGCATGTTTCATGCACAAGCACACCTTTTAAACTTGACAAAAACTCCTGCCAACTGTTACTGGCTGCTTTGTCTTTAATACGGTGTAAAGATTATGCGTTATAGAAACATTAAGGAGGACGCAGCAAAGTAATATCCCTTATAAAATTAAAACGACTTTATTATTTTATGCAACAGGGAATTTATTTAACAGGGAAATATAAAGGTGATCATAAGAAATAGAGCCCTAGCCTATAAGGTATTTTATGGAATAGCTTATCTTTAACTGAGCTATATGTTTTTCGTTCCCTTATTTATTTATTTATTCATTCATTAATTTTGGCGCATACTCCTGTATGATCGGAAATCTAGTGTAATGGTGGCATGCCATTTTTACCAGACTCAGGCAAACTCTGCCTCTCTCTCCACTCCGCCCTGAAGCCCCAGCTGGCCCTTTTGGGTCCAAAGTATTCGGCGGGCCGCTGGCCCCGAGGAAGCCCAATCAGGTACTGGAAGTGACAGTGGAAACACGACTGGCCCTGGCTCGCTCACTTTAGGCACTAGGCATGGGCCGGTATAAGATTCTGACTGTATGATAACCTTGGATAAAAATATCACGGTATGACGGTATTGTGTTTACTGCTCTAAAATATATTCTTTTTAAATGTCTGGGTAAAAAAAACTAAACCTTTTTCCCCTTAGAGCACAATATATTTTATTTTGAGAAACATTTAAAGTATTTTGGGTCAGTTAACATGTCAGCCTAAATAATTCAAGTGAATCATTGACTTCTGTTGTCTTCACTTGTTTTAAAAACACAGATGTCTTTACAATTTACACCTAAAAAAACAAAAAACAAAAATTCTTACACATACCTTAGGAACAGTATAGCAGAAAATTTTGGCGGTATGAAAACCTTGACTTTCACATACCTTGAAACCGGTTATTGTGCCATGTCTATTAGGCGCAATAGTAAAAACTATTGTCACAAAAATTGTTACATTGACGTATGTTATATTGACGCTTCAAGACCTCTTAAAGGTGCAGCATATAAGATTTACAACCAGTGGTTGAACTAGGTATAGCACTCCAAAATCAAAACACTTTTTCACCCAGCCAGATTTACAACAAATTGAATTAGGTTGCCAGATTGACGACAACAACACAATTGATCGAGAGCGCCTGACTATCGAGTCAACACTGTCTTTAACTACAAGCGAGGACACACAATAAGGAATATTTTCCATATCGATGGTTTTCAGTTTCTCAAGGCTGAACAACAGCATAACCTGTTGACAATGATCGCCTCAGGTACTGATTATGTGCTTTACTTAGTGTTAAATGCTTCCAATGTCCTCTGACCTTTGCCCCGTCGCTGGCGTCTTTGGTCTCCAGGTTGAGAAAGAGCTCGATGAGTCCTGGTTGTGTTTCCACAGCCACCGTGAGGAACTCAAGGATGGTGACTTTAATACGCATGTCTTCAGTCCGGCTCTGCAGTCGAGTGAGAAACGCGTCTCTGATCGCAGCCGCATCACTGCCCAGACACGCATACACAGACATGGGGGCCACCTGCGCACATGCAAAAACACTAATTATATTAGGTCATGGTGAGAATTCTGCAGCAATTAAATGAACTATATTTTGTTCCCTTTATAAAATTTCCACACGAGGACCACAGTAAAATGTGAAGAGGATTACCGTGGCCAGTCTCTTCAGCAGCTGTATGGCCAGTCGAGGCAGCGCTGGGTCGTGTTTATGATAAATATACTTAGCCAGCACAGCGATCAGGTTATTTCCATGACCCCCTGCAAGACAAACATCACTGCTGCATAAATATTTACAAGGCAAGTCAGTCATTTGTTATTCTAAGAAATCTAGGAGTGGCATATTAAATTAATGTATAGCAATTAATGAATTGTTTCTTTATATTTTCTGAATTTATCACAAGTCTCTCTGGAATCAATTACTAGGTTAGTTTTCAACAACAGACGGCGCTCTAGGCTAGTTTTCAACAGCAGATGGCACTCTAGCCTACTTTTTAAACAGCAGGTGGCACTCTAGGCTAGTTTGTAACAGCAGAGGGAGCTTTAGGCTTGTTTTTAACAGCAGACGGCGCTCTATGCTCGTATTTAACAGTAGATTATGCTCTAGGCTAGTTTTTTTTTTAACAGCAGACAACTTTGTAGGCTTGTTTTTAACAGCAGACGACGCTCTAGGCTAGTTTTTAAGGAGTACACGACACTCTAGGCTAGTTTTTACAGCAGGCGGCGCTCTAGGCTTGTTTTTAACAGCAGGTGGCACTCTAGGCTAGTTTTTCAACAGCAGATGATGCTCTAGGCTAGTTTTTAACAGCAGGCGGCGCTCTAGGCTAGTTTATAACAGCAGACTGCACACTAGGCTAGTTTATAACTGCAGACGACGCTCTAGGTTAGTTTTTTACAGCATACAGCGCTCTAGGCTAGTTTATAACAGCAGACAACGCTCTAGGTTAGTTTATAACAGCTGAGGGCGCTCTAGGCTTGTATTTAACAGCAGATGATGCTCTAGGCTAGTTTAACAGCAGACGACGCTCTAAGCTCTTTTATAACAGCAGATGATGCTCTAGGCTAGTTTATAACAGCAGACGACGCTCTAGACTAGTTTTTAACAGCAGGTGCGCTCTAGGCTTGTTTTTAACATCAAATGATGCTCTAGGCTAGTTTTCAACAGCAGTCGGCACTCTAAGCTAGTTTTTAACAGCAGAGGCCACTCTAGGCTACAGCAGGTGGCGCTCTAGGCTTGTTTTTAACAGTAGTTGATGCTCTAGGCCAGTTTTTAACATCAGACAGCACCCTGGGCATGTTTTTAACTGCAGACGACGCTCTAGGCTAGCTTTTCACAACAGACAGCACTTTACCTAGTTATTTACAGCAGAGGGCACTCTACAATAGTTTAAAAACAGATGGCACTCTAGACTACTTTTAAACCGTAGAGAGTGCTCTAGGCTAGTTTCTTACAGCAGATTGTGCTATAGATTAATTTAACAGCAGTGGGTGCTCTAGACTAGTTCTTAACAGCAGTGGGCACTCATACTAGTTTTCAACAGTGAATGGCGCTCTTGTATTTCACCTAAACCTTTCATATCTTGATTAAACTAATTCAAGAGAGAATCACAACACTTTCAGAAAATCTCAGAATTAAATGTAGAATCATTTCTCTATTTACAATGCATTGGTTCATCATCACAGCATTCGCACAGGGTTTGCTTTAGGGCTGGGATGTGGCACATCTACCATGAAGTAACCATGAAATACCAACCGTGCTGAGTTAAAGCCTGCTCCAGAGGTGAAGCCGTATCAGACTGAGGTTTGAGTCGGATCACATTGTTGGTGACGGAAAATGCCAGTTTCACTGTCTGGATCAGAACTTGACCAGGTCCTTCAGATCCACCACTGCGGACAGACACAAACTCAATGAATACTTTTTTTTTTTTTACCACATTTGGTAAATACCACATTTTTGCCTTTCAAATTTTTAGGTTTTGAAGAACGTTCATTCAGATATTGATCTATATTTTGATACTGTTAATGCTGCCAGATTTAAGTGTATCCCACATTTCTGAAGGCACAACAAGATACACAATAAGATTTAAGATACAGATTAAATACACTTTGTTTGGCAGAGAATTTGTCTGTTTGAGCCAGCTTTTCAGGCGAATATAATAGTAAGAAAGTAGTTAAAATTATATGCCCCCATATTAAACACTCAGTCAGTGTTTACCTGCTGGGCTGAGCTGCGAGCACCATGTTAATAGTGTCCACTCCAACACCCATGATGTTGACCACCGCCTGTCCTGCCTCAGTGTTGGCCAGACTGTAGATACACAACGACTGCAGATTCGGGGCGCTGCAGAGGAATGAAATAACTGATGAAGTGCTTCTATTATGCTCACTTTTGAGTCACTTTGGATAAAAGCATCTGCTAAATGAGTAAATGAAGGTATGTGTATCTTACCTGCCCTCTGACTCGCACTCCTGATTCAGATTGAGAATAGCGTGAACCAGCTCTAGGATTAAACAACCTGAGACAGAAAA
This sequence comes from Danio albolineatus, assembly GCA_903798035.1. NCBI lineage: Eukaryota > Metazoa > Chordata > Actinopteri > Cypriniformes > Danionidae > Danio > Danio albolineatus. The sequence goes on along the minus strand of CAIGQQ010030863.1, from coordinate 4,446,211 downwards.
CACACAAGTATTACTTGTGCTATTTAAAATGCGGGTCATGTGGATTTTGGAAAAATATCTTATTCGCAGTTTGTAACGAAGTTGTTCTCCAATGTTAACTGTTGTTAAGTTGTATTAATGTTCTCTTTATTGTTTTTTTTGGTACAGAAAAAAAAACTCTTAAATTCAAATAATCTGTACAAATTTAACTGTATTATCCTTTTACATCAGAATAATCTACTCTTTCCCAGTTGTAAAATGAAGAGATACACAAAAGTGATTCCTGATTTATTTATTGCCTTTCGATGGAAACCTTTTCACCTTCAAAATCATTTGAGTAAATTTTTGAATAAAAAAACGTGCACACTTAATAAAGATTGAATCGCCTGAATCAACTTAAAGAGTCATTATATATTCAAATCTTTTGATTGCTGCTGACCTACATCAACATGATCAAAGTAACATATTTCCATAATTCCGGTTTGCTTGTGAAATACAAACACTCTTAAATAAGTGTGTCATTTCCCATTTGGAAAATTCATGCTTATTATAATTCATATTATTATTCAAGCTTATTATAATATATTGTTTTACTATTTCTAATGGGTCCATTATTGTTGTTATTACGTCATATTACGCCTAACATGGACCTTGTCCTTTTTTTTTTTAACCCATTCCTGAGCACAATGTCTAACGTTTTAGAAGCAAAGACGTGTTCGGTGTGAATGAGTCCTAATACTGTACTGCCTCCTCACCGATCCGCTCTCGCACTCCATATGTGTTGTAGCGCCATTTATGATACGTCGGCAGCATCTCCTTCAGCACCAGCAGCACGCATGGGATGAGTCCTCTGCTCTGAGTACTGCCCAGCTGACCCTACACACACATTGGGAAAAGAAACACTATTCAAATAAACTTGAACTGAACATAACACAAAAGTCTCAGGGGACTGGAACGACATGAGGGTGAGCAATTAATGACTTATTTTTCATTTTTGGGTAGATACAAAATTGGAAATGTCTGCTAAGTGCATTACCTTGACAAGCGTGGTCACCAGTCTTAAAAAGGCAATGGTGACGCTGTACTCTCCTCTGGGCTGTTCTATCAAAACCAGCAGATTTCCATAGTTTCCCGCCTTCATTCCCTCCGCACTGAAACAAACACACATGCAAATGTTACTTTTCAGGTTTCTCTGACTCTAAAACATGCATATGAAGCCGCTCATGTTCACTTGCTATGTTGTTTTCATCCACCTATTTCATGCACATTTGATGTGATGATAAAAATGGTCACCATGGGATGTCATTAAATGGACAAACCAGTGGAGCAAGCACATTGTAAAACATTAGAAATGAAATGAAAACATTCCTGCCCCAATTTATAAGATAAGTTTAAAGGTAAACATAATATCATTGCATATGGAACTGTGAAAAAAATGGGATATTTTTGGAAAGAAGTGAAAGAGATGATATTTTGCTGCCTGTTTATCGGGACGATTTTGTTCTCGTTGACTCATTGGATGAAAACTCTACTTTAATTGCAAATGTTTTCCGCAATATTCCAGTTTTGCACATGAATATACTTCACATCTTTGGATGGAAACACAGCTACTGTCTCTGCATGTGTGTGTGTGTGTATCACCTGATGGCCTGCGTCATGTTAGTCAGAGGAGTGGAGGCAAACGGGAGGAAGCCGGTGTGATGTAGACTGGACCAAACCTGCATCAGGAGGAGAAGTGCTTTAGTCTGATGTTCATCGCTCTTTATAACAGTGACTTTGCTTTCATATAGTAGAAAACCTGTACCTTTGCAGGCTGACGAGCAGCCAGAGCGATGAGACAGTTCACACAGGAAGTGATCACATCTACGGGAGGGTTAATAATGGAGGTCAACCTGCCAGACAAACCAAACACACATCACATTTTTAGGAGAAAGAAAATATGGCATTTATTTCCACTCAATTCCATCTCCTTCAATGCTATTTTATAGGAAAAACATCGAATTTACTATTTATATTTTTTTATTATATATATTTCTATAATACATGTTAACAACAATAAAAACAACAACAGAAAGACATTTTTTATGTCAATAAAAATTTTAAACATTTTTAAAGGATTCATATTTAAAAATAATTTATCTCTCAAGACAAAAAAACATCATCTCATTACATTAAAGGGCACCTATGGTGAAAAATCTACTTTTTAAGCTGTTTGGACAGACATATGTGTAGGTATAGTGTATACCAGGGCTATTCAATTGGCGGCCCGCGGGCCAAACCTGGCCCCCAAGACAATTTGTTCTGGCCCTCCAACTAGAGTGACCAAGACATCAGAAATAAATTTAGTTCAGTCGAAAAACGGCCTTTATAGTAATAAAGTGACGTGTCTGTTCGGTACAGCACGGGCTGCAGTTGAAGGCTGCGCCGAGCGTGAGTCACCTGACATTAAGCGAGTGCAGCGGGCAGCCGAAAACATTTGGATGTGTTTGTAGAAAAGGCCTTTTATACAACGCACTGATATCGTTGTTAGGGATGCAACGATTCGCCGATTTCACTGCACTTTAATTCGTCACGGTTGATTAATCGTAAAGGCTTCTCAATTGTGCATTTCTGTTGTACAGAACGAAACTGCTGCAGTTAAACAAAGTTATGCCACCTGTGCACTAGTTTAAAGTTCCGAGCTTTTACGCTGATGCCAAGACGTACGCACACTGGATTAACTGTAGCGGCGGGCCGTTCCAATATCACTTCCTTTCCGCACGCAAGTTTGTTATTTCTATGTAGAATATGCTAATGTGTGCGCGCAAGCGGTACAACGCGCTCGCGGCTTTCCGGGCGCACGCAGTAGAAAACATTGCGGTGAGGTTGTGCGTGCCTTTCAGTGCAATGTAAACAAAAGAGATGTTAGACGAATTATTATTAAAATGATTATGTATGTACACTGTCAGAAATAAAGGCACAGGAGCTGTCATTGGGGCAGTACCTTTTCAAAAGGTACATGTACCCAAAGAGTCCACAGTGGTACCTCAAAGGTGCATATTAGTGCCCAAATGTGCCTAAAAAGTACCTTTGAGGTACCATTATAGACCCTTCAGGTACAAATATGTACCTTTTGAAAAGGTACTGCCCCAGTGACAGCTCCTGTACTTTTATTTCTCAGAGTGTATGAACGCAGATGATAACAACAGTTAACCTAAATACTTAGGCCTATATAAAGCTTAAATTTACATTAGACGTGATGACCGTGAAACCATGATTATTCTTCAGACTATAATCGTACAACCAAAATCTATAATTGTTGCATCCATAATTGTTATTCAGTTCAAAACATATGAATGTGTGTGAATGTAGAAGCAGCCGACTGAAACAATGCACTGCTTGTGTCTTAAGGAGCAAAAATGAAATATATGCAGTTGTTTCCTCAATCATATTGCAAGTCATACCTCTCCGGCCCTTCGTTTGGGATGATTTTCATGAACTGGCCCCCGTGACAAACTTATTGAATAGCCCTGGTGTATACCGTCATATTGGGGTGATATAAACACACCCAGTCCTTTTTTTACCCCTGATGGACACCATCCCAAGTCAAATTACTTAAGCACTTTCATGCATCTTACCTTTGCAGAAGCATGTAGATCCGTGACGTGAGCGGCAGCAGACAGTCGGACACCGTCCAATCTGTGCTGATGATCTTATGAACCAGATCCAAGATGGGCTTCACTCGCTCGCAGTGCACCAACACATCTGTTCAACGTAGACACATGCTTATTATAAAGATGATTAAATGTTTTACACTGGCCTTGGACATGTTTAAAATCAAGTGTGTGTACCTGCAGTAGAGACGACGTGCAGCAGCATCTCAATCTCACAAGTGAAGAGAGTCCATGAGCTGTAGGAATAGTCCCAGCGCACCAGGTAACCCTGCTCACCCACGGACAGCTGCTTTCCTTCACACACCTGCCCGAAACACCCCTGAGGCATCCGCAGGTTGGTCTGACCCACACCTGAACATACAGACAGTGTTGGGAGAGTAACTTCAAATGACTTTACAAATTACATTGTCTGGAAAGCAACTTAGTTATTCAAGATTAATTTAATTATTTGGCTCAATACTAAAAACCCACATAAATCCCAAAGCATTGACAATAGATATTAAACTCTAATGCTGCGTTTACACCAGATGCGGTAGAAGCGTCAATCGTGAGTGATTTATATGTTAAGTCAATGCAAAGACAAGAATAGACATCCTGCGGCGTGATACACACGAATGAGGCAGCAAGAACGTCATGTTTCAAGCGAATGAAGTGTCGCGAGTTGAGCGTTTTGCACGATTGATGCACGTATCATGTGTTTTGTGCAAAACGCCCGGGTTCAAAAATCTGAACTTCAGCGGACATTCGCGCCGTGTTAACCAATCAGGAGCTTGCTCTTGTGGGGGTGTGATTATGACGTAGCGCCTGTTGT
>CAIGQQ010030863.1:4382005-4441368 GCA_903798035.1 Danio albolineatus | reverse complement strand
ATATATATATACACATATATATATATACATATATATACATATATATATACATATATATATACATATATACACAGTATATAAAAAATTTAAACAAAGGACACCATATTGCATATACATACAGTGCTCAGCATAAATGAATACAGCCCTCACAGATCTCTCTTTTAAAATTATATTTTCTATGGGAGGCTATACAATTATATATTTGTGAATATGCATTAGTTTAGAAAATTCAAAAGTTAGAACTAATCCAATCAAAAAAACTCAAGATCATAACGCAAAAATTAGTATACCAAAATGAATATGTTGGGGGAAAATTTAATAAAAATGCAAAAAACTGAAGAAAAAAGAGAAACATAAAAAATATCAAATTTTGTAATTTTTTTTTAAATAATTTGTTTGAATTTAAATGTATTATCTTTCTATTCCTAAAGATGTTCAGTGACCAGACTCTTATTTTACTGTATATAAAAATATAACAATGTTTAATAATGAAACTGGTTTGTTCAAATGCACCAAGAGTTATTGACTATATTCACTGAAAAGTTGATAAAAACATTAATTTTCAAAAGGGTGGGTACTCATCTATACTGAACACTGTATCTAGATTAACTTTCTAAAATATTGCATTGCTTCTTAAGTGTCTATAATTGTCAGATAACTCTATTGTTTAGCTGAAAAACATACAAATTATGCAAAATACCTTAACAAAATGTATTCAATTAGTGTATCTATAAATTTATACCATATACTAATTCTCAATACATGGTTTCTTAAGGCTATATTTATTGACAATTACATATGCTTTATTTGAAAAGTAGAAGTATTCTGCAAAATATATTTGTATAACAAAAAAGCTTAGTGAAAACGATTTGTGTACAGTACAGTATTTAAGCAAGTATGAGTAACTATAGTTAAATAGCCTAAAAATGAAAAGTATTCCCTTACCTTACTTTTTGAGTGAAAAAGCTGTTTAATTACAGTAACTAATCACTTTGTAACTAAATACACCCAACACTGCATACAGGTAATATAATGAAGCAATCAGGCAAGAGATGTCATAAACACAGTTACGCTACACATGTCTGACTGACCCAAAGGGTAGAGTAGTTTGTGAGTCTGTCTCCTCCACAGAGTGCCGTCCTCTCTGGAGATCACGTCATTGGGTCGGTGTTTATAGGCCTCAGTGTAAAAAGACATCTTGTCTAAGAAGGTGTACACCTGAAAGACAGAAGGACGTTTTCATGTAATCTACAGCTGAAGACTGACATGTTTGCCTTTTTGTGAAGTTTGCACTCTTTTTCAAATATTTTCCAAGTGCTGTTTAATGGAGAGAACATTTTGTAAAAATATTAGATTTATTTTCAACATTTTTAAACAAGTTTGAAAAACTAATATATTGTGTGTTTTTCCATGATGACAGTAATATATTATTAGTTATTTAAGATACTAGTAATCAGCTTAAAGTGCAATTTAAAGGCTTAACTAGGTTAGGGTGTACTCACACTATGCTATCCGAACCGTGCCCAGGCCCGTTTCTCGGATCGTTTGAAAAGTGTGAGTGCTCTTAATCGGGCTCAGGTACGGTACAGTTGGCCGGCCCTGGCCCGGTTGGAAGAGGTGTGCCTGAGCGCGGTTCACTTGGGTTTTGGCGCAGTACGCTTGTAGTGAGAGTGCAAAGCGCACCTGAGCCCGAAACTGAAGAGGAGACGTGACTTTTGGGGACTGTTTGATATGGATTTATTAATCATTCTTACTGTTTAATGAACGCAAACTGTCGTAGATTATTAAAGACACAAACCCCTCACTGCACGACAGCTGCACCTTTAGTAAACCTCCTAATTCCTGCAGCACGAGGACTTTATGATTGTTTATAAGCGTCAGCAGTGGCTGATCTGTTCGGCGGAATATTTGACTGTGTGTCACTGCATATCAAACCACTAAAACCATATAATGATATAAAGAAATCTTCACTGTGCTGAGCGAGAGCGCTTCTCTTACGCTGAACAGCGCATCATAGATGACGTAAGCGTGCTCAGGCCCGAATGTAATGTGAGTGTGGGCTGTCGGGGGAGACGGGAGGGGGGACAAGCGTGCTTTGCCTGGCTCAAGTCAACTGTATATAGTGTGAGTACGCCCTTGATTTGTCAAGTCAAGGGTCTGTTCTGTAGAGAATCAAGCAAATAAATTCTTAAGGGTGCTGATCATATTGACCTTAGCAGTTTAAATCTTTAATTATTTTATTCCAGACAAATTTATTAATAGAAAACACTGTGAGAAATGTCCTTGCTCTATTAAAAAAAGCACTAGGGTAATATCTGAAGGAAGTAAAACTACACAGGAGGGCTAAACATTTTGCCTTCAACTGTACACATGTACAAACACAGAATCAGTCACTTAGAAGGATGTTTTAGTAAAGTTTTTATAGACTCTTTTCACATTTACGGGTTTCTCAGTAGCGGAAGTCGTCATAGTTGGGAAAACTTAGAGCGCAGTGAATGGGAGAGTACAACAAATAATAAAAAAAGAAATCTTACTCGCTGAAGTAATAAAAGAAAAACTCCATGAAGGTGTTAAGACTTTCAGAAAAAGGAAAAAAAATGTGTGAGACTGATGACGGCAGCTAGAGGGGAGAATAACATCTAATTTACTGTCCTGTCTCAAAGACACTGCATTAGAAACGTCTCGCACAAGCAGGAATTCGTTTTTTGTAATTTGAAGCAAAGTTGATGTACTACATACATAAATACATATAAATGTTCAAACGTTTTTTCAAAAATCTGAATATTAAAAACTTTCAAGGATTTAAGATTATGATGACCGTTAAATGCGTCATAACAGCCTTGTAAAAAGGGTCCATTGTTGTGGAAAAATGATACCCATTTTCATACAACCTTCAACAGAAATGCTTTTATTCATTCATTTTCCTTCGGCTCAGTCCCTTTTTTACCAGGGGTCGCCACAGTGGAACGAACCGCCAACTATTCCAGCATATGCTTTACACAGCAGATGCCCTTCTAGCCACAACCCAGTACTGGGAAACACCCATACTCTCTCACACATTCTCAAACACTTAAGCAAATTTAGTTAATCCAATTCATCTATAGCGCATGTGTTTGGACTGTGGGGGAGACCGGAGCACCCAGAGGAAATCCTTCTTGCTGTGAGGTGACAGTGCTACCCACTGAGCCAAGTATCAAAGTATTAATATATATAATATTTTAAATCTTACATCAAATATAGCTAAATATAGTCAGGAGTTTGCACAAAAATACAAAGTGACCATTTATTTTCAACATTATTAGAGAAATTACTCTTGAGAAACAACTCAGAATATTACAACAATTTCTGAAGTGTCATGTGGTACAGGTGTAATGATGCAGAAAACTCAGGAAAAAAACCCATTTCAAAACAAGTTTCTAAATGTCTAACTATATTACCTCTAATTTGTGCTTTCTTGATCAATCATAAGCAGAATACATAATAATTCCAGCCGTTTTGACCGGTACTGTATGCCAAGTCATGTTGAGTGTGCATTTTAGAGATTTCCTACATCTATTTGTACCTTCTTGGCTGTAGATTTGTCAGACAGCAGTGCAGTGAGCAGCTGTAGTAAAGGTCCAGTCTTATATGGGAACACACCAACTGCACTGTCCAGAATCACACCCAGACCCATATTCGGCTTCTGCAGGTCAAAGATCAAATCATGGGCATCTCAGAAAAGTTTCAAATCGAGTTCAAATCCCACTTTGAGGTCCTATGCAGATCCTTCCCCTCTCTCTGCTCCCCACACTTTAATGTCAATTCTCTCTATTATCCTATCTAGTTAAGGTGAAAACCCCTAAAAAATAATTATTTAAAAAAATAATAATAATAATAATAAAAATAATAACAATAATAATAAAATAAAGAGCGCAAAATTCAAGAAAAAGAAAACATTTGTAAAATTTAGCAATTTCTTTCCAATAATTTGCATGAATTTAAATGCATTATCTTTCTATTTCTAAATATGTACGGTGACTAAAATATTTTTCTAATGAATATATCTGTTTAATAAAGTTGTTTTGCTCAAATGCACCAAAATACGACCAATATTCACTGAGAAATAAATGAAAATGTTCATTTTCAAAATGGGGTGTACTCAATCATGGTGAACACTGTATAGTTATATTTGATACGAGTATAGTGTTATATGCACATCGTCTGCTTTTACTCACCGACTCCCAGAAAAGCTCTGCCAGACTCGGAGCAGCAAGAACTTCACACGCTGCATTGATCAGGTGCTACAGACAGAATAAACAAGATGACATGTATTAATAGCTAATACACTAGTATCCTCATTAAAATGACATTGATCTCTGTCCATGGGTTTTTATATGTTTGTACCTGCTGGCTGCCAAGTGTGTCTTCCTCAAAAGAAGTGATGACAAAAGACAGCAGACCATAAATACACATCCGCGCAGTGCTCACTGTACACTAAAGAGAAACACAACAACAAAAAACAGCACCAGTATGATTAAAAGTCATTATTCGATATCACATTACAGAAGAGATTTGTGTTTCTGTGACAATGACTTTGGCTGGGTGGTACGACGGCATATATTATTCATTCATTCATTCATTCATTCATTTTCTTTTCAGCTCATTCCCTTTATTAATCTGGGGTTGCCACAGCGGAATAAACCGCCAACTTATCCAGCATATGTTTTACACAGGGGATGCCCTTCCCTCTGGGAAACATCCATACACACTCATTCACACTCACACACTACGGACAATTTTAGCCTATACAACGTCTTTGGACTTGTGGGGGAAACCGGAGCACCCAGAGGAAACCCACACGAACAGGGGGAGAACATGCAAACTCCACACAGAAATGCCAACTGACCCAGCCGGGGCTCGAACCAGCGCTGTGAGGCGAACGTGCTACCCACTAAGCCACCATGGCGCCAGCATATTTTATTAGCGGGACAATTTAATATCATTCAAATAAAACAATAAATACAATTTAATATTAAATTGTCAACCATAATAGATTTGTTTGTATATTGAGACGTAAATAAGTGGCCGTGGCTAACTTGTGTTCATGAGACTGAGGGAAACGCTGACTGGAGCGTTCATAATAAGATAATAATAAGGGTCAGCAATCGGAGGGATGTTACTGTGATTTAAATGCACTGTTTTGGATTACCGACTTGAAACTGCATATGCGAGTACAGAATAACTCTGTGTACAATATCCCTCAGTAAGGGTGCTTTCACACTAGCACTTTTGGTCCGCACCCAGTTTCGTTTGACGTCATAGTACGGTACGTTTAGCTAGTGTGAACACGTCTTCTGAACTCGGGTGCGCACCCGTGAACCGTACCCGAGTCTGACTAAAAGAGGTGGTCTGGGGTACGGTTCACGTGAACTCTGGTACGGTTCACTTGTAGTATGAACGCAATCGTACCAAAAGCCGGAAGTGAACCGTCAACAGTACAGCAAACTATAGTTTTCATAACGTTCAGTCGTGTGTGTATGTCTGTGTATGTCGCCTCCCTTGACGACAAGCGGGACTGACCCAGTACAAACAGTGATAATGTCTGCTTGTCTCCTCCAAAAACAGCTTCTGCAGACATCGCGTGATGTTCTACACATTTATATTATGTTTGCAGCAGATAGACGCGAGTCGCTTTCTGTATGTCCAAAACCGATAGGTTCAGTAAAAGCGAAACGACAGCGATGTGAGGAGTGCGGACTTCTTTTCATTTTGGTGCTTTGCTTTCGTGTCCGTCACCTGGCAACAGCCATACACAAAACAGTGGCTTGATGACGCAAGCGTACCAGGGTTCAGAAGGAAAAAAGACAGTGTGAACACAAACCAACTGAGAAGGTGGCAAGGGGGGACAATCGAACTTGGGTACGGTCCAGGCAATTGAACCAAGTGTGAAAGCACCCTAAGTCTCGGTACTCTTTTTTTTTTTTGGTCCGCTTTTGGTGGGCACTCGAGTGCGATTGCTGCATTCACACCTGCCCAAACGAACCGCACCAAGAGGGAAAACGAACTCGATTCAACTGAACTAAATAAGGCCGGTGTGAAAGCACTCTTGTGAAGAAAGTATTTTTAATTTGTAAAATATTTAAGTTTATCAGTTACAACCCTTTTTATAGATTTTCTGGAATAATCTCCTATAAAAATAACTATCTTCAAATATATTGTTTCAGCAAAGATAAAATTACTCATAGTGTGAACTAGAATTCTGGTCAAACTGTCCATCCCTGCAATGACCAAACTCTTTTCTTACGTTATTTCCAGCACTGCCGAGCGCCTGCAGCATGTTGGTGAGGTACTGGAAGACCCCGAGCTGCAGCGTTGTGTTTCCCAGACGTCTGATCACGGAGCTCACTTCCTCTGGACGCAGTGTGTGTCGCAGCAAAACCCACGCCAGCAGAACCGGCCCATGGTGAGGGATGTCCCCGAAGGTCAACAGCATCTGATCCATCTCCTGCACACATAAAACACTAATAATCAATTCAAATGTATTTGCATTGCGCTTTTCACCATAATAATTGTTTCATAGCAGTTTTACAAAAGGTGCACATTATTGCGTTACAATCCAGATCAGAAAAGTTAAAGGTGCAGAAGGCGATCTGCCTAAATGCTAACCCTCTTAGCATATTTTTCAAATACAATCCCTTCGCTGCCGTCCAAAGCTACGCCTCCTGATATCATGAACGCGCTGATTAAAGATGACAGAGACCCACTAGATCATGTCATTCGCCAGATAGTAAAGTTTATAGTACATTATAATACCTCAATTCCCAATGAAAAACAATAATTTGCGCATGTGAGAAAGCGAAACCACTCATGCTTAAGACGGGCTCGTAAAAAATATGGGCACTGGGAAGAATCTGCTCTTCTCTTGGCTTTGTGGCTGTTCATCAAGACGACGACAAGGTTTGTTTGAGCTCGGGTCGACCCTGGCTCGTTATTATATGCTTATATTATTTCGGTGTCTTGTCTCTCGGCTGTGTATTAAACATGGCGGGTCCTTTGTTTTCATTCTGACTTGTTGCACGAGCAAATGACGTATCTCTAGCGTTCAGCTGCGCGTCTAGCTTCGTCTTATGGTCACCCTTTGGTACCCTTTGCAAAGGGTGACCAAAAAGTGGTACGGTACGGTTCGGTACGCTTTTAGACAGTGGAAATGCTTAAAAGCGTACCAAACCGTACCGTACTACTCAGTGGAAACGGGCCATTATATCTAGCAGGTTTTCAGTTGTGCAGTTAGCAAGCAAAACTTGTCATAATGAGCAATATTTCATGCATTTAAGGATCGCTGGTCTCTCTCACTGTCCTAAAGTAACTATGCTTAGTGCTTTGACTGGCGGGACTGACTGTGCAGGAATTACACATGGTAAACAATATGGGGAGCGCGTCACAGGTTGTCATTGTTCAAAAATGAACCAATGTGAATATAAAACCAACTTCAGCTCTGTAAAGCAGGTTAGGCAGAATAGCGCTAATTACTGATGTTTTGTTGTTAAACTGAATGAATATCTACATTACCGATGCTGTAAATGGTCCCTCATGAAACTGAAAATAGTCACAGTTGGCTGAGAGATTTCAGTGGCTGATTAACAGTTCCATGCTTATAACCCATTCATAACAACACAATCCACATCAGCTTTGCGTGACAAAAAGAGTTTTAAAACAGAACATTACCTAACAGAAATACTTCAGCCATTGTGTCGTCCTTCCTCCAGCGTGCAAAACTAACTCCAATATTGATTCAGGATTTTAAAACGTTTTGATTCAGCTCCGGCATTAGTTTTGCACTCTCTAGTGTGCTGGTGAATGCGCGTGTACGTGCAAATGGTGGATCTGCGTGAACGGCTGCAGACAAATCTACATTTGCAGACAGACAGTTTGGACTACTTATCAGAATTAGGGGAAATGTTGGACCGATAAGTTTTAATTGGACGAACTTTTTTTAGGCTTATGTCTCACCCAGAATATAAAAATACAGGAGCAATTCCATGAAAATGTAAACCTTGCAACAACAACAAAAAAAAAGCTGTCATCAAAATAGTGAAACCCTTATAGACTTTTTTTGTGTATCCTTGTATTTTACAGTGCTGTACAAATACCCAAAAATGTCTCGGTCAATGTTTTCAAACAATTACATTTGATTTACCAAAAGTGGAAATTTCACATCCGTCACATCCATAACGGAAAAGTGTCACATCCATAACGAAGCTTTTTCTTCATAAATGCAAAAATGTAAATTAAAATAAAACCAACCATGTTTGTTCTATAGAGAGCAGACTCTTATCCTTGTGATTATCATTATTTCTTTTGTGTTGTGCAGTTTAATGCACAGAATTTCTACAAAGTATGTTGGATACTGCAAACTTGCAGACTTTTTTGGTCACATCCATAACGCATGTTTATTTTCCTCATTTAAAGTATGGAAAAGATTTTTATTTGCCCCATCAAAAAAGAAAAATTACAATTTAATACATTTAATAATACAATAACACATTAATAATAAAAAAAATTAATATTTTAGATTTTATTTCTTAGCAAAATATTTTAAATATTGTTAAAACACTCCAGTGTTTCTGTATCTGTGGTTACACTCAGCAAACAGTGGTGAGTTCGGTGAACTGATGACCTTCACAGCCAATCAAAGTCATTTCTGTTAGGCTCGCAAACACAATGGCAAATCATCGCAGTTTAAGAACGTGCTCAACAGTGCTCAAATGTTAGCGGGACATTAACGTTTTTAAAACTTCAGTATCAATTCCGAATTCCAGTATTACGTACTTCAATGCAATTGAATTCATTTTAGATAAAAGCAACTGCCACGTGCAATTAATGTAAAAAATGAAGTTATGGCTGCTGAAAACTCAGCTTTTGCAGAGCATTAAACTACATTTAAAAAAAAAAAAATTCCTCCAAGTTTAGAAGTTTAATGGTTACCTTGCAAACATTCTGTTGGTCATAAAACTGATGCTGTTCGGTTCGGTCCTCCAGAGCACATTTATGCAGAAAATCAATGTCCATTCCCTCCACCAGAATCAAAGAACTGAAATACCTGTTGACAAGAACACAATTCACATACAGTTATTATTAATTATGAGCCCTTCTGTGGAATAATTATTATTATTCAAATATTTCCTATGCCATTTTTTAAAAGGGCAATGAAACATTTCACAGTATTTCCAGTTACTTTTTGTCTTATTTATTTTAGTACGACTGGAAAATTCTATATTGAAAAACCATATTCTAGTAGGGTTTTTATATTATTTTTTATTTCAAATTTCTTTTATTAGGTTTTCTACATGGAAAACCATAATCATTTCATAATTATCCTTCCATGATGTTGTTAACACTACCCTAAATAAACACTTACAACTAAACAAAAACCTAAATAAATAGAAGTAAAAAATAATAATAAATAATAATAACATTTTTAAATTAAATAAATTAAAAATTAATAATAAATATGTATTCATATATTATTGCTTATCTTGTAAAATCAAGACAGTTGACATTGCTCTGCTACTTTAATTTCGGGTTAGCCATCTCTGCCTAAGCTTCAGGTATGGGAAGAGTTACTGAAAATAAACCCTCAACACAAATTACAAATTTCTAAAATCTATAGCTGCATTAAGCTTGGATGATTGTTCTCTTACTAATATTAAAAAAGCTTGGGGAAATTAATTGGGACTATGTTTTGAGGAAGAATGGTGGCTTGGTGCACTGCAGAGAAAGGTTCTAGTACAATTTGTGCTGGCCTTAGCCTGATACAACTCAAAGTATTTCATCAAATCCATTTCTCAAAAACCAGGCTATCTGATATTTTTCCCAATATTGATGACAGATGTGACAGATATCATGCACCATGCATGTGCCCTTAATTATTTTACAATTATGTCTAAGGTGTTGCGGGTAAATATAAACCCATCCCCTGATGTTGCCATTTTTGGGGTTCCAAAGATTTGGTCCTAGTTTAATTTTAAACAACTTGATAATTTGGCCTTTACCTCATTATTAGCTAGGTGTCGTGTTCTGCTCTGGGTAAACTAATTTAATTAATAAGTAGCAAGGTTTTATAATTTCACTCTCTTAACATCTTGCCTTCCATTTAATACATGCACTCTCCTTCCCTTTTCATTTATTAATTTCATAGTAATTAAATCTTTGCTTGTTTTATTATTATTATTATTATTATCATCCTTTACTGTTTAATTGTAAAATCAGTTCATTGTAATTTTCAGCACACTGTTTTTACTCCTCATTTTTCTTTTCCCCTTATAATTATTTTTATTATTATTTTAGTTTTTTCCCCATTTTTTCTTCTCTTTTGCAAAAAACAACAACAAACAAAGACAACACTATGTAACAATTTGTACTGAAATAGTGTTTGTTTTTTCACAATAAAAAAACTGAACATAAGAATCAAGACAGTTAGCCAGCAGATAATCTAAAACAAATAAATAAAAAAAGGGCGCCACAACTGCTCAAAGGTCTTTAAGTAACCAGTAAGTGATAGTCTAATTTTTTTCAATTTAATGCAAGTAAAGACTTCTTTTCTCCATGCATCAAGAGGGTGGAGAGATTTGTTTCCACTTTAACAAGATGAGATGTCTTACATTTTATTTATTAATTTAAAGGTCAATATTAGTAGTCCTATTAAGCAATTATTATATGATTGTCTACAGAACAAACCACTGTTGCCTAGTTAACAAAATTCATTCATTCATTCTCCTTCGTTTTTTTTTCCACAGTGGAATGAACCACAAACTCTTCCAGCATATGTTTTATGCAGTGGATGCCCTTCCAGCTGCAACCCAGTACTGGGAAACATCCATACACTCTCACACCACAGCCAATTTAGTTCATCTAATTCACCAATAGCGCATGTTTTTGGACTGTGGGGGAAACCGGAGCATCCGGTGAAACCCACTCCAACACAGGGACAACATGCAAACTCCACACAGAGATGTCAACTGGCCTATCCAGGACTGAAACCACAACCTTCTTGTTGTGAGGTGACACTGCTACCAACTGAACCACCGTGCCGGCTAGATAACCTAATTAACCTATGAGCCTTTAAATTCCTATTTAAGCTAATATCTTACAGTAATTACAATATAAGAATACTAGTATCTTGCAAAATATGTACTTTTATCGAGCCAAAGACAAAGGCAATTAGTTATTTAAAGTATTATAATGCTGAAACCGATGTTGAAAGCATCACTTGGGAAATATTAGAAAATTTCAGTCGTGATTAAAAAAGAAAAGAGCAGATGACGGTGTATTCTGACCCAATGCGTTCGACCAGCGTGTCCATGCTCTTGTCCACGAGGTGTCGATTTGTCTGCCGCTGTCCAAAGCCCTGTTCCTTGAAGAGCCTTGTGAAGGTGCAAAGGTCATTGGGCGACATCTCAAAGTATGCGTAATACAAAAACAGGATCTCCAGCAGAAGAGCCTGCTCCTTCAGACACTGCACAAACCAGCGGGACACCTGCCGCTCCGTCTGCACACATCAAAACATCCTCAGTCAAACTCTACAGGTGTAATTGATGGTGATGCTGCTTTAGCCATCAACATCTCTTTACCATCAGGTTTCCGTGCGTCTCCCATGTTGGAGCTTCTGATTTGGAGAGAGTCTCAAACTGCTGCCTATAGTTGGACACCAGATCTTTCTCCAGTTTACTGACGCAGTTGGAGTACTCTGCCTGAAGAGAGAGAAGGGGTGATTGTAGATTTTATTGCTCACTTTTAGATGCAGCATTGCAGTGTTTATATAATGAATAACTTTCCTGTGCACTTCAGAAGATTATTTTCTTTAAAGTGCACCATGATGGATTTCTGAAAGTGACCTTTCATGCAGCGTGTGGACTCTCAAACCACAAACTATGAACTTTTTCATAATCCCAGCGTTCCCCTAAGCGAAAAATCTAATTCCTGATTTCACTGTCTTAAAAGCTGAATTTCCATGACATCAAATAAACATAAGTGCAGGCTGTTGTTGCGCTTATACGTTAATAATACAATATTAAAACATAAGATTATATTGAAATTAGTTTTACGCAAAGATTAATAGAGGTTAATCGCATCCAAATTCAATTCAATTCAATTCGATTTTATTTCTATTTAATGCCATGTCAGCAACCAAGGCTATTTTCAAGGCAGGAACATTCATTCATTCAGTCATTTTCTTTTCGGCTTAGTCCCTTTATTAATCTGGGGTCACCACAGCGGAATGAACCGCCAACTTTTCCAGCATTTGTTTTACCCAGCGGATGCCCTTCCAGCTGCAACCCATCTCTGGGAAAGGCAGGAACATTTCAATAATAAATATACAATTAAAAATCAACAACCAAATGAATACATAAATCAAAGAAGATTTTTTGTGTTAATACATGACAAAAATTCTAAAATCTTTTCTGGTGTCACTTTGTTGAAAATGTCCTTACGAGTGTTCATTTCATAAAAAAGTCTTCTGGCATCATTAAGAGCAGGAGAGTCCAGTAAAATGTGTTTTATAGTAAGAGGAATTGTGCAGTACAAACACTGAGTAGGGTTTTTAATCGCATCCAAAGTAAAAGTTTGTTTTATTTTTTTATTAAAAAACTGATTTGTGCATAAATACACACATGCATATATATGAGAAAATGTTTATTTATATTAAGATATAATATACAGCATGGAAATTTGAACATAGGTATTGAACAAGTCATATTCTTCTTGGGAATATTTCTAAAGGAGCTGTTGACATGAAATTAAGATTTTGATTTTTTTTTAAAAACCAAGCAACACAAACATAAAAATAAAAACAAAACAAAAAAATCAGAAAAATTGTTATGTATAATAACAACGGAATGACACAAGGAAAACATGCCGAACTACTGAAATGTGTTTAATACTTTATATAAAAGGCTTTTTTGGTGATGGCAGCTTAAAGACGCCTCTGATATAATGTAGAATGAAGCCTCATGAATTGCTCAGGTGTGAGTTTTACACAGACTACAATAGAGTGTGAAAATCTTGATGGTTCTGTGGGTCTCGTCTATCAAATCTGAGCTTTATTTTGTATTTTCTGTTGAATTCAAGTCAGCTGATTGGCTGGATTTTCTTTCTCTGAAAGTATTTGAGAGTTTCCTTGGCTGTGTGTTGGATCATTGTCTTGCTGAAATGTCCACCCTGGTTTCATCTTTATCCTCCTGCTAATGTAGATGTTGAATTGAAGCAGCTAATATTAATTGAGGATGAGGAAGGGTAGAGGGTTGCTGAAGAACTACTGAGAAATTT
The DNA here is from genome assembly GCA_903798035.1 of Danio albolineatus. Lineage (NCBI taxonomy): Eukaryota > Metazoa > Chordata > Actinopteri > Cypriniformes > Danionidae > Danio > Danio albolineatus. Next base: position 4,428,063 of record CAIGQQ010030863.1, on the reverse strand, counting down.
CAGCTGCTGTCTGGGCTTTCACTGCCTTTCTAAACCTCCCGTCTTTCATGTGTTAAATGCTTTTTCCATGTGTCATTTCATTTTATTACACATAACTTCATTTGTAAACTAATTAGTTTTGTTTTTTTGCATATATAGATTTCTTTGGTTGTTAGCAACACATATAAACATACATACTCTTTGCCCGGCACTAATTATAATGGTTTTAAATATCATTTCGCATGACTTCAAAAGCCACTATGAGAACAACAATGAATAATTTACCTCAGAGTTTAAACTATAGTTTCACAACTATGCATTTAGCTTTTGTCATCTATTTTAACTGGATATTTTGAAGCCAAAGCTTCTAAAAAGTATATTATTTAAACAAGTTAATTAAGAATAGTTAATTAAGACTAATTAAGCCTTAATTAGCAGATACAGTCTGGTAACTGCATTGGACTTCATTGATTAATATTGGATGACTTTGAAAGAAGAAAACAGAACTGAAAACTAGCTTAACCATAACAATAGGTGTAAAATAGCATGAAAAAAAAGGTATAGAAAAAGTGCATCGTGATGAATAGAAAAAAAAGCAGTAAACAAACAGATATTCTATGACTTGGACAAAAAAAAATCCCTGACTTTCAATGCCTGGAACAGACCAGAAATTACATGTTCTGTAGGAACCCCGTAATCTGTAAAGTGGCACTTTAATCAAAATAACTTCAAACAGTCACTCATATGAGATCCTCAAAACCAAACCATAACAATGTAGTCAATTCCCCATGAAAGAAACCAAGTCCTGTCCTGCATTTTATCTTGTTTTAAAAGCTGCCTGACTTAGACATACGTCACAATCGAAAAAAAAGACTATATTAACTTATAACTTCAAACTCAGCTCTTAACTTATAAATAAATATCATAGAGTTTTAAAAGATCTATTCCAGACATTTAAAGTCAGACAATTTATTTATTTATTTATTTTGTCCAAGTCATAGAATATCTGTTTTTTATTTTTTAAATTGCTTTTAATTTTGGTTTCAATTTATTTGGATGCATTTATGTACTTCTATTTGATTGTAACTTTAACTTAATGAGATTTTAATGGAATAATGTGCGCTGGCGTGAAACAATAATTATTGTAAAACACTTTACAAATAAACTGTAATAATAAATTGAATGTATTTTTCTATACAGTTTATGCTTTTTAATGCCGATAGCTATAGTTGGGCTATATTTTTTCCTGACTATCTAATAATAAATCAGATCTGACATTATTATTACAGTATTATTACACAGTATAATTACCCTGTATGGATGTCTCTCGTCCTGGAAGTATGTGAGGAGGTGAAGGACACAGCGCAGAACACAAAGTCTCTCTTCATAGTAGTAATCTGCAATCTGCACAACACAATTCCAACTTTAGATTCACAATCAAACTATATTAGAACTATTTTGAGCTTTAAAGAAGCGACATTTTGTGACATGACAGACAAAACCGAACAGACATAAAAGAGGGTCTAACCTTTAGCAGCAGAGCCTGACTCTGTCTCTCGTCCTGCAGCACAGCCTGATGCGGAATAAAAGGAGAAAGATTAGGATATTCTTCAGATGATGTTCTCACGATGTATATGCGCAGAATTATATATAAACTACTTTTATTCTAGCTAAACTAAAAGAAATAAGAATGTTAAAAATATATATTATAGGAAATACTGCTCCATTAAACATCACTTGGGAAATATTAGATAAAGAATCAAAATTTCTCAGGAGGGCGAATCATTTTGACATAAACTGTCTGTGATGTCAATGTGTGCCATATGAAGCTGAACTCACCTTGAGTGTATTTCGTGTCCCCCTGTAGTCCTCCTGAAGGTAACACTGAAGAATCTGCACGCTCTGCTGCTCATCCAAACCCTGACAATACAAACACAGACACACACACACACACACACACACATATATATGACACATTTGTCCATTCCTCATGCATCAATCGAGCCAGACTTATAGGTAAGCCCATATTGAATCAGCACAAAAACCTTTTCCTCCTTTGAAGACAATATATTTTTTTTTAAAACATTTTAAGTATTTAGGGGGAGTAGACATGCAAGGCTAAACAATTCAAGTGAATTATTGACTTCTGCTGTGTTTATTTGTTTCAAAAACACTGATTTCTTTACAATTTACATTAAAAAAATGTAAATAAAAAAATCTTACTCATACCTTAGAAACGGTATAGCAGAAAATTTTGACGGTATGAAAACCTTGACTTTTCCAAACCGCGTTATACCTTGAAAACGGTTATCGTCCCATGCCTAAATGTGACTGTCTGATGAAGAGTCGTAGGCTCAAAATCGTTACACGCTTTGCGTTCAGTTCAGTGTTGTTTAAAATTCACTACTTAGAGTCCAAACACAGAAGAGTAATCCATATTAATTTCAATATTATTTAATATGCAAATATTTAGATAATTTAAGTACAATAGCCTTTGTAAAGTAATATTTTCATAATATTTAACAAAATCTCTCAGTTTTTTAAATTATATGTGACCAGCTGTAGTTTTGTTTATCAACCCAGGAGTTCTAATTTGATTTTGATTGTAAACTTGAAATAAAAAGTTTATTTAATTTTATTTTATGTGTAAGGTTTTCCACTTCACCTTTCTTAAAATCATTCCACGCTAATCTGCGAATTTGTTTTGCAAAGTTCTGCACAGAAATAGCAAAAAAGATCAGCAGATTCTGTCTGACCCCACTTATGAGCCATTCATCCAGAACATGTCTTTATGTCTAAAAATGTGAGATTGAGAAATCAGGAAAGATTTCTTAAAAAAAAAAGGAGAAGAAGAAAAAAAATCTCCTCTGCCAAGTTGGCATCAAATTATGTCATCATGCCAACATGCTAATGTAAACAGATGCTTTCCCCGCCTCAGAGTCCTTCTGATTGATCTACTACCTTGGAAATGACATTGACGGTCAGCGCTGTGTAAAAGTCGCAATGCTTATAACTTGACATGGCTTGACAGCATTTATGCGAGTGTTTTCAAAAATACAAGATGCAAGTGTAATGTCATACAAGTCTGTGTGTTTGCACAGCAAAACAATGTTAAAGCAACACACTAGAATAAAAAAACGCGTTCTGTGTGAATGGCCACTTACTGTTAGTAAGTTCAAATATAATCAAAAGAAAAAGCCTAGTAATGTTTTTAAAATGTCATTGGCATACAATTGTGTGTATGATAACCTAAAACTAACTGGTCCTGGTAGGCAGCTCCAAAGGTTTTAAAACATAACCAATGTGCCATACACTTACCAAGAGTTTGCTGATCCTGAGCCCAAAATCTTTGAGGGCCTGTGGTGTGTCTTTATCTGCTTTCAGCTTGTCTGCTGCCGATGTGCTGCACATAACATTAACACTTGTTATACATGGGAGGATATGATAATTCACACTTCAAGTTTACATGCACCAATTGTCAACACTCTGAAAGAATAAAATCGGATTTCAGATTGTGAGAGATATATTTATGTGAATAATTAATGCAATCCAATTCAATTATGTCCATTTTAACCCATTAACTGACACTTTAAGAAAATGTTTGTAGTCCAATTTCTTTGGCAAAAAAAAAAATCCTATTGAATAAACAATTTCTGGTGTAAACCACCCGTTTCAATCTATAAGAAATTTAATTTGGTTCAAGATTGGATCCTTTACAGTGTTTACATGAAGTCATTTCAAAGTCAAAGATTATTTAAGCACTTTTTAGGAACAACAGCTATTCACCAAAGTTCTGTCTAGTTGTGAGTATAAATAATAAAACATTACGAAATATAATATGATGGAATAAAAATCACGAATAAAATAAGTTAACAGCTCTCACAAGATCTCCTAATCTGATTACCAATTATTTTTTGGTTGAAAACATTGTGTGTATACTCTGAAATGTGCCTCAAACAGCAAGTGGGTTTGACAAACCACCTGTTGAAGCACTCTTCTCTCCATTTGCACCAGACACGCTACTTCAACTCCAGCTTACAAGGACTAAACAAGAAAAACTGTTTACCTGTGAATGTACCACAAATCATATTGAATTACTTGTTTTCATCAATCTTAAAATACCTCTTTTGCACAATACTGTTCAGTCTTATGTACTTGTATAGTCTGTCTTAGGTTGTGTATAATCAAGTATTTGCATTATAAATATCGTTAGTAGTTGGTAAAGTTAGATCTCATATATGTTAGTCATGTATATGTTAACTTTAAAATAGCTCTTGTGCCCAGTGTTGTGTTCATATTTATAATCATGTTTATTTATGTAGTGATGTTATGGGCATGATGTTAAACAACTAGAATGCATAGGAATTGAAGAAGTATTTGAGTCACATAGAGGAGGCAATTTAAATAAAAGATTTTTACAAAGAGAAGCGTTCTGGATTCATAAATTAACATCACTTACACCAAGAGGAATGAATGAGGAGTTAAACCTTACTGTGTTTCTGTAACAGTTTGTTTTTTAGCTATAATATTAAGAATCATTGATATTGAAGTTGTAGGGACACAAAAAATGAGATGAAAAAGGATTTTTAATGTTTTTGAATTGTTGAAATCACACAGTATTAACATAGAGATGAATAAGAGAATGATGATAATAGGTATGCCATTACCCTTTTTGAAGGTAAGGGTATTTTTTGTATGGTTGATTGATTATTGAAATGAAGAAGAGACTGATATTCATCAAGCAGCCATCTAGATAATTAACACACAATAACAAATGTATTTTTTAATGTTGTGTACAGTCAGAATATCATTGTTTTGATGTAAATATGCTATTTCTTTGTGAAATTATGTTTTTTTTTAAAGGTGAGGGTAAACATTTCTTGTGTGGTTGGTTATGTGTGTTTAAGTGAAGGTAAGATTGTCTTTAATCATTGAATGATTGTCAAATGTATTTTTTTAATGTCATGGGTTGTTGGATTTACACTATATTGATGTACATTTGGTAAATTGATGATAATTAATATGTTGTTTCTCTGTGGAGTAGTGTTTTGAATATGGTGGTTAATCATGTAATAATGAAATGAAAATGAAATTGTTCTTCTAATTATGAAGCGGTCGTCTAATGACGCAATGTGATTGACTGTGGGATAAATGGGGTGGAGGGAGAAAATTGTGTTACACACTGAGGAAGGCATTGTGCCGAAACGTTTGTGTTATTGAGTCACCCGAAGTATGTAAAAATAAAAACAACATGAAGCAGTTACCTGATGAGTGCAAATCTTTACCTCTTTGAACGAACGTATTCATGTAGTGAGACAAAACATTTCATTCCACTGTATGTCCATACATGTTGTGGAACGACAATAAAACGCAACTTGATTTGACTTGACAACTAGTGGCGTAACGGATCACAAATCTCACGGTTCGGATCACATAATGATTTTTTTAAGTCAAGGATCCGACCATTTCTCGGATAAGCCAAAAAGCAGAGAAGATAAATGTAATTTGCTTTTTTCTGTTTATTACAAAAACAGGACTGCAAGACACTTTTGGTTTTAACAAACAGAACATAGAACCTGTCATTTTATTAAAAGTAAAATGAGGAAATAATCAGCTGAATGAAAAAAAAAAAGTAAAATATTTAGTGCTGAGAGAACTGTTACTAATACTGATAACGCTAAATGTACAGTAGAAATCTAACATTATAATTTGTACAACCCATATTTAGTTTTAGTCTCATTTCCAATAAATTATTCAGTCATAAAACTTAATGTTTCACTGCTAGATGTGTCATTTTTGGAGAATTATTCAGTGGTACATTTTTGATGGCTGGTTGTAAATAATGTAATTGCTGCCTAAAACTTTTGAACTTCGTTAAACACACATGACGGTGATTTTAATCTTTATCATAAACAATTAGTGATTTGATCTAAACTATAAACTGTTATCTCAGTACTTCTGTGTTATTTGACTGTTTGTAACTTCATAACTAACTCAAAACACTAAAGACTGAATCTCTTTTTTTATTTTTCCGTTTTCAGATTTGAATGCAGCGATTCGAAGTATTAATAAACATATGTAAATCCCCATCATTTATAATTTATGTTGCTTGGTTGTTGAGATCCCGATTTTTTAATGATTAATCGTGCAGCTTAGAATTTCAATTTTATTTAATTTAATGCCATGACAGCAACCAAGGCTATTTTCATGGCAGGAACATTTCAATAATAGATATACAATTAAAAATCAACAACCAAATGAATACATAAATTAAATAAGATTTTTTTGCTAATACATGAAAAAATTCTAAAATCTTTTCTGGTGTCACTTTGTTAAAAATGTCCTTAAGAGTGTTCATTTCATAAAAAAGTCTTCTGGAGTCATTAGGAGCAGGACAGTCCAGTAAAATGTGTTTTATGGATAAAGGAATTGTGCATACACTCAGTAGGGTTTTCACCTTGGAGCAAAAAACCATGAGTTAGTCTTGTATGTCCAATAAGACGTCTGATACAAACTACTTAATCGAATCTAGTCTTAAAATGTCTTAAAATTCTGTATGAGATTTCAGGTTGGACTTCATATAATTTATTATTTTCGAATGTATCCCACTCCTCTTGCCACTTGTTTAAAATGTAAACATTGATTCGTGCAGCTTACACTGAATGTATTGATGCAAGCTAATCAAGTAGTGATAGAAAACACCTTTAATGTAACCCACCACATCCTGGATAACCCATCACAACTTATAAATAATAACATTTCCTGCGGAGCCACGGCTCTGCCTTCTGGGTGATAAACAAGTGACACCTAATATAGGTAAAAATTCCTTTATTCTTCTTAAGATTGGATGCATTACAGCTGCTAGGATGATACTACGTAATTGGAAGTGTCCCAGAATGCCAGAAATGAAAGAGTGGATTAATGGGATGATTGAAATTGTACGAGTGTATGCTGGGGAGACTAAATAATGAGGGAGAAGTACATAGAAAATGGGATAATCTCTGGGGACACCTAAAATCAGGATAAACGAGTTTGTACTTGCAAAGGTACCACAACCTTAATTTCCATTAATTTCCATACACTCTATGTTGTTTTTCTTATGCTGAATTCTCTTGGTGTGACAAGGGGCTGAATATGTAACATGTACCATATGTATGTGTAGTGTGAAGTGTTGTTCTTGGCTGTTGAACAATAAAAAAAGTTGAATAAAAAAAAAATTAATAAATCAATAAAAAAAAAAAAATAAATAAAAATAATAAAATTTTACAGGAAAGCCTAAATGCTTTCATACGTGTGATTTGAATGACGCTACAAATTTAGGATTAATCGACCAGCAAAATAAAGAAAAAAAGTGTATTTATCTGCAAGCCACATGTTCTGAACCATGGGATGTGATCTGTACGAATCACGAATCTGTGATCCATTACACCCCTATTGTAAAAATAGCTATCGATGCCTTCTAATCCTAGTGAGATATTACAACAGTTCAAAGTTATTATTTATTGCTAAAACGTTGTTACCTGGGTGGTTTGTAGAAGGACAGACCCTGTAAAAGCCTCTCCCAGTTCCGATTCAACTCATCCTCAATTTGGGCCTGCAAGATATTAACGGAATATCACAGTCAAATATGATGGGGCGAATAAAAAACATGGTGAGGTGTAGAAAACAAGAATATATTGTAAAAGTTAATCAGGTCAGCACACAGTTTCAGAATTCTCTAGAATGGACACTGGAAATGTGAATTCAGACATTAATTACTCTCCTCCACTTCAAACTTGTATGAGTTTCTTTCTTCTGTTGAACACAGAGGAAGATATACTGAAGAACGCAGAAAAAACAGCCATAGACTTTCATAGTATATTTGTCCTACAATGGAAGTCGATGGCTGTTTATTTCAATCAATCAATCTTTAGTTCAACAAAAGTGAAGCAGAGTGCTGTTTTCCTAACATTTGTAAGAATATCTTTTGTTTTTAACAGAAGAAAGAAACACATACAAGTTTAGAACCACTTAAGTAACTTAAGTTAAAATATATTAACAGCTATTTAATACAGTTTGTGGATTTATGGTGTTATTACATGATGGAACAACATCTGACACAATTGATTTGAGCACTTACCGGTTCTCGCAGTGCAGATCTTCCCAGCAAGATAGACCATAACTCTCGGCTGCTCCTAGAGAAAAAATTTTAAGAGTTTGTTATTAATTTATTGGATGGAAAAACATTTATTTTAAATTATTTTCTGTAATGGAACAAGTAATCATTAATGAACTTGAGGTAAAGTTTGGTTTACATCAGCACATTCGGACTTTCCCCTTAATAAAATTTCAGAAAAGTATTCTTTTGCCAATAGTGAAATCATATTAGTGACTATCAAAGTACAACACTGTTTACAGTCAATTAAATTACGCTAATGTTGTTTTCAGGTCATACTTACATGCCATTTCAGACCGAATACTGAAAGTAGCATGGTAAACAATATTAAGGACTGTCACAAGTTGACACTGTTCAAAAATGAACTAATGTGCGAATATAAACCCGACTTTACCTCAATATTTATGAATAGTTCACACGTAATTTCTGACCTTACATCTAACACCTTTTTAAAAACATTTTATTCAAACTTACATGAAGTTACGCTGCAGCTTTTGACCAACTTAAATACACTATTATGAATGAATGAATTATAACTTGTGAACATGTAATGGAGATATATGTACACACACTGCGTTAATAATTATGTTTTCTATATGTGTTTATAGATAATGCGCTTACATATATATACACACAATGAAACTCATTCATTACTTTAAACATAAACAAACATTCGTTCTCAGTAACACAGACGAAACCGGTGAATCATATTCACACGGAATCAATATGAATATGTTTATTTCATATAATGTAAGAAAAATGGATGGTTTTATTAAAACTAACGCAACGTTACACGTTAACATTTGAATTTGAGCCGCGCGCGTCTGTCAGCGCACGCGACCGACTCATGCGGCCGTTAAATTACAAATAAACAGCACGTCAAATGTATATTTCCCAAACATCTCAAGGCTACATAATATATTTATAAAAATCGACACATTTTCCAACTATAAATGTCAGTCTAGCTCTTTGAGAAGAGCCAAAGTAAGTTTCTCTTTCTTCCATTTTACCTGACACACATCTCCGAGTCCGCCATCTTCACCCGGATCACGTGACCAGCGCGGTAGACCGCTTTGTGTCACATGACTTATTTAAATCCTAAACACAAATATTCTTATAGTCTTATGTGAGCAGATATGTATATTTAAAATATTTAATACAAAAAGAATTAATAAATATTAAAAATACTTACAAAAAAAATTATTTTTAGATTTTGGTCACGTGATTATTCTGGCACCACGTGTCCCGGTTGGTTGTCCTACATGGCCGCTCCCACCGTCAGTCAGTCAGAGACCAGCTGATCGTAAAAAAGCACGAGTCACAGCAAAATATTAGGAATATTCCCCTTTGTTCGAGAACTAGGCGACAAATAAGAGAGAAACGGGTAAGAATAATCGTTATTTTCTGCAATGTGACGTTTCAGTGTGTGTTTACTGTGCAGGTTGTTTTATGAAGAAGAGAATGAGCTGTCATTTCAGTTATGCTGTAAAGCCCATCATCCTCTTTAACAGCAATAAAAAACCTTCAAAATGACAGAAAACATCAGTATTGCTGTTGGATTAGTATTCTGATGTAATGTTAAGGCTGACATGTCCTTCAAATAAACGTATGACATGTTTGCGATTGCTTATTCATGCATTATTAAGCTAATGTGCTTGTAAATGATTCATGGTTCCTTTCTGATATAATCGTTTATGTCTAATAATACATTTGGTCTTTAAACCTTCGTATTTTGGTGTGAAATAATTAGTATAAATGTGTAGGTAATTTTTATAAATAGGCCTATTCTGATATGTTTGTGTTAAATTTGTATTTAAAATTTATCAGGGCACTTATTATATATTTTATTAGAGATAATTATATGTTATAGATAATTATAGACAGTATAAATAATAATAATAATAATAATAATACAATTATGTATTACATTTAAGTGTTATATTTTAAATGAGCTTTGTATTTTAAATATATATTATGTAATTATTTATTATATATATATTATTTTTAGCATTTTGTTTTTGTGTGAATAAAAATGTTAAAAGTAAAATTTATTATTAAATGTAGTTTTTTTTAATTATGTGTGTGTATGTGTGCAGAAAATTGCACAAAACAAAAAGAGCAAACATACTTTATTGTTAATTTATTTTAATGATCTATTAATGCTACAAACCTGAATTAATTTTGTTTGATTTTTAGTTCATTTGTTATGTGTTATTATAATTAAAATAATAATAATTTTGTATGATTATGAACTCAATTCAATTTATCTTTATTTGTGTAGCGCTTTTACAATGTAGATTGTGCCTAAGCAGCTTCACATAGAAGATTATAGTGAGTTGAAACCGTGTCAGTCCAGTTGTCAGAGTTTAAGTTCAGTTCAGTGTGGTTTAATATTCACTGCTGAGAGTCCAAAGCGAATCCATCGATGCGCAGCTACCCAAGTTCACAAGTACTAATTACTTCTAATCTTTTTTTTCTGGATACTTACAAACATTGATTAAATAAACACACACAATATTACATACAGTACTTTAAACCCTAATATTTGATACAGGCCAGGTTTGCTCTATTATTTCTATGTATTATTAATCACTGTAATGCCAGAGCATCTCGTCATTAAAACCAGATCGTTTTACTTTTGTCTTCATAATTTACCATGTTTAGAAATTGCACGCGTTCAACAGTGTTAAAGTTCACAGTGTCTAAAGTTCAGATGCTGCTGAGAAATTTAACATGCTTTCTTTTCAGGGTGTGGAAATATACGCTCTGAATAGTTTACAGTATGTTTTGCTGCAATTTTGGATATAATAGAGAGGATTAAATATGTCTTTTGTGCCCAAAAATGCTGTCAAGTAAGGCTTAGAGGCTCAGCCTGTTTGTCAACTGAATGCATTTCTTTCTTTCAGAACTTGTATGTTGATTTTAAGTGACGATGACTTAAAAATGTACAGTGTTGTGTGAGTGATGTACAGAGAGTGTATTGGTGTTTCCCAGTACTGGGTTGTAGCTGGAAGGGCATCGGCTGCATAAATCATATACTGGAATAGTTGGCGGTTCATTCCGCTGTGGCGACCCCTGATGCATAAAGGGACTAAGCCGAAGGAAAATGAATGAATGAATATTAACGTTTAATTATTAGATTTGATTGAATGTTATTTGTGGGAAAATGCAAAATAATAAGAGTAAAGTATTTTACTCCTTATTAGTCTTTTGTAGTCTATTTTGCATTGAGTTTTTGTGTGGAGACTGGAGAAAAATTGCATAAGAGAATATAATTGATCATAAATATAAGCTACACTTTAGTTTAAATAACAATTCTCACTATTAACTAGTGGCTTATTACTAGGGCCAGACGGAATCTGCGGACATTATTAGCTATTTCTGCTGAGTATTTTGTTAAAAATCTGCGGATTTATGCGGAATGATTTTGGGAGTATCATAACTAAAACCTTAATATATGGAATAAAAAGTAATACCTAATTTAACCTTTATTTAATGTTTACAATGCAAATCCAATTAGATCCACTTTATTTGGTAAACAAAGCAAGCCTTTCGTGTAAAAGCTCTACTAAAAGACAGAAAAGTTTACTTTACAAACTGTATTGTAAATAAATCATATGAATATTTTCATCAATATTATTACTGAAATTAATTTGAAATAAATAAATATAAATTTACACACATTTACACCAGTAAATAAACAGAATAAATAATGGGCTAAAAATCTGCGGAATTCTGCGTGTGCAGATTTTGTGTGGCCCTACTTATTACCTGCCTATTAAAAAAATATTGGCTGTTTATTAGTACTTATAAAGCACATATTCTGCTCGACCTTAATCTACGTCCCTAATTCTACCCAATACTTAAAGTTAAAAATGGTTCATTAATAGCGAGAATTGCTCAAATATGAAAATTGTTACCCAAAATATAAATATATTATTATAATATATATAATTACCTATATGTTTTTGCTTTTTCAAACGCGCTACATACTGTACACACATTCTAAATGTATTCAGTGCACAAGAAGTGCATAACAAAACATTTCACAATGAAATAACACAGTATTAGGTTTAATAAATTTAACTGTAGTAAAATTGTCTTTAAAACAGACAATATAAAATAAATGAAGATGAACTAACCTCAGCTCTAGTTAAACACATACTGTACACAGTAGCACTCACTGCTCGATAAACAAAACTGTAATAAATTGTCTTAAAAACAGACAACATGAACAAATAAAGATGAACTAACCTCAATTCCAGTCATAACAATAAATAAAAACTAACGTAAATCAAAACCACGTATCCGGTTCTCCCGCTTAACGTCGTCGTGCACGGAGTGAGCTCTGATTGGTTAACATCTTTCTCCCACTCAGCTTTCTCCCTGTAATTACCCGGTGTGCTGCGTCAGCTCTGATTGGTTAACATATTAAAATCATGCGCACAAGAACATGAACAAAAATTTAAATGAATAGATAAAATTGCATCCTTTGCGATTTAGAAATTGCATGTGCTTAAATTACGATTTTTTTTTGTGACTGCGATTAATTGCACAGCCCTATTTGTTATTGAAGTCAATAATAATAATAATAATAATAATAATAATAATAATAAAAACAATTTAAAACCATGAGGTGATTCCCTTGAGCAAGGCACCGAACACCCAACTGGTCCCTGGGTGTATGTCGCTTTGGAGAAAAGCATCTGCCAAATGCATGAATGTAAATGATACAATAAGATAAAATGTAAGATAAGAAGCCACTAGTTCAGGGGTGTCAAACTCAATTCCTGGAGTTTAGTTCCAGCCCTGCTTCAACACACCTATCTGTAGGTATCAAACAAGCCTAAAGCACTCACTCAGTTTTATCAGGTGTGTTTATTAGGGTTGGAACTAAACTGTACAGAGCTGCAGCCCTCCAGGAGCTACGTTTGACACCTGTGCACTGGTTGACAGCGGGAATTGTGACTTTAAATAAAGTGTTACCAATTATTGTCAAGATATTATTTATATTTTCATGTCTAATGACTGTTTTTGTGTCTTTACCCAGGTCTAACTGGCTGTATGTGAGAGGACGAGAAGTGGACAATGTTTATTAGTGCACCAGGAACTTTCTGACAAAAAAGATAAGTCCATCATTTTTTTCTGCAAACCTTCACACACACACACTCCACCGCCATGCAGATGGATCCAGTGCTGGTTGAATCCGCGGTGGTGTTTGCCATGGTCATTTCCGTACACATGGCCGTGTGGAATCAGCTGTCCTGGTGCTGCATTGCTTTAGCCGTCCAGGCTTTTTATGTGCAACACAAATGGGATCGTTTGATTCGCTCTGGTGCTGCCGTCTTCCAATTTCGTCCTTCAGCCAACAGCGGCGTCCTGCCAGCCAGTATGGTGCTGCCACTCCTGGGACTCGCCCTACGAGGGCGCTGCCTCGCTGTGGGAAACGTCTACATGGAGCGATTCGCAATGGTCATCACAGTAATCGGGATGATGTTGGCTCTATTCCTCTCACTCATCGCATTGGGAATCACGCGACCGGTGCCAACAAACACTTGTGTTATCGCCGGAATCGCTAGTAGTGCTATTCTGTACACCGTAAAGCAAACGCTAACAGTGTCTGAAGTGATCGAAGTCTTGGAGGTGCTTCTGATTTTTGTGTATCTGAGTTTAATCCTGCTGTACCTCCTTCCACGTTGCTTTACCCCCGGCGAAGCCCTTCTGATCCTCGGCGGGATTAGTTTTATCATCAACCAGCTCATTAAGCGCTCTCTGGCTTCGTCTGGAAATGCAAACTCGGACCCGCTTCCGTATTTCCTCCCGGTGGCTGTTTTAGGGTTAGTGCTATTGGGAATCTTCTTCGCCGTGCTTTTTATCTTCATGGAATCTGAAACCTGGTCAGCGTCGCTCTTCTTCCATACCATGACTGCGGTTTTGGGATTGGGGTTATTGGTTCCTTGGCTATCCCTACTCACGCAGCATCATCCGATCACTTGGTTGATGCATTTCATCACCGAGTCCAACACTCGCCTTTGGCTTATTGGATTTTGGGCCGCCTTGGCGCTTCTAGCAGTTGCTGTCGTGATGCATCAAAACAGTCATCGATCTGCAGGCAGCAAGAAGCATCAAGCGTCAACAACTGTACGGAAGTATTTCCATCTGCTCACCGTTTTAACCTTCGCTCCCGGACTCGCTCTGGATCGTCCTTTGCTGCATTTGTCTGCAGTTGTTTGCCTCTCTGCGTTTTTGTTTCTCGAATACGTCCGCTATTTTCGTATTCGACCTTTCGGGCCTCCGCTTCGACGTCTTCTCACTTTATTCCTGGATGAGAGAGATTCAGGACCACTTATTCTCACTCATATTTATCTTCTTCTTGGCGTTGCTCTTCCGCTCTGGTTGACGCCTGGGACGTGTACCCCTAAAGGAGGCCTAGGGGGCGCTAGTGGGCTAGTACCCTACGCTGGCGTCCTCGCTGTAGGGGTCGGAGACACAGTGGCGTCCGTTTTCGGCAGCAACGTCGGTGAAATCCGCTGGCCTGGGACTAAGAAGACATTTGAGGGCACGGCGTCCTCTGTGTTCGCTCAGATCATCGCTGTAGTGGTTTTCCTCATCGCCGACAGCAATATTAACCTGAACGCCAGCTACTCGTGGGTGGTGGGATCCATCTCTATGGTGGCCATGTTGGAGGCCTATACGTCGCAGATTGACAACCTGCTGCTTCCTCTGTACCTCTACATCCTGCTGCTGCTATGAGGTCAAAACCACACTCATATCATGCCAATGCACAGATTTATTAAATTCATAAACTACGGTACAGCACTAGTATTGGGCTTCTTTTGGAATTTGAATGAAAAATAGATACTTTATAACAAGGTCCTGGTTTTTAATGTTAGTCGCTGCATTATAGGGATTGTTCATCAAAAAATGACTAAAGTGTCATCATTTACTCATCTTCAACTTTGAATTTCTTTCTTCTGTTGAACAAGTGAAACAAGTCAAGCCTTTATGAGTGAGTCTTTGAATTGTTCAAGAGATTTGTTCAAAAACTCTGATCGATCAAGTCATAAAACAAGTCAAGACTTTTTGAGTGAGTCATTGAATCATTCAAAGATTTATTCAAGAACTCTGATTCATCAAGAAATGAAACAAGTCAAGTCTTTAAGAGTGAGTCTTTGAATTATTCAAGTGATTTGTTAAAAATGCAGGATCATCCAGTAAGGAAACAAGTCAAGCCTTTATAATTGAGTCATTGAATTGTTTAAGAGACTTGTTCAAAAACTCTGATCGATCAAGTAATGAAACAAGTCAAGCCTTTATAAGTGAGTCATTGATTCATTCAAGAGATTTATTCAAGAACTCTGGTTCATCAAGCAATGAAACAAGTCAAGTCTTTAAGAGTGAGTCTTTGAATCATTCAAGTGATTTGTTAAAAAATGCAGGATCATCCAGTAAGGAAACAAGTCAAGCCTTTATGAGTGAGTCATTCAATTGGTCAAGAGACTTGTTCAAAAACTCTGATTGATCAAGTCATGTAACAAGTCAAGACTTTTTGTGTGAGCCATTGTATTTTTCAAGAGATTTTTTCAAGAACTCTGGTCCATCAAGTAATGAAACAAGTCAAGTCTTTTAAGAGTGAGTCATTGATCCATTTAAGAGAGTTGTTAAAAAGCTGGACCATTGATTAATGAAACAAGCCATGTCTTTGAGTGAATCATTCAAGAGATTTGTTCAAAAACTCTGGTTTATCAAGTAGGGAAACAAGTCAAGTCTTTGAGCCAATCTTTGAATCATTCAAGTGATTTGTTCAAAAATGCTGGTTCATTCATTAATGAAAGAAGTCAAGTCTTTGAGTCATTGAATCATTCAAGAGATTTGTTTAAAAAAATACTGGCTCTACGAGTAATGAAACAAGTCAAGCCTTTATACATTTTTTAATCATATATGAAAGTGATATTTTTATTGTGTGTCAGCACCTCTAACAAACTACATGTTGTTATTTTGTTTAGCAATGAATTCAGAAACATGCCAGAGTCATATTTTCCACTAAAGCATAAAGTGAATCATGCAGCTCTACTGTACATAGCCATTTCAGGTTAGCTCCTCCAACATTATTACCCGATATGATTTTATATGTATTCGTTCATGCTGAAATGAACATTAAAATATTAAATGCGTTAGCCTTTTGCTAGTTCATGTTAGCTGTAGTGAACTAATATTAAAAACGGAACCTTGTTATAAAATATGACCCCAAAATGCAATAACAAACACTTATTAGAGAGTTCATGACCCTTGTAGAGTGATGCACTGAAATGTATTGAAGTATATACCAGTTCTTTAATATAGTAAAGCAAATTCGAAAACATGGTACTATTATAACGTGGCACAAACAAAATATGTCGTTTCCTGCACCACAGATAGCAACAAATGGAAGTTTTAATGATATTATTGTGTGGTTTTGCCATTTTTTAATGAGTTAGGTTTTTTTTGTATGTCTACGCTGTTTTAAGTTATTTCTATCAAGTTAAAGAAAAGGGTATCAAGAAATTGAATATTTGATTCAAGTTAACAATTATTTTAAGCATCAAAATTGCTTCTTGTTACCTGTAATGATCTGGTTCGCTTCCATTAATGGTGCAGAAATAACTGCATCTGCGTTTATATCGCGTGTTTGTATTTTCCAAGGTTTACATGCGATGATGATGATGTTGTGAGTGTTCATTTTTGAGGGCTCGCAGAAAGCTCTGACGTCTTCAGACATCATGAATATTTCATTCAGTCAAATCCTGCGTCCGTCACTCCAGTATAAATGACAGGGATTGAGTTGCACATTATTAAAAGAAGAAATGGAAAAATATCCTTTAACAGTGTCTGGGTCTGAGCTGCCTGATGAACACACACACACACACACACACGTCTGGATGCAAAAACACTGAATGAAGGGTCTATATTTGGTTTATGAAGGTGAAAATGTTCTGTCTTTATTTTTCTATTTTTTAAAGCTGCTTTCTGAATACATGTATTGTAAAAAGTGCTACATGTGTACTTGAAAATCAAAAGAACAATTATATTTTGCATGCAAATTGCCTGTTTTTAGAACCATACGGGTTCGGGGACATTTTCTTGACAATTCTGCACATTAAATGACATTTGCAGCTGTTTGTATGATCAATCAATGTTGAATTGTGTAGTAAAAATGCGAGATTTTTACAAATGCACTGGCATATTGTTATAAACCTTGGCGCTAGGCAAAACATTTCAGGTCAGCACCCCCTTGTGGTCAAACATGATAACGAAATGTCAAAAATCCTTATATCTTGCGAGTATTTTTGCATATTGCCATGATACTGCTGTTGGTATATTCTGTGAATCACGCAGAGAACATTGATACCAGTTACGCCATATTATGATTAATTGTAGACATGTCCATCATTTAGATTTTCATTGAAAATCTAGTTTTTCAACCTAAATTTCACCAAATTACAATCCAAACATCTTCAAACCTCAGTGGCCAAAACTTATGGATTTCATATCGATAAATACTAGGGATGCTCTGATCGATCGGCCAGAGATCGGTATTAGTCAATAATCCCATTTCATGACTCGGTACTTGCTAATCTGGCTGATCTTGTGAACCGATTACAATTGTTTATCTCGTTTGATGAGTAATGCTGCGGTCAAACTATAGTTTGAGCATGCAAAATTCTGATGTATGGTGCTGCGAAAAGGGGCGGGATTAAACAAGATGATTAGACGTTTAAAAAAAATGAACGATTGGTACATATTTTACATTTCTGTCCAGAATGTTCATGTTTTGATCTTCAATTGGTCTCACGCAATCACATCATGCGATTTCAGAGGTCAGAGTTCACCAAGCTTCAATTTTGCAATGCAGCGAACTGGGAAACCTGTCGCACAAGCTTGCGTTTCCGGACAGATTTGTGTGCGTATGAATAGTAGTCTATGGGGCGAAAAGTCTGGTGTGACCGCAGCTTTACTGTAATCTTTTTACATATTAGAACTGAAAGCTCTGTGTTTTCAACAATATTGCAAGTTCATTCAAACCTGGCTGGAAATATTAGTGGGAAAATATATTTTTGAACTTGAATATTTAATAATATAACTTGTAACATATTTATTGTAATAAACAGTAGTTTATGGACCTTTTTCCTTTTAGTAAAGAAGTAATGGATTTATAGGTGTGCATTTTAACTTCTTATGCATCAAATATGCCCTCCAAACTTTATTGAGACATGTTGAATTCTTCTTCCACCATTTGCAATGTTTCCAAATTGCTTTGTTAGTGATTTATTTAAAAAAAAAATTAGTCTGTTTTATCTATAATTTTCTGTAAAGCTGCTTCTGACCATGACATGTCCACACTAAAGGCTTTTAAGAGGCATGTTTAAGGAATTATATGCAACATCTTTAATTTATTCTCTTAAATAAGGCAAGATCTCCACTTAAGTATCATTCTTAGAGTGGAAAAAGCATCAGAATCGGTACTCTGTCGGCTGATCACCATGACAAACAATTGGTACTGCGTATCAGCATCTGACATGCTCGGCTGGGTTAGCGCACATTTTCAAGTACGAAACGAGTGATGGAAATGGCAAATTTAGAATAAAAATCCTTTAAGTCGCAAAAAAAACTTTATGCTCACTTGAGTTTATTTTTGGACTTGCAAAAAGTGTTAACGCGAATAATGGTAGATGCAAACACATTTGCAGAATAAACTCTAGTGAACATTACACCCATGTATCTCCCTTATACTTGCCTTGTTTACTTTTTGGTTACTAGGTAACCAATACTACCATCAGCCACTCTAAAGGCCCGTGCACACCGAGACGTTTTTTGCTCGCGTTTTCGGTCGGCGTTTGATGCCTCGTGACTAAATAAAGGGCGCCAATGTGATTGTGCACACCAACGCGCAAAACGCCAGGCGTAAAAGCGTCATTTTTAAAGAAACGCCTCATGCTCGTTTTTTTGTTTTGACGCCCTGCGTCAAAACCTTCTACACCAATCAGATTCCCACTGTTGCTCACGTGTACGGAGCCGCTGAAGTTACAGTAAACACCCCTTGGAGGCGCTCAAGCGCAAAACTGTCAGTGCGAGCGCAGATGCCCAGAGGAGATATTAACGTGGAGCTGCTTACTGCACTGGTGAACAATAATCATCTCTTCAGCGCTAGAGCTGCTACTTGAACCATCCATGCTTTGCCGATCGCCAACAACAAGCGTGTAAACTTCCTCTTTTCTTCTTCTGTGTAACAAGCGGGTGTCAGAAGCTTGGCGCCACCGCGTGCGCCATCTAACGTCAAGGAGTGATTTTGCATGCTCTCCTGCTCGACGCCAGAGAAAATCGCTTGGGCTTGAATGCTGAAAAACGTCTCGAAAAACGCAGACGATAAACGCAAACGAAAAGCGTCCCGGTGTGTACGAGCCTTAATACTGGGTTCACTATTCACCCCTTCACTTGCTCTAGTTTACTCGCAGGATGTTTTTCACCTCACAAATTTTCCACTTAAGTTGAATTATTTGAACTTTTTCAAATAAGATTGAGAATTAGCTTATTTTTCTGTGCACTTGCATTGATCTTGCATTGTTATCCACTCATGCGAAATAATCAATTTTGCAAATGCAGTTGAGGTTTTTTCTCCAAGCTGACCGTTTTTTTGTTGTTGTCAATTGTAGTGCAGTCTAAGCGATAAGCATGAATTTTGCGCTAAGCATTGAGCGCTCAGCATTTTTTAAATTGCGCTCCATTACCTTGGCACAACTATATCGCATTTGGGATTTCTTTATTTATTTTAAGTTAGAATGGAAATCCAGCTACTGACACCAAACGTAATGTCCCTGTAATCTCACACTAACCACATCACATCGTTTTAGTTACATCGCCACCTATTGGTCAAAGTGAAAACTGTCAAGGCGCATTTCCACCAAACAGTTTTTTCCTGAACTGAGTGTTTTTATTTTTTCGTTTCGTTTTTTTCAAAGTTGTTAAAAAAAAATTATGAATTTTTAGACGTTTTTTGAAACAGAGCTGGCAAAAATGCTTCGGTGGACACTACTACGTTTTACTGCTGAATGTACGTAACCATTTGTAACTTTAATTACTGATTTTCGAAATTGGTCTGACGCTCTGTCAGCTTATCTCTGTGTATACATTGCAGCGATAGTAAGTAATTTTTATTATAGTATATAGTATAGTATAGTAATTTTTGTTTTTATTCATGATAGCAATGTGCATAATTATGTCAACATGCAAAAATACAAACCGTTCTTAATAATAGGCTTTATTTAATTTACTTTAGCAATCAAACGTGTTCATATTCACCATTTTAAAGTGAAATGTGACGCCCTTTCAGTCCTTGATTACATATATTATGCATCACCTGAGCCACTGAAGAACACCTTTGCTTATCGAGTAACCCTGGACTAAAACACCCGAATATTATTTTGACGCTACATGAATACGACATCTGCCTTTCCGTCCAATGCAATACGAAGGACTGGTAGCATAGCTTGTCGCCTTAAGAAGTGTTTTGTATTCAGACTAGCTGAATGCTATCAGTGGTTTGTCCGCATGGGTCTGTATGTACAGGTAGAAGGCATGAACTGTATGCAATTCAGCTGTAGTGTCTTTACCGCTGTGCTAAAGACTGTATAACAGACATTTTGAATACACATATGTATGTTTGTACTTTAATTTATTCATAATATTTGAGGCCTTTTGTGTTGTTTTTTGGCGTTGAGTGTGTTTCGTTTGGCAGTGCATTTAAATGGACATCTGCATGACACTCTTGTTTAAAGCCCCGATCAGATCACACGCTTTTTATAGTCGGTTATGAAAGTGAGATTATGCGATTTTGTCTTGATCTTGACTTGTCGTGCCAAATCTGTCAGACTACATGTTGCTTCACGATCAGTCATCTCGTGACGAGCGTTATTTCCCAAATCAGTCACAAGTGTTGCTATAACTCTTATCTCAATTAGTAAACAATGATGCTTGCAGACAACTAGTAACTACAATATTTAAGGGCATTCGTTACAACATGGATAGGATCAAACTTATTATTCCTTTTTAATATTAAGATATTTCCTTTGAAATCTAAATGTATATTTTCCTGCCAGGGTATTCTTATTAGTCCCTCGCCTGAACTTGCCGCGAGTGAGATGGAGAAAATGAAAGCACATCAGCAGCAGCAAGGACAAATCCCATGCTCAAGACATAATCTTTAAACTAATGACATATTAAAAAATTAACAAATATATAACTGAGATTTGTGATACGATCACAGTGAAGCATTCATTAAATCCTTATTTTCCTCAGAGCAAAACAATTCATCCACCCGTATCGTTATACTAATATATTTGTATATTAGGAAACAATATCTTTTTGAAACTAATTTCGTTTGCCATCATTTTTATCTTAATTTTAATGCATGTTTTGTTGGTCATTTATCTGAAACAAGAGTAACGAATAACATTTGAGGTGATGCGCTTCAAAACAAGTTCGCAAATTGAACGAATTGGGGTGAGATTGTGTTGGTTTGTTAAATAAAATAACAGGGTTCATACACATTTTTACTACTAAAATATCATGACTTTTCCAAGAATTTCAGGATATTACATTTTCATGACCATTTTTTGTCATTGTTGTGAATTGAAGTGCAGTTTTTAAAACGGCAGCAGCGTAGCTAAGCATGTATTTTACGCTAAGCATTGAGTGCTCTATTAACTTGACGCATCTATATTGCATTTAGGATTTCTTTCTCCATTTATTTCACGTTAGAATGGATTTGTGATACAATCACAGTGAAGCGTTCATTAAATCCTTATTTTCCTCAGAGCGAAACAAATCATCCACCCGTATAGTTGAGTATGGAGGGGCACAAACACAAATATAATTTGTATATTTTTCTTGGAAACAATATCTTTTTGAAACGAATTTGGTTTCTGTAATTATCTTAATTTTAATGCATGTTTTGTTGGTCATTTATCTGAAAATAAGAGTAACGAATAACATTTGAGGTGATGCGCTTCAAAACAAGTTCGCTATATGCACCAAAACACAAATTGCGGTGAGATTGTGTTCGTTTGCTAATTTTTGCTAATGTTGGTTTACACATTTTTACTACTAATATTCCATGACTTTTCCAGGATTTTTTCAAGAATTACATGAAATTACATTTTCATGACCATTTTAGTTGTCGTTGTTGTCAATTGTAGTGCAGTTTTTTAAACGCCAGCAGCGTAGCTAAGCGATAAGCATGTATTTTACTCTAAGCATTGAGCGCTCTATTAACTTGGCGCATCTATATCGCATTTAGGATTTCTTTCTCCATTTATTTCACGTTATAATGGATTTGTGATAGAATCACAGTGAAGCGTTCATTAAATCCTTATTTTCCTCAGAGTGAAACAATTCATCCACCCGTATCGTTATACAAATATATTTGTATATTTGGAAACAATATCTTTTTGAAACGAATTTCGTTTGCTATCATTTTTATCTTAATTTTAAAGCATGTTTTGTTGGTCGTTTATCTGTAAACAAGAGTAACGAATAACATTTGAGGTGATGCGCTTCAAAACAAGTCTGCTATATGCGCCAAAACAAGAATTGCGGTGAGATTGTGTTGGTTTGCTAATTAAAATAACAGGGTTCATACACATTTTTACTACTAATATTCCAAGATTTTTCCAAGAATTTCATGAAATTACATTTTCATGACCTAATGCTTCACGCAATGTCTACATATACATGGGAAAAGAAAAACAATGCATGTTCAACTTTATTGCAGCATATCGTAAAACACGCAACAATCTATTTAGTTTAAATTTACATTTATATCTATGTAAAATGTATTTAGACAATGCTTACACAGCACTAATAATGTGAGAGCATGTGTTTGGCCAAGAACAGAAAAGAAGTAAACACAACTAACCCATATTGAAGTATACAGATATCTGTTTTCCATGACTTTTCCAAAACTTTGTGGGTTTTTCTGTATTTCCAAAACTTTTAAAGACCTGGAAAATGCCATGTTAAAATTCCTCCAGGTTTTCCATGACGTATGAACCCTGAAATAATAATCTAGCCTACATAAAATGAAAGTGAAATATTCACAGTTTCAGAGAAGCCTATATTCAACTGTTTTCACTGTTAATGACTGCAGGACAGGCTTTTACAATGTATTCGCGGCACTGAACACATTCCCTGATTACCTGGGATGAACAAACTCTGTTGGAAGGATGAGAGAACTCAGAAACTCGTTGTGAGAATGAAGATGTCTGCATATTTTATAATATTTTAGAAAAGGTAGTTAAAGTTTGCATAACCAATGGTCGATCTTATCCACCCGTGACCCACCCATATGTAAATATACAGCTTATTTTTTGATTGCCTGTCCAGCATTAACAGCAGCACCTGCTGATATAACCGAGGAATGATGTGCTCCTATTGCACAGTGTCACCCACGTGACGGAACTCGTGGTGAAGAACGAGAAAAAAGTGAAACATGCTAGACTTTCTGCGATGGTGTCGTGAGGCGTCGCAGTAATGGTATCAGTAGTTGTGAACTATGCCACATTACACAAAATGCAACGGTTGAATCTTGTGTCACGGCGCCTTTTTTGACGTTGTCGCCATCCTACGTTGAGGAAATCGTGCCGAAATCATGACAAAATCGTGTGATCTGCCCAGGGCTTAAGTGTAAACTTGTTTTTAAACTACCTGAAATTGTAACCAAATGTGTTATTTTCTGCTCTATATTTTGACATTGGGATTGTCGGATTTTGTAAATGTTGATTTTTATTTTTTATTCATTGAGATTGAAGCATGAAAACACTGTAAAACATGACTTTTTTGAATACTGTGTGAAATCTGTTTTGTTGAAATTGCTGAATGTTAAATATCATGTTTTTGTTGATATCTTTATTCGGTTTTTTTTAAACTACGACTGAAAGTATCTATATTTTCCAGTCTGTAAATATGATTTACATGTATTGACATGAGCTGTTTTCTCATTTACTTTCTTTGTCTGGAAATCCATATCGTTCTTATCAAACGTTTGTACCTTTGCTTTTGTTGCGTTGAAGGAAATAAACTGAATTTCTAATCAAACGAATCTCTCATTTACTAAAATCTCACCGTCTGACGTCAGATTAGAAATAACTCAAGACTCTTTGGTTAATAAAAACTAGCCTTTATTAACACTGTGATGGTTTGTGTGTAAAATATACAGAATGATTGAAAACGTTTCACATTTTAGGGTAAGAATGGTCCATTTACAAAAACATTTCAATGGATGTTTGTTGTCCAGGCATTAAAAAGGCTCATTATTGTCTTTCCAACTTGAGGCCTCATTTGCTGTTAATTGTGTGTTTTAGGTGTAAAGGGAAGGAAATGGCAGCTCTTCTGTTGCTTGCAGCCTGAGAGAAACACAGATTCACTTTATAACAGGCCATTAAACCACAAATAGTTTGTCTATTGCTGTTTCCATCCAGTATTTTTGCTTACCATGCACTAGAGCAGGGGTCACCAATCTCAGTCCTGGAGGGCCGGCGTTCCTGCAGGGTTTATCTCCAACTTGCCTCAACACACCTGCCTGGATGTTTCAAGTATACCTAGCGAGAGCTCAATTAGCTTGTTCAGGTGTGTTTGATTAGGGTTGGAGCTCAAATCTGCAGGACACCAGCCCTCCAGGAACAAGTTTGGTGACCCCTGCACTAGAGTGTATTCATGTTTTTCAGCATTGCTAGTTCCCCAAGCATGTTTTCCGTTATTTTTTTCAAAGATTATTTTTAAACAGTATTTGTTAGAGCAATAATAAGCTATGATCAGTTGAGAAGTCCTGAGGGGAAAAAACTACAATCCCATGAAGCATTGCCAATGATATGATTAAATTAAGCATCTCAAAGAAATATAAAACATATATACACTCACCGGCCACTTTATTAGGTACACCTATCCAACTGCTTGTTAATGCAAATTCCTAATCAGCCAATCACATGGCAGAAACTCAATGCATTTAGGCATGTAGACATGGTCGAGACGATCTGCTGCAGGTTAAACCGAGCATTAGAATGTTCATTTAAGTGACTTTGAACATGGTTGTTGGTGCCAGACCTGGTCTGAGTATTTCAGAATCTGCTGATCTATTGGGATTTTCACGCACAACCATCTCTAGGGTTTACAGAGAATGGTCTGAAAAAGAGGAAATATCCAGTGAGCGGCAGTTCTGTGGGCGCAAATGCCTTGTTGATGCCAGAGGTCAGAGGAGAATGGCCAGACTGGTTCCAGCTGATAGAAAGGCAACAGTAACTCAAATAACCACTCGTTACAACCGAGGTCTGCAGAAGAGCATCTCTGAATGCACTACATGGCCAACCTTGAGGCAGATGGGCTACAGCAGCAGAAGACCACACCGGGTGCCGCTCCTGTCAGCTAAGAACAGGAAACTGAGGATACAATTCACACAGGCTCACTAACACTGGACAATAGAACATTGGAGAAACGTCGCCTGGTCTCAATTTCTGACGGGACAGCATGAATTTTTCCAGTGTGCATATATGAAGCAAAATTTTGTGAGCTTAGAGAATGTCAGTTTATGTAATTTGAGGTATTTCATGAGTGTACTGCAGGTGGGGCGTTTTTAGCTCCACCTACACTCATGAAATACCTCAGATTACATAACTCCTCTGATTGGTAGATTTTCTGCATAGCATCATGGGTAATGTAGTTTTTCTGCAATAATTCTTTTGTGGAATGACCGTTGAAATAAAATGCTGGATTAATGCAAATAGGTGAGAAAAACATACAATCAGTTAACAACCTCCGATCTTACAACAGCTCTGCCTTTAAAGGCTTATCAGTTGAAGTTATCAGTTGGAGAAAATGAATGGAGCTTTCACTGTTTCACTATGTACACACACAAAAATACATGGATGGAAATAGTGTATATAATTTCCTGTGTCATACAGCCTGTATTGCCCAGCATGCACAGTTCTTACCAGTTCTCCGGGCTCCAGACGGTGTTTTCAGACTCCATAATGTGAAAGGTGTAAACGTGGCGTGAGGAGTCAGAGGTGTTTGCAGCACTGCGGTGGACCACTTCACCGTGAATCAGAACTGCTCCACCTACAGGAGCAAGATTATTGTCTATTATTATGAGCTATTCAGTGATACTATGCTTCTCCACATACATTTGGCAATATTGTTTTGTTTTTTCAGTTTAGCAATTTAAATTTAGTATTTTGGTCACACTAAATGAATCAAAAGTGGGAATTAATTATAATCTTACAACAAATTCTGTTTCCAATGAATATTTTTAAAGAATTTATTCATCAAAGAATCCTAAAAAATAAATGTACGCTCATTTATATGAAGTAGCAGTAATATTATTAATATCTATATTAATAGTTATATATTAATATTAATCATTTATTCATTCATTTTCTTTTCAGCTTAGTCCCTTTATTAATCCGGGGTCGCCACAGCGGAATGAACCGCCAACTTATCCAGCATTTGTTTTTTTTACACAGCGGATGCCCTTCCAGCTGCAACCAATCTCTGGGAAACATCCATACACACTCATTCACACACATACACTATGGACAATTTAGCTCACCCAATTCACCTGTACCACATGTCTTTGGACTTGTGGGGGAAACCAGAGGAGCACCCGGAGGAAACCCACGCAACCACAGGGAGTACATGCAAACTCCACACAGAAACGCCAACTGACCCAGCCGAGGCTCGAACCAGCGACCTTCTTGCTGTGAGGCAAACGTGCTACCCACTACGCCACCGTGGCGCTAATATTAATAATAATAATGATTATTATTATTTTATTTTATTTATAAATTAGTTAATGTTTTCAATAGTACATTTTCCAGAGAATTATCCCATTCATTCAAAGGTAAACCGGGACTGAAAATAGACTGCGTTGCCGACAGGGGGAAGTGAAGTGACGTGACGTCATTGTGAAAAGGGTCTATTTCTGAAGGATCATGTGACATTAAAGACTGGAGTAATGATAATGAAAGTTCAGCTTTGCAGCAAGATAATAAATTCTTATTTCAAATATACTAAAATAAAAAGTTGAAATATTTATAACTTCAATAAATGCAACGTTGTTGTGCAGAAATAAATTCAAAAATCTTACCCTCGTCTCTCCGTATATATAATTTGTTTATTTAACACAAGCTGACAACTTCGAAAATAACATCAGAGTAGGAAAACAAAGTAAAGAACACAGCAAAAACATATATGTGGAAAAAATACACACTCAAAAAAATCAACTAGGCATGTATTGGATTTACAAAATAAAACTTTGTCAGATTGAAAAGAACAAATCAAGTTTACGTATGTTAAATGATTAATTAATCTTATTTGAAACTGAATCAAGAAATAATCAAATGAATTTGATCAGAACATGTTGATTCAATAAGACTGAGACGCTTCAAAACGACTACTCTCACTCTGGAGAGTCACTTTCCGTATATCAGTAGGTGGCGATAGTGCGTTTGGATGTCACCATACGGAAAAAGCAAGAAGAAAAATCACCGCGTGTTCTCGGCAATGTTATGTTGTTGGCTACATGTTTCCTATACATTTTATACTTTTACATTTTGAATAGGAGTACCAAAATGAATAAAGCTGTTTAAACTCAATTTGTGAACAAAATAATGTTAACGTCCTACAGGTATTGCTTGGGGATCTGTTTTCTTAAGAGCCAAGGTTATTTTGTTGGCTAAATGTTTTATGTTCAATTTTATGTTACATATTACAATTTTAGATATTATATAACATTTTGTATGGGGATATTAAAGTGAAGAAATTTGTTGAAACGTGATTGGTGCCTGTAAAAGGCTATAATAAAAGAAATATATATAACAAGTTTTCTGTCCTTTTTTGTGTTGATTTACTTAATTTTAAATCTTGCTTCGTAGTACTGTCATTTAAACAATGTAATTTAAACAATATTGAACAAGAAATTTACTAGTTGATTTAACAAGACATAATTTTGTTAAAGTAAAGCTTTAGTGTTACATTGAGTAAACTAGAATAAAATTATTTAGAATAACACAATACAAACATTTTGAGTCAATTAGTCGCAAAGAAGTTAGACTGACATATTGAAACCATGTTTTATCTACAAATGTGCATTGTGTTCATACAACACGTTCAAAGCAGTTCAGGTTTACTTGATTGGATTCGATGCATAAAGGGTGCCACGATTAAATCATGTTCATTCAACAATAATTTTTTTTTGAGTGCACAAACCGATAAAGTGCATCTATACATGCAGAAAAAACAACCAAAAAATGAAAAAAAAGGTATTAGTTGTACTTTGTCTGAAAGTATTTCATTGTTATTAACATTTTCTGATGATATTTCCCCCAATCATGGTGTGCAGAGATAAACAAGCAATTCACCTTTTTTAACAGGAGCAGGAACAAACAGCTTGTCGTCATAATCCTTCTCTCGGCCAATGAAATCAGTCAGAGGAAACGTGCCTTTAGGCGTCCGCACCATTCGCCTGGTTATACCATCTTTCACACAGAAAAGAAATACACGTAAACACATGATTCTAGGCATGGCCGGTATAAGACTCTGATGGTATGATAACCTTGGATAAAAATATCACGATTTCACGGTTTTGTGATTATTACTGTGATAACTAAAATAAGTTCTTTTTAAATGTCTGAATAAAAAACAACAACCCCTTGAGCACGATATATTTTGTTTGAAGAAACGTTTAAAATATTGTGGACCAGTAGCTTTTAATGAAGAGGTTCCTTTTCTGCTTGAGACACTATTGCCATTTAAAAAACTAAATAAAATAGAAAACAAACAAAAATAAAATAAAAAACACCCTTACACATACCTTAGAAACGGTGTGACAGAAAACTTTGGCGGTTTTAAAACCTTGACTTTTCCAAACCGCGGTAAACCTTGAAAACGGTTATCATCCCATGCCCTTGATTCAAAAAAAAAAAAAAAAAAAAAGAGCTAAAACTCCATGGACCCTATCATATACTAGGCCCACACAAACCGATGGCGCATATCTAATAGCGATAAGCGGAAGTGTTCTACCCAGGGATCCGGTTCGGTCAAGGCAACGTTCGACATATACCCTATTAGATGGTGAAAATAGAGCCTGATGTGTTTGATCTGACCGGTGTGTGATCCGGGGATGAACCATAGACAGCCGTTCTCCAGCGTGGCGTCCTCCAGTGCCACCCAGATGCCCATCACTCGCCCCAAAGGCTGCGTGTACAGAAAAGTGGCGTCCTGGTGAGGGGTCACTGAAGACAAGGGTCAGAGGTCAGATTTCTGGATATTTTTTGATTATTATTAATTCATTCATTCACTCATTCATTTATTCATTCATTCAATTTGCTTCGGCTTAGTCCTTTACATATCAGGGGTTGCCACTGCAGAATGAAACACCAACTATTGCATATGGATTGTGGGGGAAACCGGAGCACCCAGAGGAAACCCACACCAACACGGGGAGAACATGCAAACTCCACATAGAAATGCCAACTGGCACAGCCAGAACTCAAACCAGCTACCTTCATGCTGTGAGGCGACAGTGCTAACCATTGAGCCACTGTGACGCCCATTATTATGATTATTATTATGCAAAAATGTACACAAATGACATGGAATTAAATACGAATGGAAAATGGAGAATGGAAAAGATCAGCTTTCAAACTAATTTCCTATTGGTTAAACGTGCTAGGGTCTTACCTTCTCCACCAATCCCGGGTTGCTGTTTAATAGAACAGACATGAAATATATTATAACTATGATCAGTGTTTAGTGTCATTTATAAGTCTGCAGGGTGGACAACTGTACCTTAAAGATGTACATACTCTGCAGAATGACTGGATTTATCAGCTCCAGTTTTTTACAGATGTTCTGCAGAAGAGAAAGAAACAGAATTACTCCTTTTGATATGCATTATGATCAACTAATATATATATATATATATATTAAAAACAAACGGCATTATGAAAAGAGTAACTATACATTTAGAGTGTCCTTTTTTCCTAAATTTTGGTCAATTAAATATTTTTAATATGTTATGTATATATTTTATAATCTTTATTTCAGTTCACTTATAATCTTTATTGCATGTAGTAAATGCCCAATATGGATTAAAAACAGCTCAGTAAAAGGTTTTATGCTGCCTTACCTTTACAAAGCCATTGAATCCTAAAGATTTTCAGTGTTTAATGTATGACAGAGATATTGTAATTCATCATTTAAAAATAAAGTTGAAAATGAAAACAGGGCTGTTTTTAGTACAGTTTATTGCTGAACAACTCATTTTTTCGCTGTGAAATAACACAGTAATCGATTATTATTAGTTCGCTATATCTTAAATCCTGCTTCAGTCTGCTCCTGAAGCTCCGACCGTCGCCTCAGGAAAACTGTCAATCACAACTATCAATCATGACGACACGCCCCGCTTTTTTAGCATCAAATTGCTGGTGAAAAACATACTGTTTGCAAAAATGAAGATCTGCACCTATATCAGCATGATAAAAACTGCCTAAAATGACCAAGACCATATTTTAGGATACTTTGATTGCACGTGTAATTATTTTTTTATTTGGGCTCAAGTCTCGTTCATTAACACAGAGGTGGCGGGCTTAAAACTTGTACTGCAGCCAGCCCCCAGGGGGCGATCTAGCGGCCGTGACCTTTACTCGAAAGCAGGCGTGCGGGCACACTTGCAAAATACCAAATAATACCTGCCATGAGTATAACCTCATTCACCATCAGGAGGCGCTATAATCACTCTCGTAGGAGAATTTTGCTTTCACAATCCAAAATAAATAAAGTTATCCAACATGTGATAGCTCCGCCTCTTCCATTACATGCGCAAAGCTGCCGTCGTTGAGTGTGTGAAGAGTCCATCATTACACACTTCATTTCACCGGTTGAATGAGTGCATCATCCGGGTAATTAAGGTGCACCTATTATTTTTAGAGTTTTCAGTGTGAACGCACTACTTACACTATTTATAATGCAAAATGGCGTAGAATAGTGCACAAGTATGCGATTTGGGACGCACCTAATGTCTCAGTTTGAGCGTCATACATTCAGAGATGTTGTTTATTTTCACACAGCTACAATACACATCAACTAAAGTCAAAATATGATACCGAAGTGGACCACCCCTTTAATGTTTATTTTGGTTAGTTTTAGCCACTATTTCCACTCTTTTATTGCACTATTTTCATATAATTATTTATTTATTCGCCGTTTTAAATAGATTTAGATTTAGTTGGTCATCAATGATTTAGTTTATCTGGTTTCAGAGAAGCTTTCGGGCTCTAATATTTGACATAAATCCCTGGTTAAAACAAACGATGCTACAAAATAAGTATTTCCATGAAGATTGTAAATTACTTGAACTTTGGGTGAGTGGGTGACTCTTTTAAACAGCGGCTCATAAGCGTGCAGAGCTGTGGGGAAGAAATGCAAACATATTAAACCATGCAGTGTTTTTAAATAAGAATATCTTAATTATTTCTTACAGCGACAGTTCACCTTTAAATGAACAATTGGTGATCATTTACCCTTGTATGGTTTGAGAGTGAGTAGATGATCAGCAAATGTTCATTTTTTGATGATTTGTCCCTTTAAATACCCACCATGGCCGATTTTATTCAGGGATTGTTCTCTCGGCACGATGAACTCTCCTGAAAAACACAAGCGTTTTATTACAGGATGAATTTCCTCATCTCTACACAACAAACAAAACAACTGAAACACAAACCTTTATCATCAAACACTCCTTTCTCAAAGAAGAAACGGATCTTATCTCCACTGGTGATGAAATAGTCTGCGTTACCCTGGACAAAGACCAATCATGATTTATTTTTTTACACACTTCTTTCTAGCATGATGTTTAAAGCTTCAGAGGCTTTAAAGTACAACTGAAATCAAAACCAACCCTATTGATTTTGTTAGCTTACATTGCTAATTTTGTGTTGAACAATTGATCTGTGCATGTCATTAAGAAAAAATAAAATGTTTGCCCAAATAACCTTTAATTGAAGTGTAAAAATGCCCTTCCTGTTTATTATCAGTTAAATTCTCAGATTAAGGCCCCATTTACACGAATGCGTTTTCGTTTTAAAGTGCGTAAGTTTTGCTACGATTACACCATCCATCCACACTACGCCGAAGTTTTCGAACCCCGAAAATGGAGCGTTTTGGAAACACTGGAGAGGCCGTTTTCATTCTAAAACGCTGCTGCTCTGTCTCAGTGTGGATGTGGGAAACGGAGACGTCTGAAAACAGGCGTGGCTGCTGAGATTCGCTACTCGATTGGGGCTTTTGGGTCATTGCGTAACCTTCCCTTATTCGTCAAGCCCCTATCACATGACTATAACGCCAGTGGAAGACGGCAGACCAGCCTTCAATGTAAACAACAACATGGACACAGAAATGGGAGCGTTGTTTGCACTATTGTCTGTTTTAGGCGCCATTGTGCAGTTAAACTCTGCCTTTTTTACTACAACAGCTGCATATATTCGCAAGAGGCAAGCTACTGTTTGAGCACTCGCTAATCGCTCGCGTTTCAAGCGGCATAAGCCCTATTTAGAATGAGCGAGACACATGCTTCCTGTTTATACTTGAATGTGCATGCCCAGAGTGCGCGAATGGTCACGTGATATACGTTTTTGGTGGCGTAGCGTGGACGGAGATGTGTTCAGAAACACTGGGTGAAACGCTAGTGTGGACGCGGATCGTTTTCATGCTAAAACGCCGTTTTAAAACTAAAACGCACTAGTGTAAACGGGGCCTAAGATCAAAACACGGAAGACAGGAACAAAGGAAACGCGTTGTAAAGTCACTTTACAGTGAATGTGCTGCTTATGTAGTGAGTGTAATCAGTCTTTGACGGTCCTCTGATGGTGTGTGTGCAATCAGATGATCTTGCAGTGATATGGAGCAGGAGTGGGTGTGTGTTGCATGACTGGAATTGTAGTCCTTAAACAAGCAGATCTGTAGTTCACAGAAAGTGTGTGTGTGTTTCAACCAGCGATCTCTGGCTGTAGATCACTCGTATCTAGTGTAAACGGGGCCTAAAGCAGCCTTTCCACTGCACACGACATTTGGACATGACTGTCGGAATACGCCCCCTTGTGGCAGTCGCACAGTATTTTCAGTGTTGTCGGGCACCATGGGGGAGACGCTGATTCTCGCAGTGTCCGAAATAGGAGTACAAGAGCAAGAGCCTTTATTCTCCATGTGTTCACCATGGTTGAATGAATAAATGAATACTAAAACTCATAGGCCTCTAAAAATGTCTATAATAATATTTTTATTACTCATTGATGAATAGAAATGTTTTTTTTAATACAGACTTTTTCTGATTCAAAAAAATAACGAAAAAAACCCTATTTCTCATCTCGTGCGCACGGACCTGCTTGGACAACACTGAAATACATCACTTCCAGTCGGCCGTTCGCATACGGTCTAGTCGTAGGAGTTCAAATATTTCAACGGATCCGCAGCTCAAAGCGGATCCGAATTTCCCGCATACCGAGATGATCGGAACTCCACGCATCTCCCGGACTACTCTCCATTGGAAATGAATGACTTCCGGTCTGTCGCTTGTCGTTTGTCATGTGCAGTGGAAAGGTGGCTTAAGTCTGTCTGAGGTATTGGGTGTGGCTAACACAGGGGCAGATCTAGGGGTGGGGCCACAGGGGCGCTGGCCCCCGTTTAAAACTGTTTGGCCCCTGTTGTGCCCCTCTCATATAAGTCAGAGCTGATTTATATCAAAACTCGGACATAAAGATGCGCTTTAATTCATGTTGAACGCCGGTGATATCGGTTACTTCAGCTGTTTTTTCTTGTATGACCAGAGCTTTCATCATTGTATATCGACTGGCTTGTTCCGAAACAGCGATTAAAATTGTTACAATGTTGCTTGCCATGGTTTGCTTTCAAAGCAGAATGTTTTGGAACGGAACAAAAATTGATAGTCATATGGTATATCAGATGGTCATATCGTTGAGTCAAAAACTAAACATGTCATTCGTTGACCGGTGCCACAAGGTTTATTTTCCATGATTCCACTAAGCTGTCATAATTTCGTTGTTTTAAATGACCATTTTGAGCTGTTATGTCAACGGTAAAGACGCGCTTCTTGGCGAAATCAATAGTGAAAGCAAAGATAAGTTCTGTGCCACATAAAACAACACAAAAATATGATGAATTTGCCGAGATCAGTGGCTAATCAGCAGGAATGACATGACGGCAACCAGCAAGACCTAGCTGTCACTGAAGTGGCGACGACCTCAATTATGCAGACTTAATGTAACTTAATATAAACATAAGGGATGACTTATTAAAAAAACAGTTGTCATGAAGAGTAATTTTAACTATATACACCAAAACCATCTTTTGTACCAGGCTGTAAACATGTTTTTATTAGCTGTAACTTCCTGAAGCCAGCACCCAAAGACAAGTCGATGAATTGCAGTTTCAGTTACTTCCGTACTGGCTTCACGAGGGACAGCGGGAGGTTGCCGCTTGGTCACAACACAAAAAAATTATCCATGTACATTTGCACATAGCCTCAGTCACAGACTTATTAAAGAGCCCCTATGATGGATTTTTGAAAATGACCTTCCATGCAGTGTGTAACACAGCTCTAAGTGAAGTGAAATGTCCAGCTAAGGCTTAAATCTGAAAGTGCACAGCGTTTAAAACTATTGATTCATCTGTAAAAGAGTCGACTCATAGTTCCTCAAATAAATCGCTGTTATAACGAGTCTTTAGCCATTTCGGCTTGACGTCAACACGAAACATAAGCCCCGCCCACTAGTTGCACGCACAAACCTGGGAAAGTTGAACTCCCCAGCCCCGCCTACAGACAGGAAGAAAAAGTAGAAAACGACAAGCACTGTATCGAATTCCGGTTAAATCATGTCGCGTGGACGCTGTGCTCTGAAGTGTGAGGGGAAAGTAGTGCTCTTTTCCCTTCCTAAAGATAAAGCTGTGAAGAGTCAGTGGTTGAGGTTTATTTTTGCAAAAATGCCTCAGCATTATAGCCCAGCCTTGTGCTGTGTTCCCTCTGAGGAGTGCTTCTGAAATCTACACTCTTACAACAGAGGATTCGTCGACCGTTTGTTAAAGGAAGGATCAGAAAAGACTATTGATGTATGCAGGGGCAGACTAGCCATAGGGAGCACCGGGACATTTCCCGGTGGCCTGACGGCTGATCTGGCCTGCCACCGTGAATTTGGCCTGCACCATCTATCCAACCCCTCCTCCTTCCTCCATTTCAATGTAAGTGCGATTAAAACTGTTGCCTCATTCTTTTCTCTTGCTTGCAAATTATGAATTTAATTGTGTTTTGAAAACATGACGCGTGTTGCTATGTTTACGGATTAAAATGCGTTTGTGAGCTCGTGTTCCTCTGCTGTTTGTCGTTGCTATGGCTACATCAGCTCTCCTACACACGTGTGGCGGTCCCGTTTCGTAATGGTTCAGCTTTTGCCGTTGTGTGCATTAATACTGCATGTGTGTCGCTGTTTTTACTTCTGGTTAAGAATAGAGTAATATGCTGGGAGACCGGGGAGGTTGAGTGAGTTCGGGGGTGAGATGTCTGAATAACACTATTGAGAACCAGGTGCTGTGGTGTTACTAACTACTGTGTTTCGGGCACTGTGATCGGATCCTATACCAATGTTGGTGACCCGGGGGTTTCACAGGCTGTACCAAAATGCTGAGGACCGGGGGGTGGTTTTCTGGGAGAAATAACAAATCGGGAGGGTGCCATTAGATGAGTCTGAAATACGGGCTACTCCTGGGAAAAACGGGAGTGTTGGCAGGTATGCTCACGCATTCACCATGCCGTGATGGGCATTCTCTCGCGCTAAGCGCTGTCAAGCAATCGCAACAGAATGGGTCATCGACTCATTAGTCCAATCAGCACAGATTAGCATTGCGATAAGGAGTAGTTTGGAAACAAATGAATCGCTGAATGATTTATATGGGAGTCGCTGGGATAATGAGGTAAAAATAAATGCATATTATAAGACAATGAATGTGTTTTTCGACCTTGCATGCAGATCAGCCTGTTGATGAAGACCCCCAAAACCAA
Source organism: Danio albolineatus (assembly GCA_903798035.1). Taxonomy (NCBI): domain Eukaryota; kingdom Metazoa; phylum Chordata; class Actinopteri; order Cypriniformes; family Danionidae; genus Danio; species Danio albolineatus. Next base: position 4,391,776 of record CAIGQQ010030863.1, on the reverse strand, counting down.
AATATATAATAGGGGCTCTTTAAATTACACCTTTGTTTGTTGTGAATACACATCCTCTAGTGGCGAGAATTACATACTGTGCGCATAATGCCAAAACTCTAAAAAAAACTACACCAGTAGTATAATAAAGCATGTACATACAGCCTTACCTGCATCTTTAACCATCAAAGTGTGGATGCATGTAGACAATAAGGCATAAAAGAACATTCATAATGACACTACTGCAAATGCACAATGATGATGATGAAGATGATGATGCATTCTGGGTATTGAGCCAGAGTTTACCTGCGTCTTCAGCTGCTCGTCGTGGTCTGTGGAGAACTGTGTCCTGCAGTGTTCAGGAACGTCCATGCTCTCGATAATCTCACTCATGCGTCCCCGTAAAGCATCACACTCCTCTGGAGACAGAAGGCCGTCCAGCACCAGATAGCCCTCGTCCTGGAACTAAACACACATGTGATTTACTCAGTTAAGAGATATGATGAACATTATGTTCTTCCAGTGAGGACAGCAAAACATTTGATGGCTTTAAAAATGTTCTCAATACGTTGATGAACAAAAACGCAAAACATTTACTCGTTGTTTTGTTTGTAACATTTTAACTGGACATTTGTCAAGTAAATTTTTAGATGATTAAATATTATTAATTAAATATTATTAATCTAACTATTTGAATGAAAAATGTGGGGCGTCACGGTGGCGCAGTGGGTAGCACAATCACCTCACAGCAAGAAGGTCGCTGGTTTGCGGCTCGGCTGGGTCAGTTGGCGTTTCTATTAGGAGTCTGCATGTTCTCCCCATGTTCGCGTGGGTTTCCTACAGGTGCTCCGGTCTCCCCCACAGTCCAAAGACATGTGGTGTAGGTGAATTGGGTAAGCTAAACTGTCCGTTGTGTATGTGTGTGAATGGGTGTGTATGGATGTTTCCCAGAGATGGGTTGCAGCTGGAAGGGCATCCGCTGTGTAAAACATATGCTGGATAAGTTGGCGGTTCATTCCAGCTTATTTTTGTGGCACTTAATAATTACACAAACTACATATACTAACAAACATTAGTAATTAAAGAAGATATGAATCGTTCATTAGTTGTTAAAATCAAGTTTTGGATACATTTTTACCTTGAGAATGATTTACAATATCTATGACAATATTACAAACTTTATACATATAAGTAAATAATTTACAATTATATTTTTATGATTATATATTATTTTATAACAAATTCTACACACAGATAATTCATGCACATTACTAGAACATTTAAAAGCAATGTTGCCAAAGAGTCTGAATATTTTTGTCTTTCATTAAAATATTCAATAAAAGGGCATCATGGTGGCGCAGTGGTTAGCGGTATAGGTGAATTGTGTAAGCTAAATTGTCCTTAGTGTATGAGTGTGAATGAGTGTTTCCCAGAGATGGGTTGCATCTGGAAGGACATCCACTGCGTAAAAAATATGCTGGATAAGTTGGTGGTTCATTCCGCTGTGTCCGCTGTGTACATATTCACATTCCTGCACAAACAATATGTAGTGTATTTAGAGATCTTCCTATTTTCGCTCGTTCCTTCTAACCTTCCTTCATTCGTTTGTTCAAGTTCCTTCGTTCAATCCTTCGTTCGTTCATATTTTTGTTCCTTCCTTCATTAGGTCATTTTGTTCATTCATTCGTTTGTTCGTTCCTTCCTTCCTTAGTTTGTTCAGTCCTTCCTTGAATTCTTTCTTCATTCATTTGGTCCTTCCTTCTTTCCTCCCTTCATTTGTTCGCTCATTCTTTCATATTTTTGTTCCTTCCTTCATCAGGTCCTTTGTTCATTCATTCTTTCCTTCATTCTTTCCTTCCTTAGTTTGTTCAGACCTTCCTTGAATCCTTCATTTATTTGGTTCTTCGATCCTTCCTTCCATTCCTTGTTCGGTCCTTCCTTTTATTTGGCCCTTCCTTCCATTCTTCATTCGTTCCATTTAGTGATTGTTTAAGGCTGTTTGGTGATTTCAGTCATCATACAGTCGACATCCATCATTTTCAGTGACATGCAGTATGTGTGATTTAATTGGACAGGAATCACAGGACTGATTTTTCTACTTTTGACAGTGATCATAGACAAGACATAAATACAGTAGTGACTGCAGGTTGAAGGAAAATAGTGGAGTAAAAGTCCACATTTTTAAAACTACTCTGTAAATTACAACTCCTGAGAAACACTACTCAATTACAGTAGTGCAGAGTATTTGTAATTAGTTACTTTACACCACTGGGAATAATTAATCACCATTTTTAATACCCAAGTCATCAACATAGTTTGCTTTTCAAGATATCAGGAGCAAAAATAAATATATAAATAAATAAATAAATATATTCCTAAAGTTGAATATGCACCATAATAATAGTATTCTTTATAATAGCAAGCAGGCCCCGCCCCTTTTTACGCCCCCTTCACGCAACATTCCTTTCTTCCTGCATGTTTTGTAGGGAATTACGTAACACTTGAATAAAAGTTATCCCACACGTGCTTTCACGCTTTTTAAACGTCTGGTTCTGAACATACACAAGTCTAGCATATTCACTTTAAAGACACAAAAAACATTGACTGTCATCTATTAGCAAGATAAACCTGCAACCGTAAATGTGTTTACAACCGTTTCTGAATGTACAATGCACAAATTACACATACAAATAACCAAACAGTGAGTATTAAAGCGTTATGGTGGCAGTTTTGAGGTAGATTCTTACCTTTTGCACGTCTTGATCTGTCAAAACATCCATGTTGGTGAAGCCAGTCTGAGAGAGAGGAGGGCTGAAATGAAGGCTGACTCAAATCTCTCCCTCTCTACAAATAACCACGTGGTTGCACCAGGTCAAATACGATTAAACTGTAACCATAGTGATGCAATAATTGGATTTTGAACAGGAACTCTTTCACAGCACTGAAGCAAACTCATGTACATTCATAACTCAGTTAAACTTTAAAAGGTAAACATGTGACTCATTTTCAGTGTAAACCGGTTAAACTCTGTCCTGTGGAGGATGGAAATCAATTTATTTGCAGACTGTTACGTGCACAACTGCATATTTAACGTGTCCGCTTAAAAAAACGACGAAGATAGATGTCTACTAGCCTATTAAATAAAGTATTGATTAGCCGCTAACGTTAAATGCGTTAAAACCAGCATGTATGTTTTTATTTTTATATTTATATTTTTAAATCAATATACTAACAAACATTCGTGATTTAAGAGTTCAAGATTCGTTCATTAATTGTTATCTGTCAAATTGTGAATAAATTGTTAACTTGAGAATAGTGTAGCACATTTTAAAACATCCAAATTCATGTTAGCAACGTGCTAATAAGTAGGCGCTAAAACATGCTAGCACACAAAATCGCCAATTAAAGCGTTTTCAATCTAAATAATAAGGGTAACACTTTATTTTAAAGTGTCCTGGATACACTTCACACGTACTTACTGTAGTAGTTATAAAAAAATATGCATAATTACATGCAGCTAAACCTAATTCCACATATCATATGATTGAATATAGTTGAATGAATAGCTGACCGTAACAAGGAGACGAAATAGAGTAAGTCAAATTAAAAAAATACCTCGCTCAAATCAATAATTAAGACAATATTACATTTATACAACATAAATACCTGTTAAAAATGTATGTAATGTTTAACTTTGAACGCATTTAAAAGAAAAAACAGTCTTAGATTGTGCGTCTGAGGGAGATTTAGTCTTTAAATGTGAACCTTCCCATATTTTACACTACTTTTAGGGTGTGTTGTGTGCTGTAGTTCACCTGTTGACCCGCAGGTGTCGCCCGCGTCACACAGACTGATGGAGTTCTCTCTCCTCTTCTCTGCTGCTGTTTTTGTAGTCAGCTTTACCGCCGCGGCTCTGGAGGAAGTGAAACTTTCTAGACATGATAACAATCTAGCAGTTTGCATCGATTCAAAACCGCAAACCTGATGCCAAATCACATGGTATAACAGTAGACAGTCGAACAGACAGAGTTTAACACAATGCTACTTGCTAAGTCCTTCACGTTTACGGAGCATTCAGCATTAGAAAAGTGCCTTCATATATTCAGGTCTGAGAAAGCTGCAAACTAGACTGAGACTGTTTGTGTTTTGATTTCTCTGACAGTGAATGGGAGCTTTTATGTGGATTTACTCCCCACTGAAAAGAAGAAAGGCTCAGTGTTCGCTGGATACGAGGTGTGTGTGTGTTAAAAGGTGTGGAGTTTTAAGACAATAAATACAATAACAAGTAAATTTAACCTGGCCTGGTGGTCTCTTTTATTAATCATGTAGTGTGTTATATTTATATACAGTATATATATCATGAGTAGCAGAGCTATGGCTGTGTATCGAGGCGCGCGTTGAGTTAGTGTCCCACCAGTGACGATATACAGCCATATCGCACTGCTACAAGTGTGATATTGCATTTATACAACAGTTCGACGGCATAACCATGTATATAAAACAGAAAATCAAACAGACACTCTAAAAATCCTTTTGTAAAAGGAACTACTTTCTTCCACCATTCATACACTTTTTTTAGTTTTATTGCTAAGCTACAAAAAAGCGAACTGAAATTAAATGTTTCAATGAAATGTAGTAAATTAATCTGATTTTTAAATATAGAAATACTGTCTCTGTCACACTCTGCAAAAGACATCTGTGAGCAAATCAAAACTAGTGTAATTTCTGTTATAAATTAGATAGTTTTGTCGTTACTGTAATAGATCTTTACTGTTTTCTGCTCATTTTTTAAATACTATTAAATAAATTAGGAAATTACCCATGGGAACTATATTTACCTTCGGCCCTCAATCAAGTTTTTGGCCCTTCATAAGAAAAAGTCCAGGCACCCCGGTAGTAGAGTACCATGTAGTGTGTATTTTATATATATAGAACAGCAGAAAGCGTTGCTACTTCACCCATGTCACTTTAGAGCTAGTATTTGAATGATTCTCTAGCATAATGTCTAACGTGATGACAAAACAGGTGATTTTGCTGACATCTAAAGATTATAAGGCTGAACGGCATGATATACCATCAGTCTAGAGACATTTCCCAGCATTTCTCTGTTGCATTGGGAGATCACAATAATTAAAGCCAAAGCAAAAGCAAACACTACCAGAACCACTACCAGACTATGGTATAACTACAGCACTGCAACATACAAAAGAGAGAGATCAGCTTAAAAAGTCACTTACCAGTTTAATAAGGATTTGATCAGCTGTAGTTTGAAACCACGCTGAATTTTTTTCCTCTAAGGGCTTATGTGGTCTCTGTCGCCACCTTGTGGCAGAACGTCAACCGTCTTTGCTCTGCTCAATGATGATGGAGATGGAGACTTGTATATTTAAAATAGGCACTATCCTTAATAAACTGCATAGTTGCAATCTAAACAACTACATTCTTACCTAAAAAGCCTCAAAAGTACATTACATTTTCCAGCAGATGCAGTATTTGTCAAACTGTAGTGAGTTTATTGATCTGCTGTCACTCTATGTGGGCAGAGTAATACAGGAGGGTGATGAGGCTGTAAGAGTGCCGTTATTGCATATAATCGCACAGCTGTCAGCCAGTCAGATTCGGGAACTAGCCAGAATTGTTGTATAAATATAGATCTCTCTCTTTATCTATCTATCTATCTACAAATCAGTTGCACAATATCCTGGCATTGTGACATTAAACACATGAAAAGATCTTGAGTGTTCATCACAAATCTTTACTTGGTTTGGTTTAAAGCCATACTGCGTACATTAGGCAATCCTCCAGATGAAAACAAAAGATCCAAAAAATAATAATCATAAAATAAAATCATATAAACATACACTTATATATATAAAAAAGAAGATATATTAACGCATAGGATTGTTTAACCTGCAAACGCGGCAAAGGTTTGCATGAGTCTGTGTTTTCTTTTTGTTTCTCGCTCTTTTTTTTATATTTTTTGTAAAATTATAAAACTTATAAACATAAAATGTACACGTAGTCTTTGAAATGAGCTCCAGCAAACAGCTCCGAGAGAGAGTTAAGGCCTATAGACGGGAAACTGTGCGATAACAGTCATTATGATGTCATCATTCCCTTTGAGAAGTCGACCAATCAGACTTGACGTGCAGGTCACCTGATCCAAACGTGTCCAACTTTTGCTGGAAATAAAAGTACGCAAGTTTATAGCTTCTTAATCTTTACGTTGAGTCTGTGGAGTGTACGATTTCAGCAAGACATTTGTGGCATCCGTAGTCTTTAAAAGCATATATATTTATACGTAGCAGATTTCGTATATGACCTTTTTTTTTGGCATGTACATTTACATAGTCGATAACTCATCTGGCACATTCATAAACAGTCAACTCTTCCCTGGCTGGAGGTAAATAATGCACAGATCGCATATTGCTTGTTATATCTACGCATTCCCATAATGCCACCGCTTTAACATAGGCACTCACAACGCCACCACCGCCGTCATTCGCATGCCCTCCGTGCCTGTAGGGGGCAGCACATCAACGACTTGACCTTGCAAAAATGTGTGCGTGTAGGAGAATGTGTTTAAAGTGTGTGCATCACCACAATCACATGGCAATTCATAGCTAGTTTACGTTTTCTGCAAATTCGTACGATCTCATACGACTTTTTTTTAAACTTTATGGTTATGTTTAGGGGCGGGGCTTCATGTTAAAAATATTACGCCGTTGGACAATTTTGTGGTGTTTATGTTGGGTCGTTCAATTTTATGACATTTAAGGACAGCCTTCATGCTTAAATTAATAATTAAAATAATTGCACATTTTTCGATCATTATGTGTTATGCTTAGCGATGTGCCGTCTTCAATAAAAAAAAATTGTTGCATATTTTAATGGTTTTGTTATGGTTGGGTTTAGATGCGTGCCATCAAAATGTATTTCTTTATGACGGTCTCCATGCTTTGACATTTTAAAATAAAAAATTGCTTGTTTCTGTACCATTTTGTGACGCCAATGTTTTAACGCAGGTCGTCATGTTAAAAATAATAAGATTTTGTACAATTTAGTGTTGATTATGTTTTAAGTGTGGGCCTTTACGTAAAAAAAAGATATATATAAAAAACGGCTTGTTTTTGTATCATTTTGTGACGCCAATGTTTAGACTAATATCATCACGTTAATAATATTACGCTTTTGTACAATTTAGTGGCTGTAATATTTAAGTGTGAGCTTTCATTATTAAAAGGCATATCGCTAAAACTTTTTTTGCACAATTTTGTATGACTTTGTTATGGTTATGTTTAGATGCGCAGTCAAAATTTCCATTTTTGTTTGATTTTATGACGTCAGGTTTAGAGATGGACCTTCATGCTTATAATTGAATGGTAGGTTTGCAGAGTGAATAAATGTTATGCTAAAAATCGTATGTTTTCGTGCGATTCTTTTGATAGTTATGTTTCAGAACAGGCCTTCTATGTTTGGAAAAACTTATTTGAAAAATTAGTTTTTTTGTATTATTTTTGTGACTGTAGTGTTTTAACGTGGATCGTCATGTTAAAAAAATATTGCACTTTTGTACAATTTAGTGTTGATTATGTTTTAAGTGAGGGCCTTTACATTAAAAAAAATTGCATTCAATCAATTTCATGACGTCCTGTTTAGGTACAGCCTTCATGCTTAACATAAATAAATTAATAATTAAACCAACTGCACATTTTTGGATGATTTTGTGATTGTTATGTTTAAATGCGCACGGTTAATTTTAATTTTAGTTTATTTTTATGACGTCATGTTTATAGATGAACCTTTATGCAAGTAAATTGAACTTTTGTGAATGGTATGTTTGCAAAGTGAATGAATGTTATGCTAAAAATCGTAGGTTTTCATGTGATTCTTTTGATGGTTACGTTTCAGAACAGGCCTTTTATGTTTCATGAATAAAAGTGAATGAATGTTATGCTAAAAATTGTATGTTTTGTTTCGTATTGCTTTAAAAAAAGTCGTCATGTTATAGATCTTACGTTTTTGCACAATTTAGTGTCGTTATGTTTAAGTGTGGGACTTTACGCAAAAAAAATAAATAAATTGTATTAGTTTATTTTCATAACATTATGTTTAGGAACAGCCTACATGCTTACAATAAATAAATAAATTAAACCAACTGCATTTTTGTATGATTTTGTTATGGTTATGTTTAGATGCAGGCCTTTTTCCATTTTTGTTTGCTTTAATGACTTTAATGATGTTTAGAGACGGACCTTCCAGCTAATAATTGTACTTCTGTAAATGTTATGTTTGCCAAGTGAGTGAATGTTAAGCTAAAAATTGTGTGTTTTGTTTCATATTGTTTTAAAATAAATTAAATATAAACAAATTGCTTGTTTTTTATCTTTTGTATTGCTTGTTTTGTTTAGTTAACGCAGGTCGTCACGTAAAAAAAAATTACAATTTTGTGTCGATTATGTTTAAGTGAGGGCCTTTATGCAAAAAAAAAAAAGAAAATTACATTCGTTCAATTTCATGACATTGTCTTTAGGCACAGCCTTCATGCTTAAAATAAATAAATAAATAAATAATAAAACCAACTTATGTTTAGAAGTAGCCTTCATACTATTCTTTTGACGGTAAAGTTAGATGGTCCGTTATGCAAAAAAATTGTATATTTTTTGTAAATAGTTCTGAAATGTTGGCCTTTATGATAAAAAAATTAATTAAAAATTAAAAATCACACAAAATTTTGGTACAAATGAGATCGTATGATTTATATGGCTTGGAATAATTCACCAAAACATAAAATAGTTGAGTTTAACCATGAGATTGAGTATGCGCATCAGTGTATGTGTGTTTCCAGGGACAGATGGCACTTTACGGTCTGCAACTTCCCTTCAAACGGAGAAAAAAAACTAAATTAAAAATCAATAAAAACAATCGGAAATTAAAGCAAGACCACATGAAGAGTTTGTGGTCCCTCAGGCCTGTTCTTTATCAGTTCTCCAGAGCTGCTCCTTGAGCTCTGGAGGTAAAGTGTTGAACAGATCCTCCTCCACGATCAGACCTGAGCGCTTCAGGAGGCGGCATTCGGAAAGCTCCACCGGTAATCCCTCCAAGCGGTTCCCACGGAGCTCCAGCTGCGTCAGGCCACTTAACTCTCCGAAACGAGATGGCAGGGCGGTAAGGCAGTTATTTCCCAGATTCAGCGTCCGCAGCTTCTTACACTGGAACAACTCTGGTGGCAATGTTTCGATCTGAAAAGAAAGAGCACATATGAAATGTAAAGGTCTTTACACATTTAATTGTCCTGTGTAGTGCGCATTTTTATTCAACGTTTGACGTAATATCAATTGAAAAACAAAGAAAGGGCGGGACTAGAGTAGCTCCTCCCCTTTTTAAAAACCAGCCAATAGCATTTTGTTTGCATCACAGCTCTGCCAGTAAGAATGGCTGAGCTCAAGTGTATCAAAATGAATAGCAAATGAGAAGAAGAGGGCGGGGCATGTCAGACACTAGAGAGCATCTAAAACAAGTGTTCATGTGAGCTCCTAGATATTTACATTACTATTGATGTCTATTGGAAGGAACGCATCAATAGAGCCGCCATTTTAGTACAGGGTAGCGCTCCTTTAAAATGAATGTGGGACCAAGGTGCAGTGGAGGACTGTAGCCATCTAGAGCCAGAGATATACACATATATCTATGATCGGGAGTTTCCCCGCTGGTCAGTATATATGCATATATCTATGATCTGGAGTTTCCCGCTGGTCAGTATATATGCATATATCTATGATCGGGAGTTTT